>JBAIZL010000005.1:73515982-73725982 GCA_036971475.1 Prosapia bicincta | reverse complement strand
ATGGGGGATTTACAATTTTCCAAAATTATTAATTTTTGGGGCGTGAGCGATAGTTGTAATAATTTTTTTCGTGTCCCTGATGACTTTCTGCATCGCCCGGTAAAATTATTTTCGCAAAAATCGTACACGTAGGCACGGTAAATAAATACCAAAAAATCTATACAAAGCAAGTGTTGTAGTAATTTAACAACACATATTTCAACAACCTTGATGTAACACTGTGTTAGCGAAATGTACAAGGTTGTTTAAATATTTGTAGCAAGGGTTATTGTTGTTTAATTATCATATAAGTTGTTTACCAAACAGTCCAATCCCGGTAATCCGAATTCCGGTAGTCCGAAACTCCCACTAATCCGAAACTATTTTCGAAAATATCAAAACGATAAATGGCTACAACAGGTTGTTTAAAGAAGAAGGTCGACACTGTTTTGTTTACTTGCATTGACCTCAGCGTATCGATCCCTTTTGATTATCGAGCCTACAGCTGTTCAGTTTCAATGTTTACGGAAAGCAATACCAAAACGGAAAACGACATACCATACCATCAAGTAATACTGCTACTTCATATCAGAAAGAAGGCTGTAGAAAAGGTATACAACACACAGAAGCAAACAAAAATTTCGGATTTTTTTAGTAAGAAGATAAGTTTCATAAACAAGTAAAATGTCTATATTCAGTAGGTACGTTCAGTAGTACATTTATTTGTGTTTTATTAAGTGTGGTTCAAGTGTTTGTTATATTGTTCATTTTAAAACCTTACATGATAAAAACCTGTTTCAATTTTTAAAAATACATGTTTCAATTGGGGGTGTTTTCTTTCTGTTATTACTGTACTGTACTTGACTAACTCTACTCTTGACATTAGCCTATAAGTACTTTATATATATATATATATATATATATATATATATATATATATATATATGTGTGTGTGTGTGTGTGTGTGTGTGTGTGTGTGTGTGTGTGTGTGTGTGTGTGTGTGTGTGTGTGTGTGTGTGTGTGTGTGTGTGTGTGTGTGTGTGTGTGTGTCCGTATTTACGTCGTAGGTATAGTCTACGTAGTTCGTGCACATTCCGATAATCCGTAAAATCCAGTAATCCGAAATGATCGTACGTTTATTACTTCGGATTACCAGAACTGGACTGTATATCTTTAGGACATACGCTTTACTCGGATTGTCTTCTTCTGGACTAGGTCCTATGTCATTAACATTACATAATTTGTTTACAAAATAAATATCACTCCTAACTAGTTTGTAAATAATTTGTTGGCGTCACATTTGTCGAAAAGTTGTGAGATTTGTAGCCTACAGTACAAACTTGGATAATTCGAAGCCAAAGGGACAGATTAAAACATTCGAATTATGAGAGATGGAGAATACCCTTTCAGTCAAAATAGTTTAGCTTTTTTTTGTCTACGACGACCGTTGCCAGGTATCGTGTTACTGTATCTAAGTTGAACACTATAATTTGAATAAGGAATAAACTTAGACATAGTGGATTTATAAAACTTATAATTATAGGTAGTTAACCCATTACGGCGTGGACACTAGCGGGTTCTCATGTCAACCTATTTGTATTCAAATACAAATATATTCTTACTTTTAAAGCACTAAATATCATATTGTTTATACGGGTGCAATTTTTATTACGGGTGTTTCACTGTTATGGTTTATTTCGTATGTAAACAAGAGCACATAATTATAAAAAATATTTACACCACTGACCGACACCAAGTAATTTATACTGATCTTCTCACTCCAGTTGGCAAAATAACTGCTGAAGCGATTTATTATGTTTAGACGTCTGCAGAAGGTTAATGGGCCATAAATATGTCTTTATTTGTTCTGTAATTATCCAGAGTCATAAAGCACAGACGTCTAGTCTTGTGCGTGACAAATCTGGAAATAAACTCTCTAACAACAACCTGATGCCTGTGCAGGGCAACGCTCGACAACTGGTCCTCCCGATACCGCTTACGCACCGAATCCCGTGATCAGAACGGAGAGAATTCTTGGATCACTAGCGCGCCTGGAATTCCAGTCCACACCTAAACTAATTACTTGGAATTAAAGACGTTGAACTTCAAATTATACATAATTTTTTTTACACCGATAGTATATAAATTTCAAGGAACCAACCCAAAACTTCGAATTATCGGCCATTTCGAATAAATACGTTGGAACTATCCAAGTTTTACTGGGTGGAAAAAGAAAATACAAGATCCTGATATAAAATGTTATGGGTTTTGTGAAGATCAAAGCCTCGCTGACAAAAAATTAAGCGTTGACTCTATAAAATATGTAGTCTATTTATTATTTGACTTTAAACAGCGTATATGCTACGAATATTCTTTAATTGACTCACGATTATGCTCTCAACTTGATCTACAGTTCAGAGCCATGACGTCATTAGTAGACGCAACAATATCTAACCCTTTATGGATTATTTTGCTGATGATAAGGTATAAAAAGATTAACGTTATAAAATTATTACTAACTAAGGGCAAATACCAATATTCATACTGAAACAAATTTTTAACTTTTGTACGGTAATTTTATTTTTTAATAAAAATTGAATTAATTCAAGTTTTTCATAACAAAATTTCTACATAAACTATATATTTTTTGTGGATGCGCATTAAATGTGATGTTTTTTTGACCAATCGTGTTATCAATATGTATCTTTAATCCATCTTGAGATTTTACTCGACTTAGTGCAACATAAAGTAGATCATCTGTAAAAACAGGTTTAGTCGATTGAAGCCTTACTTCTTTATAGAAAATGTAAGTCTTAAAGGAAATTGGTTCCTTTTCGTTTGAAATAGCATGTTAGGATCTGTTGATATTAATTTAATTATTGGTGAATATACATTTCCTTTTCTACAACCAGAGATTATTTCTAATTTAATACACTTGTCAAACGTACGATAAGACGTACTCCATTAACTAAACCTGATCCCAAGCTCATATTTCTAATTAACCTTAAAACTGTTAAAATATTTGAACTCAGCTGTTTCTAATATAATATTTGAAAATCATACTCAGCTGTTTTTCATTGCAATGTATTTCTTATGGAGATTTTTGGTAACCTTAAGTTCCTCAAAACCCTATAAATGTTGTAAATTGAGAAAAACCTATATTTTCCCCCGTTCCTTCATGTCAATACCTCCAATTTGAGCCATCTCCCAGCTCTGTACGACCTTCCAACCTCCCACAATTTTTCTCTCAAAATTCTAATTAAGAAATTCTGTTAAAATAAGATCTTTGTATTTTATTTATTAATTTTTCTTTATCGTAAATACAATTGACTCATACGATTAAAGTCGAGGGAACCAGTTATTTTAATAGAAGAAAGTGTCCAAAACCGTACCACCGTTCTCCTGGCTCTTCATTTTCTCTAACTTAAAAGAGATCAAGAGTAAAATATAGTTTTGACCTATGTCACTCTCTTCAGCAATCAGAAACCTTCAGGTTCACTTCTCCCTTTTTAGTGGGCCTACTTTACGTGTATTGATAGTGGGAAAAGATTTTACATTGTGATATTGTTTCCCTTATTTCTCCTATATATATATATATATTCTTGACGTTATCCATTGTTATATATATATATATATATATATATATATATATATATATATATATATATATTAAAACAACATAGGTTATTCAAATACAAGAATATTCATTAATTTATATTCAAAGCCTTTCGTTGGTAAACAGTACCAACATCATCAGGAATGAAAATTACAATAATGTAAGCTATAGGCCTAAAACATATGTTAAATTAGAATTGTTGCTAAATTTATTTTGTTGCTGTAACATTATAGACATTCAATTTTCATAATTTTCATTCCTGATGATGTTGGTACTGTTTACCAACGAAAAGCTTTGAATATAAATTAATAAATATTCTTGTATTTGAATAACCTATGTTGTTTTTAGTTATTAAACAAGAAAACGTATTATATACATATATATATATATATATATATATATATATATATATATATATATATATATATATATATATGTATGTATGTATGTATATATATATACATATATATATTTCTAAACGGTAAGGCCTATCGTTAATAATTATCATAAAACCAGTTCATTTAGACGTTTAGTTGATAATGTATATAGTTAACAAAATTATAGTTGCTCAAAATTGGACCAGTTATTATGTTCATGTTTAAAGTAAGATTTGAGTTGTGACAGATTCCCAAACTACAGTATAAAGAGAATGTTTATTAAGAAAAAGCTTTAGTCCGTCCTAAGCTATGGACGTGTTTCGGAAAGAGATATTTTGTAACATACTCGGTAAGCAGATCATTGAGTAGGCCTATACATAACACAAATGAGGATGTTCATCAAGAAACGACGGGGGATCTGAGGAAGTGGCAAAACCAGAGCCTCATTCAGTCATTAAGCTTTCAGGAAACGTTGATGGCTTGTGAAAAAAGCGTTTAAATATCATGGAAAATTCATAGAATCAAATTAGCAATGATGAGAAAACTATCTTCTTGAACATCTGTATTGGGCATTATTCTGCAATATTCTCTATCCCGCTTCAACAAGTTTCCTCTCTGGGAAATTTTTCCGCCCGTTCACGAAGCCTTGTTCGTGTATATACACGTCAGCGGTTGCCCCCTTTCATCTCTCTTTACCAATGCATTAAACACAATAGAAACCGGAGATTACCACAAAGGAATGAATGAGCGCCATTTTGATGTGTTTTGAGACCCTCCCACCAAATTCTGCGGTTACCATTGACCAGGCCCCCTGTTCCTGGACCTTGAGCGTAAAAATTCAAAAATATCCTGAAAGCAGTGCCGACATTGTTAGGGCGCTAGTTAGAAAAGCGTTGAGATTAGGGCTAATCCATACCCCAAAGTTAAATTTAGAAAATAAATCCTATTTCAAGCCATTATAAGCTTTACCCTTAAACCTAAGCTTATAAGTTGACAAAATCACTGATTTAATTTTTTTTACGTTATTTAAATGTCATTAATCTAGGGTATTTTAACAAATGCTTGCTACAAATAACAAGTCCTTGAAAGCATGATTTAAATTTTCATCTTCAAAATTACAATTCAACAAAGAAATAACTCACTGAGTTTACGAGACGAGGCAGGTTTGTTAAGAACGTTTACCTCTTTTACCGCGGTTCCCACAAGGACTTATGCCATACCTAGTCCATTTAGGAGCTATTTTGTATTTTATATCTCATTAACCGAACGCATTTTACTCTCAACTCGTTTATTAGGAAAGCTATCTTGAAGCTATAATGTGTGAATCTCCATGTGACAATTTGAAATGAATAAACAAGTGTTTATAAAACCGGCCAATTTAAAATAAGTTTTTTATCTCATAAACAATGAAAAAGGAACTTCATAATTTTCCTGGGGACGGGGCTACCCTCAAAATCTGACTGCTGCACGCCTAGTTTATTGCCATTAAAATACATCGTGTTCCAAAAATAATGCCGAAATTTTGAACGAGAGATACTGAAGACCCGTCACAATTTTCAGTAAGTTATTAAAATTAATGCAGGGATTTACTAGACTTGGCATTAATTAGGGCAAATATCACAACCAAATTAAGACCCTTATAATGTGGCTTAATTTGGTCAACATAACCCTAAGCGATTTAAACACCACAGTAAATCCTCTCTAATTCGCCACTCTCTAATTCGCCATTCTCTAATTCGCCCCTCTCTAATTCGTCACTCTCTAATTCGCCACTCTCTAATTCGCCACTCTCTAATTCGTCACTCTCTAATTAGTCACTCTCTAATTCGCCACTCTCTAATTCGCCACTCTCTAATTCGCCCCTCTCTAATTCGCCACTTTCTAATTCGTCACTCTCTAATTCGCCACTCTCTAATTCGTCACTCTCTAATTAGTCACTCTCTAATTCGCCACTCTCTAATTCGCCACTCTCTAATGAGTCACTCTCTAATTCGCCACTCTCTAATTCGCCACTCTCTAATTCGCCCCTCTCTAATTCGTCACTCTCTAATTCGCCACTCTCTAAGTCGCCACTCTCTAATTAGTCACTCTCTAATTCGCCACTTTTTAACTCGTCACTTTCTAATTTGCCACTCTCTAATTCGCCACTCTCTAATTCGCCACTCTCTAACTCGTCACTCTCTAATTCGCCACTCTCTAATTTGCCACTCTCTAATTAGTCACTCTCTAATTCGCCACTCTCTAATTAGTCACTCTCTAATTCGCCACTCTCTAACTCGTCACTTTCTAATTTGCCACTCTCTAATTCGCCACTCTCTAATTAGTCACTCTCTAATTCGCCACTCTCTAATTAGTCACTCTCTAATTCGCCACTCTCTAACTCGTCACTTTCTAATTTGCTACACTCTAATTCGCCACTCTCTAATTAGTCACTCTCTAATTCGCCACTCTCTAATTAGTCACTCTCTAATTTGCCACTCTCTAATTAGTCACTCTCTAATTCGCCACTCTCTAACTCGTCACTTTCTAATTTGCCACTCTCTAATTCGCCACTCTCTAATTCGCCACTCTCTAACTCGTCACTCTCTAATTCGCCACTCTCTAATTAGTCACTCTCTAATTCGCCACTCTCTAATTAGTCACTCTCTAATTCGCCACTCTCTAATTAGCCACTCTCTAATTCGCCACTCTCTAATTAGTCACTCTCTAATTCGCCACTCTCTAATTAGCCACTCTCTAACTCGTCACTCTCTAATTAGTCACTCTCTAATTCGCCACTCTCTAATTAGTCACTCTCTAATTCGCCACTCTCTAATTAGTCACTCTCTAATTCGCCACTCTCTAATTAGTCACTCTCTAATTCGCCACTCTCTAATTAGTCACTCTCTAATTCGCCACTCTCTAATTAGCCACTCTCTAATTCGCCACTCTCTAATTAGTCATTCTCTAATTCGCCACTCTCTAATTAGCCACTCTCTAACTCGTCACTCTCTAACTCGTCACTTTCTGTAATTCGTCATCATATTCTTCACAGTAATAACAAAAATCGTCTGCTATGTCACGTAATAAAGCCACCATCAGAAAATAATTCCTTAGTAGGTAAGAAAATGAAAGTATTTTTTCTTGCTAGTGTTAGTGTTCACACTAGGTGCTGTAATATGTTTATTTTGTGTATTTTATGAAAATAGAGTAACTTACTGTATTTGTAATTACGATATATACTACAGACTACTTACTAGTGTTTTATGGTGTTGCATGATAGTGTGTGAGCTTTTTGGCCGGCATAAATCATCCAGTACAGAGTTGTCCAACTTGGAAAGGTTGGGGGGCCGAAGCTCAATCTTTGGGCCTAACCTTGGGCCACACCTATGAGCGGTTCAGGGTCCGAGAAATATATTTATCGGGGGGTGTGGAATTAAAATTACTGCCTGGGGGGAAACTTTTTAAAAATTAGATAAAAAATTATGCAATTTGAGGCTGTTATATGGCCTCAACTGATTGATCCACTGAACAGCTGATACACTGATCCAATTTTGTATAGCTTTATTAAATAGCTATTTCTTTTAAAGTTTTTAAAAACTATTGGCGGGCCGCCAGTTGGACAAACCCTAGCACAGCATTAATTACATTGCATACCTATTTATGTACTATTTACCCACAATTACATGTTAATTTCACGACTTCCGTTATTCGTCTTTTTCCTGAATTCGTCACCCCCTCTGTCTCGAACATGACGAATTAGAGAGGTTCTACTGTAATCTGAAGTAAGTAAATAAGGAAATAAGTAAGTTTTGTCTAAAGTGTTTGCTAATTTCATGCTCAATGAGATTGATGACAATCCAATTTTTTTAACAGAGTGCTGTTCCCAGACGAAGCTAAATTCCACACAAATGGTATTGCTAACCGTCACAACTGTTAGGAGTTCAGAACAACACTTGTGCGCAACACGTCAACCGTGGACGTAATGTATGAACAAGTGATAGGCCTTTTATGTTTTCGCTGAAAAAAAAATTGGCATGCTTTATCTTTATACGCTAAAACAATTTTTATAATACATTTTTATGAATAGTTATTCATACCAAATTTTTACATAATCTGATATTAAATGTTATGCAAAAGTTTAAAAATATTTAATTTTTACATTTTTTCGAACTTTTGCATAGAAATAATTATAGATTATGTAGAAATTTATAGAAAAACAATAATTTGTAGATTAATTGAAGAAAAACAATTAATGGCATAGCTTATCTGATACGCTAGAACAATTTTTATAATAGATTTTTATGAATTTTGCTGTATTTAAGATGCTCTGCGTTGAGAACTTTATGTAACACGTGGTAGGAAGTTTACGAAAGGAGAATGGGAACTACAGGGAGCCTCCTGGCGGTTTACATCCTGTAATAGCTCCATGTTAGCTAGAAAACGAAAAGTTCTTAAATTTGCCATAATGAGTGCACAGTGAAAAAGCACTTACGTAATTTTGAACCTAGGCTATGACTATCTTAAATATACTATATTTTTGGGAAACATATTTTCATATGAAAATTTTAACTGTTTTATTTTAATTTTTCACTGCTTTTCAAAACTGGTCTAAAAATTCTTAAATTTGCCATAATGAGTGCACAGTAAAAAAGCACTTATGTAATTTTGAACCTAGGCTATGACTATCTTAAATATACTATATTTTTGGGAAACATATTTTCATATGAAAATTTTAACTGTTTTATTTTAATTTTTCACTGCTTTTCAAAACTGGTCTAAAAATTCTTAAATTTGCCATAATGAGTGCACAGTGAAAAAGCACTTATGTAATTTTGAACCTAGGCTATGCCTATTTTAAATATAGGCCTACTATATTCTTGCGAAACATATTTTCATATGAAAATTTTAACAGTTTTATTTTAATTTTTCACTACTTTTCGAAACTGGTCTACAGCTTTATTTAAAACATTTTAATTTTAACACTAGACATTTCTTTAAATAAATTTGTTTAATAAAGCCTGCAAGTGATTATGACGTTTGTATCTAATTACTTCACTACATTAGGTCCGAATCTACTTTAGAAACTGATAACTTATGTTTTGTTAAATTAAATAAGGGCGAGATTTTAAATTGTAGAAGTTATTACTTTATTCTATAAAGGGTAAGACTGACACTTATATCTTGTCTAGAACCTTCGATCTGTTTTGGTCCAAAGCACTTAGATGCGATTGTTTCTCAGCCACAAGACGATTAAGACATTTGCAATCAATGTGTGTATAGGCCTGTACTGTGCGGTATATTTTTGGAGCATAATTAATTAGGAAAAACGTTAAAAGAACACAGACATCTTTAGGTTATGTTAATTTACATAATTTTTTACTGTACGTTAAACGGGTCTCAAGATCTCACGGGATAGGTTTATGTAAGCGTAGGACCAGGTCCCGACCTTTAGGAAAGGCCAACCGAGAGTGGATAAAGGTACGATTGCACCTGGACCAAACTAATTAGACAGGTTATAGGGGTGGGAAAACCTGACCGTTCCGAAGGTTCTGCTGGTCCCGAGTAGTTCTGGAAAAGCGGTCGAAACCGTAGTGTCTGGTTGGAGTTCGTCTTGTACCAGGGGTTGGCCGATCATCAGTCCTGGTCTTGCAATGAAGTCGTAAGACCATTGCATACCGGTAACACGGGTCGTGGCACCTAGCCCCCTTCTCGTGGCTGACGCTAGTCTCCCGGGCGTGAGTAACGACTTTGTGTTTGCGTTTTACGTTTTGTGTGTGTGTGTGTGTGTGTGTGTGTGTGTGTGTGTGTCTGTGTGTGTGTGTGTGTGTGTGTGTGTGTGTGTGTGTGTGTGTGTCTGTGTGTGTGTGTGTGTGTGTGTGTGTGTGTGCGTGTGTGTGTGCGCGTGCGAGCATGCGTGCGTGCGTGCGTGCGTGCTTGTGTGTGTGTGTGTGTGTGTGTGTGTGTGTGTGTGTGTGTGTGTGTGTGTGTGTGTGTGTGTGTGTGTGTGCGCGCGCGTGCGTGCATGCGTGCGTGCGTGCTTGTGTGTCTGTGTGTGTGTGTGTGTGTGTGTGTGTGTGTGTGTGTGTCTCTGTGTGTGTGTGTGTGTGTGTGTGTGTGTGCGCGCGCGCGTGCGTGCGTGCGTGCTTGTGTGTGTGTGTGTGTGTGTATGTGTGTGTGTGTCTGTGTGTGTGTGTGTCTGTGTGTGTGTGTGTGTCTGTGTGTGTGTGTGTGCGCGCGCGTGTGTGTGTAAATTTATATATAAAGTTAAAACTATTGTCATGGACAGAGAAAATTTTGAAATGAAGACAGTTTACCTTAAGCTTATTTTAAATAACTTGAGTATTTTTTTAAAGGTTGCTTTTTACATATTCACTTCAATTTATATATTTAAATAATATAAATAAAATAAAAATAACCGATTCAAAAACAGAGTGATTTCTAAGTCTAATTGCACATAAGGAACTTAGATTTGTGTATTTCGTAGTGTAGGACCCTACAGCTGCGAGATCCGAAGGGCAGTTCCGTGCGTTCCGACCGAATAGTAGTGGGAATGTCGACCTTCAACTATCTAACTAAACTCCAAATTGGAGAACCCCAAACCTACCGATGATGTTATCTTGCGTCTATTAAGCGGAATATGAGAGGAGGCCCCTTGCTGATGTATCTCACTATGTGCATATTATGTCAGGCACATTGTATACGACACAATTAACACCCGTTTGGGCTAGATGCGACACGCCCATACATGCTCCCTAATAATCAGCTAAAAGGCTAGGCAATATTTCCGGACAGGAGAGTAGGGGAAAGGACGAAACGAAAAAGGGTTCTTGAATGGATTCTGTATCCCAAGAGGTGACAAGAAGATTCAAAGAAAAATATTAAAGAACAAGAAATTAGTCTTAGGTGTTTTTATTTTTAAGTATGAAATTTACATAGAAATTAATTATAAATAGAAATAAAATAATTACAAATTTATGTTTAAAGCAAAGAAGAACCAGCGTTAAATTATTACTGTAACATATTTGTGGTTAGAATAGTTAAAAGTTTTATTTACACTATGTTCCAATAGACTGTTGTAATATTTCTAGAAAGGCCGACAACTCTTAGTTGAGACTGTAACTATCATGTTTGATCTGTCCCTTTTAAGCAGTGCTAAATCTTGATGATTGTTTGCCTCATACGGAGAGAATTTAAAAAATTCTCGTCGCCTTCTCCAAAGCTTATAATAACGCCCCCTTCGACGGCTTTTAGTGCTAAAAAGGTGCGTCAGATGTTTCCCTGTTCCTTTATTTTGTACATCTAAATATTTCTTTCTCGAATAAAAACACTCGAAAAAATCACTTGTTATAAAACACTTTAAAAGTGAAACATCTTTTAATTAAAGATAAAAATTTGGTAGCATTTCAACTGAGTTGAGTTTTACTCAATCTCAACAAGACAATAAATGTAATTTAATTCCTTCTATTAGTTCACACTTTCCTTAAACATATCTTGTTCAAAATTTCAATCTTTTATAAAATACTTTTAATTCAACTACTCAAGTTCAATACAGTTTTAAAAACTTGTAGTGGAGAACACTTGATGTTAAAACAGTTTTTTTCAAATATTAGTTCATTAACTATATTTAATGAAGAGTTAATTTTTTTCTCTGTATTAATAGGAGAAAACGTTTCTCATAAGGGGCAAGGTATGCAATATAGTTATTTCATCCCATTTGGCTTTAAATAAGTGATAACATATGATTTCATAAAACAGTTGATTATATGTTATAGGTTATGTGATAGAACAGCTGTTTTAACGCATAGGTTATGTTACTTTATTTATATTTATTGTAACTATTTAACAAAAAGTAACTAAAATAAAATGTTTCTTTGTTGTCCTATGTAGGAATTGACTTATAAATATTAAAAAAAACACTTGACTGTAAGAAAGACTAGTACAGGTAGGCTTAATAGGCATGCTGAAATATTAACATACGGTAATTTGATTTTGTAATCAGCTGACTACAGATAATAAAATTATCTCTGATTTTATTCTTATGGGAAGTATACCGAAATTTAAAAGCCTACGAGGGCAACCCTATAGGATTCTCTAAATGTTCTTTAAAAAAAAAAAAAAATAGGCTACTATGGAATGGAACCCTTTGAATGAGGCATTAACCAGCTTTCTAACCCATATGTTACGTAAAATTTAGACTTTATATTTGAATCTAAAAACTTGATTTTCAAAGACATATTTAATCTAGGGTGTTGAAAATGTATCCAGTTCATCGGTGGTGAGTTCAGAGAGATTTATCCATATCGGGGAATCTCACCTTGTGTTACAAATACTGTTTCGCTTGCTTCTCTGTTGTGGTCCAGGGTCTTTCCTTATTTTCTCCGCCACGGATATTATCAAGTCCTGTATTTTATATTACATACTCAGGTTTTAATTTTAATACTTGAGCACATGCCGCCAAGTTACGAAAAAGTGAAGAAGAAAAAGAAAGATGGTGAAACAGAAGAATGTGACAAGGACAAGAATGTCTTCCAACTCAACCTCCTTGTCAAAGGACACAAAGTTAGGTCCTTCATGTGGAGAATATCTCCAGTCCAGCGCGTGAAACCTCTACCGCGATAATGAATTATTTGTGGTCGTTTGTGAAGTCTAGTCGACATCAGGTTTGTTTGTTTATTAGTGTTATGTGCAGTGTGCGGGTGAGTTGCCAGGGGGCACAGGGGATACGACATAAAATTTATTACAAAAATATTAACCCGTAGGCCTAATAGCAATTTACTCCACCAATAGGAACAGCAGTAGTCTTGGCTGTTATTTCTGTGAAGCGAAGATAGTTCGTAATTACGTATAAACATATTTTCTAAAGCTCAATGAGTACACAAATAAGAGTAATCATATTTTATTTAACGTTTAATACAAAATTGTTGCTTTTTGATTACTAACTTGGTTTAGTGTTTAAACAAATGAGGCCTAATTGCATTCTATGTTTTTACAAAGAGCTTACTATTATTTACGCGCCATAATCGCATAAAATTAACATTTTCGAGCTTTTCAAGTTTTCAAAATGTTTACAGGTTTTATGTTTTTAGCATTTTATTAGATACTAACGATGTATATTGGATGGAATTAGCCAGGACCATGTTCCTGGATGTTACTATAGGAATCGCATAGTATGACTTGTCCTTTTAACCAACTCAAGCGATGATGCCTTCGTCGTTTTACCTTTAAATATAAAATAGAACATCCGAACACGCACACACACGCACATGCACACACACACACGCGCGCGCGCCCACACACACACGCACGCACGTGCGCGCGCGCGCACACACACACACACACACACACTCACGACACTTTGATGATACTGTTTATTGTTAGAGATAGACTATGTAAAATTAAACAAATATTAGGCTACACAGGCCTCTGCAACTGATTTTTTCAGCTTTTGATGAAAAAAATACAGGCTCAGAGTGAACATCAAGTTTTAGGTAGGCCTATAGTTAAAGAACTCAAGTTCTGTAGAATTCCAAACCCCGAAATAAAAAGATAATCTTGTTAAATTATTCTAATTCGATATAGCTATACTTATATTGCTATTTTTGTAGGCTTTACATACTTTTTATATGTAACTTATAATATAAATTGCAATGAACACAGTTTCCTTTGAAGCGGTTACATCTATAGTGAACTGTGAAGTAAATTCTAACATTTTCAGAAATATATACAATTTGTATTTATTGGTATTTGATTTGGTTACATATATAACAATTGCTTTATTTGGGTTTTGATTTTTACTGTATTTACTCAGCTTCAAATGCATTTGGAGTAAGCTATAATGCGATCGTTTTTAGAAAAATACACGTAAGAGAATTTTTTTTAGTAGTCCTTCGTAACACTTTTCTAAGCGTATGAAAAAGCTTAGCTCTAATAATATAACCTACTGAGTACGCCAATCACATCTGCATTTGGGGCCAATGTCGCTAAAAGTAAAAATAAAACAAAAATCTTCATTGTTAATAAAAGATTAGGCCTACGCTGTAGTTATGCAATTATTTATCTTTCCAATCATTTTCATCCATGCCAGACTTGTAGGCCTACCTTATTAATTTGTAATTCCTTTTAGTAGAAAGAGAGCAAGAACGAGATATGGGGATTCTTCTAAACACACTTTAATTCCGTTTTTAATTAACACAATCTTGCACAATCACTTTGTCAACTCAATGACATTAACCTACGCTACTACAAACAAATTCCATCTGCAACTACCTGGATTATTTCCCTGTATATTATTATAGGGTAACCGATTCAGAACAATTTGATAGCCATAATTACTAAGAGGGAGGGACACTAAAGAGAAGAAATGGTTCAACCCCTGCCCCTCCCCCTGCCACTCCTACACACTCTTACGGCTATTAAATAACTTGGTCGCGATTTCGCTTTCGGTTGAAATCATTTTATACACTACATCTATGTTTACACTATACATCTCTGGAGTAGTTGGACAACTTTCCAGTGAACAAACAAAACTGTCGCTGTTAACAGCATTAAATAAAAAGTATTCATGTATATTGTAAGTAGAATATGCTATTGAAAACAATATGCGGAAATTTTGGCAATGTTTTTGTCTATTGTTAAGTCGTTGAGAAAATATTTTTAATGTAAGTTTAAATTATACAATGAACTTTTGTTTGTTCCTGAATATCTCGGAAAGAAGTTCTTAGTGTTGTCAATTCTGGATTCATTGTTTTCCCTATGCTTTCGGCCTTATTATATTTATTTGTTTCACGGTGTTCTTTGACTACTATCGCCCGTAAAGATAGTCAAGAATTTTAAATATAGGCTAGACTAGTTTGTAGAGGGTCGCAAATCTGGAAAGGTGGAGTATAGGTTGGACGAAAAAAGAGATAGGCAGGCCTATAATGATTCCTGAATCTGAAAGTAAGAAAAAAAGGTAGTTTGTCTGAGATAGAACTGGTTATTACG
Organism: Prosapia bicincta; assembly: GCA_036971475.1. Taxonomy (NCBI): domain Eukaryota; kingdom Metazoa; phylum Arthropoda; class Insecta; order Hemiptera; family Cercopidae; genus Prosapia; species Prosapia bicincta. The sequence goes on along the minus strand of JBAIZL010000005.1, from coordinate 73,711,045 downwards.
GGTGTCAAGGAGTTAGCCTGCCTTAGTAAATATAATGAGTAAAGATGCGGTGGTGTGTGTTCATTGTTGGTAGGGTAGGTACCGTCACCTGGCCTACGGAAGGTCGAAATGATAAGGTCATTCCTAAAAACATTTTTAACACAAAACGTCAGATTTACAGGAAATTACAGAAACAGGATCATATATAATTTATTTGGTCACCCTTTCTTAATAAAATTAGAACTTTTAGATATCTGTAAATACTTATATTACTTACTAAAATATAACTACTAATTAACTATCATACGGTTAGGTTATGTTTGTAAGTCAGGAATACGTTGACAGCGCATGCGCAGAACTGAAAACCTAGCATGACTCATTTCTACACCAGGACTCTTCTCGTGCGCCGGTGACAGTGTGTGTTATTTGACTGTAAAATCGCAGGGGACGCCGATTCCGCAGTAGGGGCGTCTAGAGTAAATACGACTTACTTATGCTTATCTCCTGCTCATTTTGGCATATAAAACCATACCCAGACGGAGGGCAGAGACAGAACCCTACTCTGAAATTTGGAAAAAACTAAAAAAGTTTAAATAATTTTTAACTACACGAACGGGGCTGAAAAAATATTCAGCCCCGTTTAGGTACTTAATGGGTAGATACAATTCTCAAATCTTTAGCAATGAAATATTTATAGCAATATTAATTTTAATTTTGTTACAATTTGTACTACTGATAAGATCATTTTTCACTTTACGGAAATTAAAAACGTGCCTTAAAGGCTAATGTCAAGGTAGGTTAACCCTCTTGTATAGATACATTTAGATATCGACTTATGCCTACTTATATGTTTGCTGAAAAAATCGAATATTGAACCTTGATTTATAAATTTAGTTTTGTGTAATAAATTTACAGGTCTAAAAATTGCAGGTAGATTATTCTGCATTGTATTTCCTTAAAAATACATTTTTTTTGAACAAATTAGAAAATTATTAAAATTTTTTATTATTTTTGTTTGTTTGTTTGCTGAATCTTAAACTCCTTGGACTTTACTCCTTCCTTAATCATCCCTTTAGCTAGGCTACAAAGCCTATGACGAAGCTTGGCTACAAACGTTACTATTTATTAGGAATATACTATGGTTGAATTTAATAATAAATACACAAAAACCTCTTAACCACAAACTTTCTTTAATTTACCCTAAATGTACATTTCAGTTACAAAGTAGCCATCCTCAGAGGGATAACATACAAAGACTCAGTCTTTGTAAATTAAAGAAAGTTTGTGGTTAAGAGGTTTTTGTGTATCTATTACAAACGTTATGACAAAGCGAATGAATCGACTGCAAGCGTTTGGGAAGTGGGTTACATTTTTTATCGCATATTGCCCCCGGGTCTGAGCCCCAAAACCCGTCCAGCTCTCGTAGCAGCCGTCCTCTAGCGAGCTGCCTCCGCCTCACTCGCGCTAGTAACCTTACCGCGAATGAGGGGATCAGGCTAGATTGCTTATGAACCAACGTTATGTGGTGGCCGTTCGTAATGAAAGCGGAGTTGTTCTATTGAGCATAGGTTTCAGTTGTGTTAGTGTCATTGTTGCTTCCCTTAAGGTGAGGGTTATGTGAGGATCCCAAGTTACGCCCCTGACCTAGTTCCCCAGTGAATGTTCCTACCTAACAGATTCAGAGGTGTTTCCTACGTTTAGAGAGCCAGAGCGCCTGGCCACACCCACCTTCACTCCCTATTGTTTCAGCCAGGATTTTCTAGAGTTGTTTAGTATTCATTCAGTCCTGAATATACTAGCTTAGATTTCCAGGACTGGGCCGATAACGCGGTCTCATCTGCAAACATGGCCACCTGAGTGTTGAGTTTTAGGGGTGTGTTTTCGATGTAGATGTTAAACAAAACAGCCCTTTTGTGAGTTGTGTTGGTGGTGGTGGGTAGTCCAGCAGCTTTCCTAAAGTTTGCTTGAGAGATTGCCAACTTGGATTCGGTGTTCGTGGTATTTGTGTTAGGGTGTAGTGTTGGTATAGGCAAACTGTGTTGGTGGTGTGTAGTCCAGCAGCTTTCCTAAAGTTTGCTTGAGAGATTGCCAACTTGGATTCTGTGTTCGTGGTATTTGTGTTAGGGTGTAGTGTTGGTATAGGCAAACTGTGTTGGGTTGGTGGTGGGTAGTCCAGCAGCTTTCCTAAAGTTTGCTTGAGAGATTGCCAACTTGGATTCTGTGTTCGTGGTATTTGTGTTAGGGTGTAGTGTTGGTATAGGCAAACTGTGTTGGTGGTGGGTAGTCCAGGAGCTTTCCTAAAGTTTGCTTGAGAGATTGCCAACTTGGATTCTGTGTTCGTGGTATTTGTGTTAGGGTGTAGTGTTGGTATAGGCAAACTGTGTTGGGTTGGTGGTGTGTAGTCCAGGAGCTTTCCTAAAGTTTGCTTGAGAGATTGCCAACTTGGATTCTGTGTTCGTGGTATTTGTGTTAGGGTGTAGTGTTGGTATAGGCAAACTGTGTTGGTGGTGGGTAGTCCAGGAGCTTTCCTAAAGTTTGCTTGAGAGATTGCCAACTTAGATTCTGTGTTCGTGGTATTTGTGTTAGGGTGTAGTGTTGGTATAGGCAAACTGTGTTGGGTTGGTGGTGTGTAGTCCAGGAGCTTTCCTAAAGTTTGCTTGAGAGATTGCCAACTTGGATTCTGTGTTCGTGGTATTTGTGTTAGGGTGTAGTGTTGGTATAGGCAAACTGTGTTGGGTTGGTGGTGTGTAGTCCAGGAGCTTTCCTAAAGTTTGCTTGAGAGATTGCCAACTTGGATTCGGTGTTCGTGGTATTTGTGTTAGGGTGTAGTGTTGGTATAGGCAAACTGTGTTGGTGGTGTGTAGTCCAGGAGCTTTCCTAAAGTTTGCTTGAGAGATTGCCAACTTGGATTCGGTGTTCGTGGTATTTGTGTTAGGGTGTAGTGTTGGTATAGGCAAACTGTGTTGGTGGTGGGTAGTCCAGCAGCTTTCCTAAAGTTTGCTTGAGAGATTGCCAACTTGGATTCTGTGTTCGTGGTATTTGTGTTAGGGTGTAGTGTTGGTATAGGCAAACTGTGTTGGTGGTGTGTAGTCCAGGAGCTTTCCTAAAGTTTGCTTGAGAGATTGCCAACTTGGATTCGGTGTTCGTGGTATTTGTGTTAGGGTGTAGTGTTGGTATAGGCAAACTGTGTTGGTGGTGTGTAGTCCAGGAGCTTTCCTAAAGTTTGCTTGAGAGATTGCCAACTTGGATTCGGTGTTCGTGGTATTTGTGTTAGGGTGTAGTGTTGGTATAGGCAAACTGTGTTGGTGGTGTGTAGTCCAGGAGCTTTCCTAAAGTTTGCTTGAGAGATTGCCAACTTGGATTCGGTGTTCGTGGTATTTGTGTTAGGGTGTAGTGTTGGTATAGGCAAACTGTGTTGGGTTGGTGGTGTGTAGTCCAGGAGCTTTCCTAAAGTTTGCTTGAGAGATTGCCAACTTGGATTCGGTGTTCGTGGTATTTGTGTTAGGGTGTAGTGTTGGTATAGGCAAACTGTGTTGGTGGTGTGTAGTCCAGGAGCTTTCCTAAAGTTTGCTTGAGAGATTGCCAACTTGGATTCGGTGTTCGTGGTATTTGTGTTAGGGTGTAGTGTTGGTATAGGCAAACTGTGTTGGTGGTGGGTAGTTCAGCAGCTTTCCTAAAGTTTGCTTGAGAGATTGTCAACTTGGATTCTGTGTTTGTGGTATTTGTGTTAGGGTGTAGTGTTGGTATAGGCAAACTGTGTTGGGTTGGTGGTGTGTAGTCCAGCAGCTTTCCTAAAGTTTGCTTGAGAGATTGTCAACTTGGATTCTGTGTTCGTGGTATTTGTGTTAGGGTGTAGTGTTGGTATAGGCAAACTGTGTTGGTGCTATGTCAGTAAAGGTTTCATCAGATAGATTTCTAAAGGTCGTCCGGTTGTAACTTGCTTAGCAGGGTGTCCGCAAACAGGTTAACCGTGTCCTCCGGATCACCCATATGACCGTTAGTGGAAGTAGCGTAGAGGTTCTAGTGTGAAATGTCTTAAGGTGGTTATGCCTGTAGTGTTTAGGGCCGTCATTTTGCTTAGAAGCCTTTTGTAATGAGTTAGTTAATGTCTGGTTTCCCTTGTTAAGGGTGTGCGGAACGCATCCGGGCCTATTTCTCCGGGTGATGTGCTGGAGTATGTGCCTTGGTATGTGAATGTGACAGGGCGACATTTAATTGGCTTAGAAGCCTTTTGCACTGAGTTAGTTAATGTCTGGTTTCCCTTGTTAAGGGTGTGCGGAACGCATTCGGGCCTATTTCTCCGGGTGATGTGCTGGAGTATGTGCCTTGGTATGTGAATGTGACAGGGCGACATTTAATTGGGTATTAATCGCTGCACTGACAGCTGTGTCTATGCTCTTAGGAGTGCAAACATTGAGGCAGTTCAACTGCGACCGGAATGGTTCCCAATCTGCCAGTCGGTAGTACAAGGCTCTTTGCTTAATAGGCCCCCTGACACCCAAGGGGTAATGATCCGAGTTCAGATGCCTAGGTGAAGTTTCTGCGACTCCATAAGTTCTTTCGTGACAGCCAGGACTAAAATTTCTTCCGTATGCTGCTGTAGTGTGTTGGTTCGGCGGGGACGAGGCGCTGGTCACTAGTGCTGTGTGTTTTGAAGGAAGCGGGTGTTTTAGAACGGAAGTCATATATTTATGGGTCAAGTATATAAAATGATTACCGTTTGAGGGGGTAGGAGCACGTACCTGAGATAAACCTCTGACTACATAGCATTGTAGCAGTGGTTTACACATAAATCCAGTTGATAGGTCCTATGTGGCAGTGAATAAATGCACCCTCTACTGGGGTTGGACATGGTTAATTGCATTAATCAAGCGTTATTAGATTATACTCGTAGATTAGGTACAAAAATAATGAAAAATGATATTTTGATTATTTAAAATTGCGTGTCCTTAAGCTAGTCTTCCTGTCTTCAAATAAATATAACCATAGGTATAAGTAAAACAACTTATTTTACAACGACCTTATTAAAAAAACTAAGGTCAAATAAAATGACAATTTAATTGTCTAGCAACGCCATTGACCACGGGTTGTCGAAAAGCGTGATAGTTCACGCTCATTAAAATATGATTTAACCTACTAAGGAATGCAACCAAGTAGAGGGGGGTTCAGCCAAAACACTGTCAGCTTCCTTCACATTTACTCCTAATCAAGGGTATTGATAAGGCAACCTGATCCTTCACATCCCTAACTATTATAAATTGCCAAGCCTAAAGATAAATATTTTTTCAAAAAAATATTTTTTTTCTACCTTTATAATTTCTAATCCATTTGTGTAATTTGCCAACATGCTTTATTAAATTCATTATTTAGCTCACATTCTCCTAATACAGGCCTATATCTTGTACAAATTTTCAATCGTTAATAAATTACGTTTCCATCCATCCAATCAAGTTCAAATACATTTTTTAAACCTATAGTGGATGACAATTGATGTTAATAAAACGTTTTCAAATATTTATTCAATAATTAAATAATAAACATTTGTTGAGTCTATTGGGATTCGAACTGTGAATCTTCATGTTCCAAGTCTATAGCGGGCTTTGGCACTGTGCCAAATTTCCAATACATAGAAAATGTCTATTTCTCAACGATAGGCCTATATGAATTTTATTCGCCTCATCTGGTTGTCGCCAAAACCCCCATTATACTACTTTAAACTTTCCTCATGCTTACCAACTTAAACGAAATTCAATATAAGATAAACTATAAATAGAGTTTTCCCCACGCTTACCAACTTTAGCGAAATTTTAAAAAACGTTTAAACTCTTTCGTATTTTTTCGAAAATCTTTAATTTTTCAAGTTATAATCCATTGAAAATTTACTACCTTGAAGGAAGTCTAAAATAGTTCTTAAAAAAAATTTAAGATAAAATAAATATAACCACTTTTTAAGAAGACCTATAAAATGTTTTAAAACATAGCTCCCTAAAACAAAAGGCGTTAGATTAAGGGGTTTGTTTTAGGGGTAAAAATGTATACGGAAACAAATTTTAAATTTGTGTTTTTTCTTTAATATTGTAAATAGGTTGAATCATTGTGGAATTAAAAAAAAAAAAAAAAATGTAGTGTGTATTTTCATAGCTGTAAATGTTGTCTACACTTTTTTGTGGCAAATGAAGTTGGCTTTACCTTCTTTATTTTATAAAGGCAAGCAGAAACAAAAAATGCAGAATATATGCAACACCTCCTACAATATAGGCCCGAGTGGTGTTGGTTTGTGCGTGGCCACAAGCCCCGTGCCAAACCTGAATAGAGTTTTTGAAAAACGTATGATATAGCATACAGTAAGTTATTAACAATACCTAGGCTATCTATATAAGCGTAGACATTTAGGACTATGTATTTAAAGTGTTAAGCAATGAGGAACAGGGAAAACCTTTTGCAGCTCGGAAAATACTTGAAAAAAATGTCTAAAATACTTAATTCCATTCAAATTAATTTAAACAAAACTACAAATGGAATTTTAAACTGTTTTGGCACTGCATATGAACAAAACTTTAAGCGATAATAACATTTTTTGGTTTTTCGCCTGGGAATAAAATAAAATAAAACTTAAGATGGAAGGAATAGGTAGAATGTGACGTCATCAAGCGGAATTCTAAGGAGAATGCGTAGACTAACAATACTCCGTTCTCTATACTGTACTTTAACACGAGTGCGATGCTCTCTCTCCCGAACTGCCCCGAACATTTCCGAAAACATTACTCGGAATCTATGTTTAAATCAATTTGGAAAGATATTGCCTATATATTCATAAATATAGTATATTTTTCTAAATTATGTGATAACATATGATTGCATATATCAGCTGTTTTATTATTCATAGGTTATTTCACTTTGTGTATGCAAATTAGCAGCAAGTTGGCTATATCATTTCGTATATAAACACGTCAATGGTAAATTTACCCTAGTTATCTAACAGGGTATTACTGACTCATTTATTTATAAAGCTATATTTATTACGTTATTTTTTTATGTAATCAGTTTAAAGAGTTTATAATGGTTTTTACACAATTACTTTGAACAATTCTAAACAAACTGATCTGTATGCATTATATTTTTAAGATATAAAGAAATTTTTTCATAAATCTTATTTAAGACAACACTGATAATTAAGTGGGAAAGAATACATGAAAGGAAATTTGTACAAAAAGGAAATACAATGGCTATGGTGTATGAGACGAAACTGCCTACTAAAGCAGTTTTATTTATAAAGCTATATTTATTACACCATTGAAGTTACCATACTTGGACTTTCTCTCTGCACTTTATCTCCATAGCCTACAACACTTGTTTTAATTAATTATCAATCAAATTATCAAATGTAACAAAAATTCTTATTTTTTCATAATAGCTTTGAAAATATTATTTTTTTGAAAATATCATAAAAGACAAACTATCTACCTTTTACAAATAATTTTGTGCATTCAACTTTTTAGAAAAAAATTATTTCTCTTCCAAATTTTTAATGGGATATAGCCTACATACAAAGTTAAAGATTCCAAAAAATCAACAATAGTTGAAATTTCTTATATTTAGCAAATGTTTTTGAGAAACAATTTTTGAGACAGTTCTAAAACGAATAATCAGTTTTATGATCTGTAAAAATTTTAAGAGAAGATCAATGAATTTTTTTCTTTATCTATTTCAAACAAAACCTTTTATTAAAACGCTTATGTACATTTCAATTTCAAAGTAGTCATCTTCAGAGGAATTTATTACAAAAATAACTGTACACAAAAATGTTCTGGAAGACTAACAATATGTGTTAATGTGGATTATAATTCACTAAGTGGCTGGCCAAGTTGACTATCAACACATAAAGGCACGAATACAGATATGATTAACGGACAAACATAAAACTCCTATAATAGGATTATGGCTAACAGGGGCGCACCCAGTATTTTGTCAAGGAGGGGGCCAGAACTACAACGGGGCCGGGGGTTTTTGGGGTTGTTCACCCAACCCCCGTACAAAATATTGAATTTTAAAACTCTACAACTTATGTTTTAAGCATATCCAGCATAAAAAAGAGTTAAAATTGAGACGAAATCTGTGTTTTTTATGTCATAGTATAGTAGGTTGTTTATTATTTTTCGACGAGTACTTTGAGTGTTTTTACATTTTGATTCCTGTACTATTGACTTTCATTGAAGTTGTCTTATTGTTTTTTTTGCCACTCACAAAATGATAATAATCAAAGAACATTTTCTAATCACGGTCTAAATTCTAAGACCACGGACAGCAAAAAAACAAACCAACCTTCAACAAATATATTGGATGTTTATTGTTATAAGTTGATTTGAGTTTTTATGATGTTTTCAAAATTTACACCAAAATATGGAGAATGTTATTAAAACTGTTTATCTGGTCCTCTTGTCATGCCGTCTCAGAAACGTGTTTAAACTGACGGGCCCAATGCCTCCTATTTATGAATCAGTTATTCTTTGACTAACGATCCTACTATAGCGATGCCCTCTGACGATTGCAGAGAGATGTTAACAGCCACCGAAACCGGCATAGACGACACTGACTATTGTTATGACCGTACAAATAGAAGTTAAATAAGTCCACTAAACAATCCCATAATTTTAATATTTCCCCATAATTATCAATTACTAAACACTTTTAAATGTTTTTATAGGCAAGTTAAAACATTTAAAAGTGTTTAGTGATTACTAGTAGCTCACGCGAAGATGGAATCAACAAATGTTAATTATCAAGTAACTTCAATGTTTATTTTGTTATACCTTAAGGTGCCAGGCTAAATATTATTTTCTATTGTCGTTCGTATTACCCTACACCTAAATTGAAGTTAAACATATAATATTTTCTTGTCATTTTTAATTTATAAATTTTCATTGTTACTCATGCTAGGACCCTCTTGGGTGCGCCACTGATGGCTAACATGTTGGATAACATAACTGAAGTAGGTAAAAGTTAAAGTAGTGTTACTCAAATCTCACAAAAATTAGTCTTTAATACGAACACAACACATTGTTGTGGCACAATACGAGGCACAATACTTTGGATGCTTGGGAGACTTGGTTTATTAATAAATTTCAAGATGTCTCAGTTAATAATGAGTCGGGCCCAGTCCAGGGTTCCTCGCTTCTATTTCCGAATTCTGTGTTGTTCCGATAGGCATGTGATTCATAACTGTTATTTTATTGTTATTGTTATTATTTTTAAAATTAATGTTCGTGTTATAATAAGCGTTTATTGTGTTGCTACTGTCACCTTGTTTAATTATGTAATAGTGTTGATGTTTGTTTATTTATCTTGTCTGTGTTTTCAATTATGTATTAATTAAATTTTAGTATATTATTTTTAGCTAGTATTTTTATATAGTTTATGATTGTTTTTTTTAACTGTTTAGGCTGTATTTTGGAGTTGTCTATTCATGATAGTGTGACATAAGGGGGTTGAGTAGAACCAAAAAATTTTTTAATAATAGCAATTATGTAACATTTTAAATGAAATAAATAAATAAATAATATATATATATATATATATATATATATATATATATATATATATATATATATATCTAGTGATTAAGTGGGATTGTAATAGATTAGTTTTATTGCTTGACTGTACTTTTATCTTGTTTGTTTTAGTTGATTTGTACACTAGCTTGACAATATGTTTAGTAGTAGCCAAGCACTGAGGAAGGCGACTTCGTCGCTGAAACTAGTTGTGTTGTGTTCGTATTAAAGACTAATTTTTGTGAGATTTGAGTAACACTACTTTAACTTTTACCTATGTGAATAGTTCTCACTAGCTAAGCTCTAAATAACTGAATAACTAAAGTAGGTTTGTTATTAGGAGGTAAATGCTAAGTAAGGATACAGTAAAGGTTCCTATCTGAACTATATTTATAATATTCTAATAACATAATAGGCTATAAATGAAAACAATGTTGTTACAAAACTGTTTTATTTGTATAAAATCACAGATAAATTTATTCCTGTATGAATTGTCTTATAAAGAAATTAAAGCTTCTTTTAAACAAAACTACTTTTATCAGTAATAAAAGTCTCAGTTTCTTATGCAATCAGTTTAAAGGGTTTATAGTGGTTTTTACACAATTACTTCAAACGATTCTAAACAAACTGATCTGTATGCATTATATTTTTAAGATATAAAGAAATTTCTTCATAAATCTTATTTAAGACAACACTGTTAATTAAGTGTAAATGAATACATGAAAGGAAATTTGTACAGAAAAGAAATACAACGGCAATGGTGTATGAGAAGAAACTGCCTACTGAAGGAAGTTCTAAGAGTTAAATTTGAAGTTGGCCCACAAGAAGAAAAACAATCATCAACTATTGTTATTGATTAAAATCAATGGATACAATTTTTTAGAGAGCCTTATCATTTAGTTTCTGTATTGAGGTCTAACATACTCTAATGAACTTGAAAAAATATATTTTTATAAATTATGAGTTCAAAGATCTAAAGTTCTGGTGTATGTTTTGTAGTTCTATACATAACAATGGTAAAGGATGCAGCACCCAATGTTCCGGTTATTGCTAGAATACCTAGTTGAGTATGTAGACCTAGAAATGTACTGTAGTAAAAACTTCCAGCTACAGCCATGCTCTGGAAAAATATTACTGTTAAAATGTTTTATTATTTAAAGTCTCACATATTTTAAAAACATGAATAGTTTTATTTTCAATATTTTTGGAAAATAAAATTGTAGTTTAACAAAAATGAGTTATTAGCATTTTGTCACTATAGTAAATAGTTAAATATTTCCCGTTAGGACCAAAATTAAAATATTTTTAAAAAAAGACATCTTTTTTCAAGGTTAACTACTCTAATATACAATACAGCTGATAAGAAAAATGTAGTCCGTAATTTAGCAGGGCAACTCACTACACCTATATTTCCAATATACAAGCAACTTTCTTAATATTACCACCTTAATATTTTACACGCAACTTTTTAAAAAAATATTATTAGTATTACTAAAATTACACTTATTTTGAAAAATATTAAACACAAAAGAATAAAAATATTACTGAAAAACTTATAAGTGTAGAGAATAGTGACAATACAATGTAAACTTAATTTAGGCATTTGTACAAGAAAAATAGTGTTTGCAGTTTTTGTGTTGTACATCTTGAGGTTTTTATAGAAATTATACTTGTTTGTATTATCTTGGGAAAATACCACTACTTACTGATTTATTAAGTAGACGCTTTCCCTGCTGGTCAGCGCTTTTAAACACCATAAATACTATCCACAAGACATTATAAATAACAAAACACACTCCCAATCAAACACTATATTTGAGCACATAATTAACAACTACTCTATGAACAATAACACACCACAGAACAAAAATACACCACAGACTCACACAAACACAACACACCTTAGCAACAAACTTGTCAGTAATTCACAGGATTGAAAAAGCTCTGACCTAGCGCGAATGTCTGGTGAACAAATCAGTAAGTAGTGGTTTCTCTGCCAAGATAATACGAACAAGTGTAAAAATAATGTTTTATCATTAACAGAACAGAAAATTAATAGCAAACAAACTATATAATATAAGTAGCATCTTGAGTCCTAGACATAGTTATTACTAAGTCTTCGGAAGTTATAAATAACTAAATAGCTACGGAAAAGCAACCTAAATGAGTAAACTAAAACATGAGCACTATGTAAACTAAAACATGTTTTAAAGAAAAGTTCAGCTCACACTGAAGTGTGATCAGCATAATGGCCATGCAAATGCTTAGAGGAACCTGATGGCCACTAAATATCTTAAGCAATACTTTTGCTTTAAATTTTTTAAACACAACATTAAATTTATGTCCCACTTTGATTCCCTTTACTTATATTTAATAGAATAATTAGACAAATGTAACTTATTGCAAAAAATCTATAATTTTTTTTATATTATATGATCTCGTATATAATATGTGATTCTATAGAGACTTCAGAGATATGTGCTACTGCGGTAGATGCCATGTTTCCATGTTTTATTAATAAACTTAAACTTTGGTTTTGATAGTTTTAGTTTACTTACGTTAATGAAGTTAAACAGTGCAACAGTTTGAGAACTATTCTTTGGATGCATTGCTTTCAAGAGGCAGAATATCTGGGAAGTGTAACAGCCGTCACCAAACCCAACAAACACTGCACACAGCAGAGCTATAGCCACACTGAAATAGAAATTAGTTTGTAGGCAAGTCAATTAAAAAAAAATATCTGTAGTAATTTGTAAAGTGTAATATATAAACTCTTTTTAATCACTTAAACAATAGTTTATGACTATCCAAGCTTTATATTTAGTTCCCGTCAATGTAGAAAACTCCTCACCTACACTAATAAAATACACCCAAAACTCCACTTCACTTCAGAAATTGAAACCAACCGATCCCTAAACTTCCTTGACCTAACCATAACAAAAAGCCACACACAAAAACACAGCTTCAACATTTACAGGAAACCCATAACAACAGACACACTTTCCACAACACCTCAAACCACCCTATCCAACAGAAACACGCTGCCTTCAGATCCATGCTCCATAGACTTAAAGAAGTCCCAATGACCACAGAAAACATAAACAAAGAACTAGACACAATTAAATATTTAGCATACACAAGTAGATACAACACCACAATAATAGACAAACTATGGTACAAAATACAAAAAAACACTAAAATTAACACTACAGACAGAGAAAACAAATACATCATATTACCATTCATAAACAAAACAACAAACAAAATAGCCCCCAAATTTCAAAAAACAAGTTACAAAATAGCATACAAAACCAATAACAAGTTACAATACAAAATACAACACAACACCAACAACAAAGATAAACTACAAGCACCAGGCGTATACAAACTAAACTGCGACGAATGTAACAAATTTTTCATTGGACAAACAGGTTGCAGCTTTAAACAAAGAGTCGAGGAACACAAACAGAACACCAACTCAATATTTTACAATCACTTAAAAGAAACAGGACACAAATACACAGACATTGATCATAATTTAGAAATCCTACACATCAACAAAAAAGGACCATACCTCAACACACTAGAACAATATGAAATTTACAGACACACAAACACACAAAATACAAACATATTAAACCAACAAACACAATACAAATCACACATACTCTTTGATACTATCGAAAACCTACCTTTAAAACCGTCGCCGCTTGACCCAACATCTCCAAGCAGAAGACACTGATGAAGATCAGCACATAACGTTCTGTCTCAGTAAGTTTTAACAAATTTACTAAATATAAAGTTCGGATAGTCATAAACTATTGTTTAAGAGATTAATAAGATTCACCGAACGTAATGGACTACAAAATTCAAGAATAAACTCTTTATTATTGCAATAAGTTGACAATGGGGGACATCTCCTGAAATGGCAGTCCTTATTTAGACAAGACGTTAGTACACATACAAGAAAAATTTTACATATTAATGTTAAAGTTTAATCTAGTTCCTCAAGTAGAAGATGGGAACAAATAATAAAAACATTTTTGTTTCTATGTTGAACTTGAGCTACAAACTATGATATTTTTTAAAATATAAAATTTTCCTAAATATAGCACTTTGTATTTGTTACATGAGGGAGTGTTTTGGGAGTTGTGACCCATTTTTAACCTCAATCATAACTTTGAGGTGTGGTTCACATTGAAAGTGGGACACATCTCCTGAATACTACAGACATTTCGAGCAATTTTTAAATTTGAGCCTATTTTATCATTTTTAATGAAAATGATGAATCACCCTTCCAAGAAATGTTTATATCAATATGGTATGCAAAGGAAATGCAGTCGGGCTTCCAAGATAAGTTCATATAAAGTTCTATAAACTTATTCAGTACATTTTTAATTACCTATAGTATTAGGGTTTATTAAAACTCCTATTTTTTCTAATGCACAGGAACGTATTTCCGTGTAATCCGAGGGGGTCCAGTCCCATCTACCTTAAATTATTGAGACTCTACCGTACTGTACCTTTTAAATAACTAATTTTACACTACTTAACTAAGTGAATACGTAATTGCTTACTTGCTGACGCGTTTCAAAACGTTCCTTCCTTTTTCAAAACGATTGTTTTGAAACGCGTCAGCAAGCAAGCAATTACATATTCACTTAGTTAAGTAGTGTAAAATTAGTTTAATCAGTGAATTCATGATGATTACATCAAGAAACTTTTAAGTAAGTAAAATATCTTTAAGGACTAAAGTACACAGATAGAAAATTTAATGATTATTGTTTTAAAGTTATTGTTATTTACTTATATAAACATATTTCAAGATAAAATTACTACTTGTAATATTCTTGAATTTTGTAGTCCATTACGTTCGGTGAATCTTATTAATCACTTAAACAATAGTTTATGACTATCCGAACTTTGTATATAGTAAATTTGTTAAAACTTACTGAGACAGAACGTTTTCGATCTATGTGCCTATCTTCATCAGTGTCTTCTGCTTGGAGATGTTGGGTCAAGCGGTGACGGTTTTAAAGGTAGGTTTTCAAAAGTATCAAAGGGTAATACTTGTAATACTTTAGATAATTATATATAGTACAATAATGTTTAAGACCCAAAAGCTTAGCTTCATTTTACCATGGCCCATTGTGTCTATTATTATGTCATCTGCAGAATTGGTATAGGTTAGCTGGAGCTACTTAGTCTGCCATCATTACATAACTTTAATAAGAAACTCTAATAATCTCCCCCTCTTACTTTTATTTTTAGGTGACTCCTTAAAGAGATTAAGGCAAAAGCAAGCACGAGGTGTCCTAGTCTAGAGCTAGCCTCCTTCTTCTATAAGTATTGTACATTGCCTTCTTTAACCAGATCATTCCATGTCTCTCAAAGAAATTTTATATCTAACGGCTTTCAGCTGTGTTCTACCTTTTTGGCACATTTAAAAGAAACGTAAACATGCTTACAACTATAAAAAAAAAGTTAGAAAAAGTAAGTGAGAATAATCACAAGGAAAGAAAAATTTAACTTGTAACTGGTAACAGTAGCTTAGGAAAGCTGTCATGTATAGCTGCAATTTATATTTAAACAACATATTTATGTAAAGTCTGAAAGAGGAAGACTCAATATGTGCGATTTTAAATCCTCCCAAATAAGCAAAATAAAAACAGTTACAGTCCTCCCACAAATTAGTTACTATCTGAGTCGACAACGGGACACATCTCCTGAAACAGCCGTCCTCAACAAATATAAGTAAGTGCTACTATAGGCAAGTTTGTAAAATATTTACAAGTGTTTTAGTGAAAATTAGTAGTTCAAGTGAAGATGAAAACAAAAACAAATATGAATAAGTAAAATGAAAGTTATATTTTTATAGTGCTAAATATAAACTGCATTATTGTCAATTTATTTAGAAATATTTGTTTTATTTATTTTGGAGTTTTACCTGCTCTGAATATAAGATTTCTGGTAAGTATCCCCAAAAGCTGCCAGATCAGGAATGTTTAGAAATATCAACAGAAAGGCAACTAGCTGGACAGTGACTCCTAAAGTGACAACAACTGTAGTTCCCCATTTATGCTGTGATATTTTGGATCCATTAAATATCAATAAACCTCCACCTATCAATACAACAATAAAATAACAATGTTAAAAAGATAGTCTTATTGAATAAACTCATTTTTTAGAGCAGGGTTGTCCAACTGGTGGCTCACTGGGCTATTCTGTGGGCCTGCCAATAGTTTTTCAAACTTAAAAAGAAATAATCATTTAATAAAGTTATACAAAATTGGATCAGTATATCAGTGGGTTGAACATTCTAATAGCCTCAAATGCACCATTTTGTATCTAATTTAAAAAAAAAAACTCCCCCAGACAGTAATTTTAATTCCATAAAACCAAGTAAATAGATTTCTTGGACCCTGCAACACACTTTGGTGTAGCCTGCGGTTTGGCCCAAAGTTTCAGTTTCGGTGCCGCCACCTTGTAAGTTGAACAACTGTGTTCTAGAATTAGTCTTTAGTTCAGTTAAGCTACATTTTCCTAAAATAAAATTTAAGGACTTAAAATAACAAATACCTAAAAAGTTGTGCGGAATGTGGTTGATTAACTAAAATATTTTAAAATAACAATTATAGATCATTTAAGAAAACAAAAAAATAAACTCATAAGAGACACAAAATTGTCCATAATTCTTTGAAAGAAAGATGGAAAGTAGCTATGAGTAAGCAGTAGATTCTCTGTTATCAACACATCTAATTCAGTGCTGCTGCTGCTGCTGCATTACTAAACAACCCCGCTCCCACTACTATATCTGAATTCGTCTGTTGTGTTAAACATGGCAAGTTATCTCTCTGTTTGTAGCATCTATTGAAGCTTTACTCTTTCCACTTATCCTTTGCAGTTGCCATCACTCATGTCTTGTAACACACAGTAGAAAACTATTACAAAATTATTGACAGTCTTAAAGGGCACTCCTCACTTGGAAAGTTGGTGTAGTGTTAAAGCGCGCTAGACTTTGAACATGAAGATTCACAGTTCGAATCCAGATAGACCCCCAAAATTTTACAATTTAGTTAGTGAATAAATATTTGAAAAACATCAATTGTCATCCACTATAGGTTAAACAAAACGTATTTGAACTTGATTGGATGAATACAAATGTATTTTATTAACGTTGAAAATTTGTAGAAGACATATATCAAGAGAGTTTGAGCTAATAGAAGGAATAAAAAAAAGAGAAAAGTCAGAGAAAATTGGGTTTAGATTAAATGAACCTGATTTTAACATGAAACCATAAAGTATTCTATTAAAGCAAATAAAAATTTTTCTCGAAGAGTGTTTCTTAAAATTAGCTTTTGGAAAACGTAAATAAATAGAGCAGTTAATAGGGTGGTGTAATATATTATTAAAGAGAAAGTAATGCACTTGTCCTGATGCTTGGAACAGAGACCAGCGTTTGAAAAATCACACAAAGCAAACTCTGCTTTTTTATTATATTTTAAGGATTACTGAATTTATTATTATAGAAAAATACTAAATTTATGATATATTATGGAAACGATTTATGTTTTTTATCTATATTTACTTATTGCTTCTCCAATGCCTATGCCAATTCCAACCAAGGGGATCAGCTTTTTGGAGTCGGAACCCAGTTCTTGTGTAAATCCTACTGAAGCACTGTACACACCAGAATGAAGAGACACTTGAAAACCTAAAATTAAAACTTACAGGATTTACAAAGATCAATAAATAATATTTTACATATTATTTGTTTCAACCATTAATTAAATCTACTAAGTTAGCTACAGTACTTTTAATCTTTTTACAATTATTAAATTAACCACTTAAACAATAGTTTAAGACTATCCAAACTTTAAATTTAGTAAATTTGTTAGAACTTACTGAGACAGAACGTTTTCGATCCCTATTTGCCGATCTTCATCAGTGTCTTCTGCTTGGAGATATTGGGTCAAGCAGTGACGGTTTTAAAAGGTTTTCTATAGTATCAAATTGTATGTGTGACTTGTATTGTGTTTGTTCGTTTAGTATTTTTGTACTTTGTGTGTCTGTAAATTTCATATTGTTCTAGTGTGTTGAGATGTAATCCTTTTTTGTTGATGTGTAGGATTTCTAGGTTATGGTAAATGTCTGTATATTTGTGTCCTGTTTCTTTTATATGATTGTAAAATGTTGAGTTGGTGTTCTGTTTGTGCTCCTCGACTCTTTGTTTAAAGCTGTGACCTGTTTGTCAAATGTAGAATTTGTTACATTCGTCGCAGTTTGGTTTGTATACGCCTGGTGCTTGTAGTTTATCTTTGTTGTTGGTGTTGTGTTGTATTTTGTTTTGTAACTTGTTATTAGTTTTGTATGCTATTTTGTATCCAATTTATTGAAATTTGTGGGCTATTTTGTTTGTTGTTTTGTTTATGTATGGTAATGTGATGTATTTGTTTTCCCTGTCTGTAGTATTAATTTTAGTTTTTTTTTGTATTTTGTACCATAGTTTGTCTATTATTGAGGTGTTGTATCCATTTGTGTATGCTAGATATTTAATTGTGTTAAGTTCTTTGTTTATGTTTTTGGTGGTCATTGGGACTTCTTTAAGTCTATGAAGCATAGATCTGAAAGCAGCGTGTTTATGTTGGATAGGGTGGTTTGAGGTGTTATGGATTAGTGTGTCTGTTGTTATGGGTTTCCTGTAAATGATGAAGCTGTGTTTTTGTGTGTGGATTTTTACTATGGTTAGGTCGAGGAAGTTTAGGGATGGTTGGTTTCAATTTCTGAAACCAGAGGAAACTCCCGTCAATGCAAAAAACTCCTCACCTACACCATTAAAATACACCCAAAACTCCACTAAGTTGAAACCAACCAAACCCCAAACTTCCTCGACCTAACCATAACAAAAAGCCACACACAAAAACACAGCTTCAACATTAACAGGAAACCCATAACAACAGACACACTAATCCATAACACCTCAAACCACCCTATCAAACACAAACACGCTGCTTTCAGATCTATGCTTCATAGACTTAAAGAAGTCCCAATGACCACCGAAAACATAAACAAAGAACTAAACACAATTAAATATCTAGCATACACAAATGGATTCAACACCACAATAATAGACAAACTATGGTACGAAATACAAAAAAAACTAAAATTAACACTACAGACAGGGAAAACAAATACATCACATTACCATACATAAACAAAACAACAAACAAAATAACCCATAAATTTCAAAAAATAGGATACAAAATAGCATACAAAACTAATAACAAGTTACAATACAAAATACAACACAACACCAACAACAAGGATAAACTACAAGCACCAGGCGTATACAAACCAAACTGCGACGAATGTAACAAACTCTACATCGGACAAACAGGTCGCAGCTTTAAACAAAGAGTCGAGGAACACAAACAGAACACCAACTCAGCATTTTACAATCATATAAAAGAAACAGGACACAAATACACAGACATTTACCATAACCTGGAAATCCTACACATCAACAAAAAAGGATCACATCTCATCTCACTAGAACAATATGAAATTTACAGACACACAAAAACACAAAGTACAAACATACTAAACGAACAAGCAGAAGACACTGATGAAGATCGGCAAATAGAGATCGAAAACGTTCTGTCTCAGTTAGTTTTAACAAATTTACTAAATTTAAAGTTCGGATAGTCATAAACTATTGTTCAAGTGATTAATAAGATTCACCGAACGTAATGTACTATAAAATTCAAGAATTATTAAATTGTAGTGAGGTTAAGTAGTAACATAAGTGTTTGATTCATGAGGTCAACAAGTTTTGAAGATACCTATTTTGTTTTGTTTTTTTGGGGAGGGGGAAATAAGAAAAAATCCTACCAATAGCCTTCCTCATACAAGAGAAAAATGTAAGTTCAGTTTGAAAAGATTTGTAATTTTTAAAAAGTATTTCTGAAAATATGTCATTTGTTAAAAAAGTAGGGATCAATGGTTAGGAAAACATTAAAGCCTTGTTAGTAATTTCCCCCGCTAATGTCAATATTCTTTACCATCATAATACATCCTCAACAAAATAGTCATAACTCTACTAGAAATGAGTTTATCTCTATTTCAGCAAACTTTTCAACTGCATTATACTCATATTAGGTTATATTGCCTGATAAATTGGTAACCTTTTCAACTTAGAGGAAACCACAAATCTTATCAATCTATGAACATTGAGATGGGGACTAGTTGAACTTGTGTTTCACAATCACTCTAGATTAGGTTGAACTCACTAAGATTAGATTAATAGCAGTTAGTGAGTGTGTTATCTTGATGTAATTGCCACTTGCAAGATTTCCATAAATATGTTTTATTGTTTACAAAACTGTAATAAAAAAAGTCAACACACAACATTCCAGACAGTATGGTTTGTTAACAATTTTACTTCCTACTAAACAAATCAATTTGTGTAAGAGAAAGCAGTTTGTGCCATTATTTACTCCTAATTTGTTTTGTCTCAGCCCTTTGCATTATATGTTTAGCACGTTCTGAGCAACTCTTTAAACAAGAAACAGGTAATTTGTAGCACAAATTTTAAAGCTGATCTATATAATCGTATATCCATTAAAATTATGATTGCTGAATCAGAGATTGTTTTCATTTTATGAAAATTTTGCAGATAGTTAGTCATTGATTTTGCATTACCAAATCATAAGCTTTGCTAATTAGGTTTTGATTTTTGTTACACCAATAGGTTATTCTTAACTGGTGTTTGGTTGTTTTGAAAATGGTTTAATATTTCCTTGTAGTTTTGGCAATGAAAACTTGTGTACAAATCATTTCATTTTAAGTTTTTTCAAGTTTTTGTTACAACTTGATGCAGTGTCATTGTTTAACTCATTCTATTACGGTGTTTAATGTAAAAATATGATAAAATAATTATCGTCATTTTAAGGCTGTAATTCAAATTTATTATTATTTTTTGTATACAACTGAGGTAGACGTTATGAAAGATGATTTAATAGGATTAAGATGACTTGTTAAAAAGGAGAGATTTTTTTATTTTAAAGTACGACTATATATATATATGCTCTGTCTCTTTAGTCTCACTAAAACATGTGTTTGATTACATAATTAACACTTTTTAGAATATCTTGGTTAAAAAAAATACAAAATCCTATCCTAGATATATATATAAACTTGAATTAAATTAATTTCAAAAAAAGTATTGGATAATTTTCAAACCAGACCAGGATAAAATATATGAATTTATCACACTTTTGCTATTACTTGCGACCAGACGTTTTGTTAACTAAAAGTTGTTAAATTGTTAACTTATACTTGGAGGAAACGTTTTCGTCTTACCTATTCTTCAGCCTCATGAGTTAATGTTTCCTCCAAATGTAAGTTAACAATTTAACAACTTTTAGTTAACATAAAGTCTGGTCGCAAATAATAGCAAAAGTGTAGTAAGAATTAACAACCAGTTCGTCATGAACAGCAACAAGATTTCGATATTTATATGAATTTATATAATTTTTATACATTTGTTTAGTACAACAGATAAATACTTCCTTCATTTTTTATTTTAGATTTATTTTAAATTAAAACAAATTCTAATGCCAGATTTTATCCAAAAAAAATTGATTGCCAATTTCTATTTATAAAGTCTAATAGTTTTATTTGATAAAAATATTTAATTCAATATTTTAAACAAGGAAGATTTAAGAATGTATTATTAAAAAAGAAATTATTAATTTATATTATACAAAACAATTAATTACACTCTTGAGTTTTATATTCATCAGAGACACTGATGAAGATTGCCACACAGCGATCGAAAACGTTCCGTCTCAGTAAGTTTTCGCAATTACAAAATTTAAAGTTCGGATAGTCATAAACTAATGTTAAAGTGATTTATTAATTATAATTTCGATTCAATTAGAATTTAAAAAGAAATCAGAAAGAAATTTAAAGAATAGCTTCTAGCATTTGAACATAAAATAAACATATTATTTAAAATACATGCATACCAACATAGCAGAACATAATGCTCAATATGATGATATCTGGAGTCATTGCAATCTTAACAGATTTTATAAAAGCATGTACAGCATTGTGAAACAGTTTTTTCTGTCTGTTAGTGTTCTCTGCCTCTGCGTTCACAGGCTTACGCAATAATACCAACATTATGAAAGCAATTAAAGTAAAGGCCAGAAGAACCCATAGTATTAGCATTCTTGAACTCTTGTCAATACGAGATTTCCCTTTGATTACAAAAAATGCAAATGCATTTCCAAAAAACAATCTGAAATTTAAATTTATTTATTAGGTACATTTTAATTTTATTATAATTTCAAGGCATTTATAATAATGCTTTCCATACAGTCCGTAGATACAGTATTTATGATATACTATGTTTGTAATTTCAAATAACATAACTATTAGGAAATTGTATATGTAGAAGTATTAAATAAGAGAAAAACGCATACATTAAATTAGGGGGGAAAATAGTCATCTGTTTCTGACATTACTAAAGAGCATTCTGGTTCTGGAAAGTGACCATGCTCAGGGGAACTACCTTTTCCTTATTTGTTGTGGGTGCTAAGAAAGATTCATGACTATGACAATTAATTATTTCACTACATCCCTGTGTGTTATGAAATAACATGTTTTACACACACACAAACACAAACACAAACACACACACACACACACATAAAAACACAAAAACACCCACCCACACACAACACATATCATCTCCAATTTTTGGTAGCTAAAATTATCAAACTAGATCCAACAGAATTAAAAAAAAGATTTTAACAAATTGTTTTATGCATACTCTTTGGAATTTAACACAGCTGTAGCTGCTGTAAATTTGCATCAAGTAGAGTTCTTGACTTGAAAAATAGTTATTATGACCGAAACACTTTTACATGTGTCACATTTGCACTTATTTGTTTAATGAGAACTGTAGTTTAGGGAAATACATCCTATTAACTCGAGTTAGTAAACGCTATTATAGGCAAGTGTAAGATATCAGTGTATGTTCAAACATTTTAGTGTAAAACTAGTAGCTTAAGTTAAAGATGGAATCAAATAATAGTGATTATGATAAGCAAGTTGTTTATAGCTATCTCCCAAACCATATTATCTAGAAAGCAGAGACTTGAAATTTACACATTTCCAACAGTTTGTTAAATATTACACTATAGATACTCACAATACTTTCCTAACAGTATCTTACACTTTTCAAACCTTAAAATTCAAAGAAATACTTCTGAAAAAGGTTATCTTGCAACTAAAATGAACATACAAAGTTATACTTATTACACTTTGATATTACTTGCAACAAGACTCCTTGTTAACTAAAGGTTGTCAATTGTTAACTTACACTTGGAGGAAACGTTTTCGTCTTACAACTTCTTCAGTCTCGTATTTTTGCCGTCAGGATTGCTGCAGTTGTGCTTCTTTGGTACCAATTTTTGAAAGTTAGAAGTGATGTAATTGATGAGTATGTGTGATCTGTGTCGTGTTAAAAAAGTTTGGTCTCAAGTAATATCAGAGTGTATCAAGTAATTTAACAACCAGCTTGTCATGAACAGCAACAAGTTTTTAATACAAAGTTACAGTAAATAACTTGATAAATTTGTTGTTGTATTTAGTTAATCACTGAATAACTTAATGTTATAACAATATTAAATTAAATAATTCTGTTCTATGTTTTAGAAAGTATCTATTCTTCTGAAAAGCAAAGCAAATATCAAATGTTGTCCAATCGAAATTTGAAATTTTTGTCATTTGTTGGTTCAAGGCAAGTTTAAAATATTTAAAAGTGTTTAGTAACTTTTTGTATGTTACAATTAAATAAAAGTTTTGTTACTACTATAGCTTGTGCATGATTTAAATATCTGATAATTGTCCTCTGACACTGTCTTTTTGCGAATTTGTAATGTAGTTTCATTAATAATGGAATATTATTTTAATAATAATTTATAATAATTTCGCAATATTCAAAATATAGGATACTGAAGTTAACAGAGTTCCTTTATTATAAACAATACATTCAATGAATAACATTGTTATTATTTGTTTAAAATGGTTACATTAAAAATTAAAAATACAATTTTAAAACAAATTTGTTAATAATACATCTATAAGTTATAATACATCTATGCTTTAAATTTTCCCAACTGTACTTACGAACATTTGTAGAACACCCAAAAGATACTCGTATTCCTTGAAATGGTTCTTGCTGTTGAGTTCAATATAACATAATTTCCTTGTGCAGTCCACATATGTGCAGAGGCTATTCCATTGACAACAGACCCAGCATAGATAACCCAAGCATTAGCCACAAAAAATGATGCAATGTATAAACTAAAAAAGTCAGCGAAATTAAACTGTAACTAGTAAACATATTTTATCTATAAAATGGCAACAGATCTACAATTCTGTTCAAAGTAAAAGATTGGAGAAGGCAAGTATATCACAGATTGTGAAGGAATAATGCATTTAACACTTTTGCTATTGCTTGCAACCAGACTTTTTGTTAACTAAAGGTTGTTAAATTGTTAACATACACTTGGAGGAAACGTTTTCGTCTTACGACTTCTTCAGCCTCGTATGTTTGCCGCTAGGAATGCTGCAGTTGTGCTTCCTCAGTACCATTATTTTGAAAGTTAGAAGTGATGTGATCGAAGAGTATGTGTGATCTGTGCCATGTTTGTTCATTTAGGATATCATTTTTATGTGTGTTGCTATGTCTGTATATTTCATACTGTTCTAGTGTGTTTAATTTATGGCCTTTGTTGGATGCTCATGTTATTTTCCATACTTTTGCATGAGAGTTTAGTGCCCATGAGGTGATTTGTGAAGGCGGATTCAATAGTAGTGTGCAGTGCGTTTTTATGTACTTATATTTTTCAGTGAAAAATCTGCCTGTTTGTCTAATATAGAACTTATTGCAGTTGTTGCATTTTAGTTTGTATGCTCCTGGTTATAGTATGTCTTGGTATTGTTATTAATGCTGTGTCTGATAGCCATTTGGCTTTTATTTGTTGTTCTGTAAGCTACATTGTATCCTGCTTTTTAAACAATAAAATGCAAAAACTGCAATAAGTTCTATATTGGACAAACAGGCAGATCTTTGGCCGAAAGATATAAAGAACACAAAAGCGCTCTGCACAGTACTATTGAATCCACCTTCGCAAATCAACTCATGGACACTAAACACTAATGCATAAGTATGGAAAATAACATGAGCATCCTCCACACATGCAACAAAGGCTATAAATTAAACACACTAGAACAATTTGAAATATATAGACATAGCAACACATATAAAAATGACATCTTAAATGAACAACAAGGCACATATACTTTTCGATCACATCACTTTTAACTTTAAAAAAAATGGTACCGAGGAAGCACAACAGCAGCATTCCTAGCGGAAAAAATACGAGGCTGAAGAAGTTGTAAGACGAAAACGTTTCCTCCAAGTGTAAGTTAACAATTTAACAACCTTTAGTTAACAAAAAGTCTGGTCGCAAGTAATAGCAAAAGTGTAATAAGTAATTGAAAACCAGCTCATCATGAACAGCAACAAGATTTCGATATTTAATGCATTTAAGTTCGTGAATGTGGGATGCCATAATAAAAAAATGCTATCCTAATATACCAAAGGAGATGAGTTATGGTAGTAGAATGAGAACTGACAATCTGAGAATAAAGAGGTTGAGTGTAACTCTAGATATAAAACACTGTTCTTAGGACAGTTTTAAACTAGTAGCTCACTTGAAGACGGAATAAAAAAATATAAAAAACTCTAGTTTATGAAAGTATTTTTTAATTTTGTATATATATCACTGAATGCTGTATTACAATCAGTGATTCGACAATGGTCAAGTGACCGAAAGGTGCCTCATCACATAAAGTAAAAATAATTGCACTTAGTGGTGGAATAATTGTTTACAATTAACAATAATAACTTTATAAAGTCAGTACTATGGAAATATAATGGACAACGAGAAATATCACTATATATATATATATATATATATATATATATATATATATATATATATATATATATATATATATATATATATATTTGCAGCAGCATAACTTACTTTCTTCAAAACACAATAGAATCCTTCCGAAGAAATAAATTTATAAATTTTTTTTATAATGTACGTACATACCCAAAGTCGTTTTACATAGTTTTGAAGATCAAATCAGGTAGGAGCTGTCCGGCATTGTTGATATACTGAGTAAACCGATTTCTAGCATTTTTCATGACTCTTGCCAGCATAGTAGCTATTATCTTGGCAATTTCTTCGTGGATGTTGGTTTTCAAATCTTGTTTGGTCCTTGGACGGTTAATGTAAACACATGATTTCAGAGAACCCCATAGAAAAAAATCACAAGGGGCCAAATTGGGAGAGAGGGCTGGCCACTCCAAATCTCCTTAGTTGAGATGAGGTGGTCTGGGAAGTGTTCCCTCAAAACATCCATTGATGATCTCATAGTGTGTGCCATTACAGCATCTTGTTGGAACCAAATGTCCCTGTGCAACTCTCCTCACAGAACGATCTGAAAGTCCAAGAGCAGACGCATGTTTGCGCTCAGAACGCTGTGGCGAACGCAAAAATGAAGCTCTCATTGCCTCAATGTTGTCCAGTAACCTAATGGGCCTAGGACCTGCAGTTCTTCGTCTTGTCACACTTGCAGTTTGTCTAAACGTAGTAACCCACGTAATGATTGATTTTTGGTCTGGAACCTGGACCAACAGGCCTAAATAAAGCGATTCCGAAAGGCAAGCTGGCATGCGATTACAAAATATCCGCTTGAAATTAGACCTCAGCGGCAAAAGCACTCCTCAGTGGTCCAACGCATAATGGCGACTGAACTATGTCGGAGCAAAACTTTAGATTTCAGCCTATCGAATGAGATCACTTGCGCTTCGCTATGACATCAACTGACTGAATAGCACACATTTGAAAAGAGGAAGTATGCTGCCGCATATGTATATATACACACACACATTCATATTTGTTTATCAACAATACAAAATCATACAAATACAGGAATATATTTATTACCAATATTACAATTTTCATTATCTTTCTGTACTTTTATGAACTTGCAATATTGATTATATATAACAGGAAAACGTGAGTATGTTTATTTATATATACATACATATATATATATATATATATATATATATATATATATATATATATATATATATATAACAACATAGGTTATGAAAATACAAGAATATTATTTATTTATATTCAAATAAATTTTATTAATATTCTTGTATTTGAATAACCAATTTTGTTTTAGATTATTAAACAAGAATATATATATATATATATATATATATATATATATATATATATATATATATATAATACGTTTTCTTGTTTAATAATTTAAAAATTTTAAACTCCCCGAAGCACTGTTACCTTGAGGTATATTGTACTTACCTCCCTAATCTAGTCAAATAGCCCCTTCCCTCTTACCAGGCTTAGGAGTTTCCTGACTAGTGTTTTACCTTCAGCATCCACCAGAGCCGTTCCATCACCAAAGAGGTTGAAGCGCCTCTCGGCAAGTACTTCACATCTGTAAATAATGTGCGTGGCAGTCTCCAGTTCCTGCCCGCATAATCTGCACACTGGTTCATCTTTGCAGATACCCATTTTATGCAGATGTTTCCTTAGTCCACCATGTCCCGTGAGTAGACCTGTGGCTATCCTCAATTCCTGCCTAGACAGATAGATGAGACTCTTCTGCAGCCCCAAGGAAGGTTTCCTAAGGGTTAGCTTACTGTGTCTCATCCCTTCAGCCCTGATCCAGTGCGCATAGTGTCTTTCAGCCATCCACCTTCGCACTGCCATCTTGGCCATGGATTTGGAAATACCTACCGCAGGCTCCGGTCCAATCAGGGGAGTCGAAGACCCCTCTCTGGCCAGCGTATCTGCGGCTTCATTTCCAAGTATTCCCCTATGCCCTGGCACCCAGCCTATCTTAATTTGATTTGCCTTGCCAGGGCTTGTAGGTTATTTAGGCACTCCCTGACTATGGCCGACGTGACCACATGTCCGTTTAGTGCCTTAATTGCTGCCTGACTTTCGGAGAAAATAGCAATCCGGGTCCCGTGTGTTCCCCTTCTCGCTATCTCTCCCAGACAGGCATTTATAGCATATATTTCGGCCTGAGAGACAGAGGTATGCCTCCCCAAGGAAAAAACTAGTTTTACCCTTGGGTTTTTACAATACACCCCCGCTCCAATGCCAAAGCCCATCTTGGAGCCATCTGTGTACCAGATCTGAGCTCCTGATGTTAATGTCCCTGACCATTCCATCATAGTTTGGTAGACCTGGTCAGGTGCAAACGTTCGAGTAATGTGGTCGCTGCCCATTTCCAAGACGGGTTCTTTGACCACACACTCGATACTCATATGTCCCGAAACATCTGGGAGGTTAGCCCAGTTGTTCGGGTTGCGCAATCTCCATGCCACCAGCCTCGCCTCTCCCCTAAGGACAAGCTCGAGGGGAGGGAGGTTAAGCATTACTTCCATTGCTGCACCAGGTGTAGTTGACATCGCTCCCAGTGTGCACAGACAGGCCAATCTCTAGATAGAGCTCAGTTTAGCTGTTGTCTGTGCCTGGTTGGCCTTTGTCCACCACACCAGAGCTCCATAGGTAATCATAGGTCTTATCACCCTCAGCTATATCCAGTGCATCATTGATGGCTTCAGTCCCCATTTCTTACCCACCATTCTTCTCACAGTAAAATTACTTACAATAGTAATATATTAACTTCATAAAGTCAGTGCAACGGAAAAACAATGGATAACGTAAAATATCAAGAATTTAACACCAACCAAGGTAAACAACTGTACCGTAAATATCTGAGTGATTCGACAATGGTCAAGTGACCGAAAAGCGCCTCATCACTCAAGGTAAAATCATTGCACTTAATGGTGGATAAAATTACTTACAATAGTAATATATTAACTTCATAAAGTCAGTGCAACGGAAAAACAATGGATAACGTAAAATATCAAGAATATATATACATATACATATACATACATATATATATATATATATATATATATATATATATATATATATGGTGAAATAAAATAATTTTCATAAACAAGAATATACGAGTATTACTTCACTTTATTGTTGATTGAAGATTTTCGCTAATTTACATTATTAGTCTTACTGAGTCATTATAGTCATTATTGAGTCTTACTCTAGTCACATAACTGGACAGTGATTTATAATTTTTGAAAATGCTAATAATGTAAATTAGCGAAAAGCTTCAATCAACAATAAAGTGAAGTAATACTCGTATATTCTTGTTTATGAAAATTATTTTATTTCACCATATATACATACATATATATATATATATATATATATATATATATATATATATATATATATATATATATATATATATATATATATATATATATATATATATATTAATAATGATGAGCCAGGAACTTTTTAATAAATAATAAAAGACATTTTCTCTTGCATAGTATACATTTACTCAGCCTTCACATTTGTCACTTTGTAAGTGGATTTTATGTTTATATTAATTGAAGTATCCCTGAAAGTAATTTGAATATATTTTATTGAGAAATTCTAATTTTTTTATAGATAGTTTTTCATACGTTACTCTGACTCTTGAACTTGAATTTTACATTGGAGAATAGAAGCAGTAATGTGTTAATATAAGTTTGTTTAGTATGGACAAATACTTTTTTTCTCGGCACAAAACCCTCATTCTAAGTATAAAATAACCAATATTGTTGATATTCCCACTATGTTTGGCTCATTGAGCAAAATGCACTGATATTCTTTATGACAAACATGTAGTTTTAGGTACTTTGTAAATGGTCTGTCTTCTGTCAAAAGACTAATCTGTGAAACAAGTTCTGGTATTTTCTAGGGTGATGGAACACTTTTTCCCAATTAAAAAGAAAATGCTCCATGAATTATTTTCAATTTAACAAAAGGAATTCTGGAATTAGTAGATCAAGTCGACATGGGTGTAAACAAACTGTTTGTACTGATCAATATGAATTTCAAAATTGAGTTGCTTGATAAACCAATTACAGAAACATGTATTTTGCTGCTTATAATAGCAATTCTTGGGTTGTACATCTTGAGGTTTTTGAATGACACTTATATATCATATTTATTTGTCAAATATCACTTTTTACTAATATTTCTTTGCAGACATGTTTTATAGTTGGTCAGTGCATTGTACATGCTGAGAGTCACGAACAAGTCTTGAATGAAACATTCTCCAAGTTTGAAAGATGTCTGCTGAAAAATATAGGTAAATAGTGATATTCGGTCAAGTAAATTGCTAATGCTACAGCCAAAATACCAGATCTGTTATTTGCTCCTTTATATAAGTAATAACAAAGTGATCTATTTGTAAAACACATAAGCAATGTTTGACTAGTATTAAATTGTAAACAAAGAAATAGAAAAGCTATTACATAACTAAAAACACTTGTGAATATGTTACACTTGCCTATAGTAGCACTTACTTTTATAATTGTTGAGGATGGTCATTTCGGGAGATATGTCCCATTGTCCAGAGTTTTGTCCGAGTTGACAATGGAACACATCTCCCGAAACGGCCGTTCTCAACAATGATAAAAGTAAGTGCTACTATAGGCAAATATAACACACAAGTGTTTTTAGCTCACATGAAGATGGAATCAATTAATATAACAATTATATAAAAAAAGAAAGAAACAAATTTACCTATATCCCAAAGCTGAAAAACTCATTATGATTCTGGGTCCTGTCACACTTAGAACAGAAGGTGTCAACCATAAAGTTAATCCAAAAGTTAAGTACAGTAAGCCTAGAGCAGCATATCCATCTACATAGAAACTTGGCTGCTCATCATGTGAACTGGTTAAAAATGGTTTCTGTGAAATGTGTAAGTAAAAATTACATTAAACGCCAATGTCAAATTGCACAAAGCAATATTCAGTGTAAACTTAATCTATTTTTAATGTAACAACCTTAAAGTTTCCCAACAGCAAATTATGAAGAATTTTATTTTGTGTTTACAGTGTACCTATATGCGTTTTAATTGTTTATCTTGCTTTTATTTAATGAATTTGCTACTTTTATGATCTAATGACTTGACTCAAAACATTAATTTACTAAACTTTTTTTTGGTGCACTTTTTACCGTTCAGACAAAACTAAGACTGTTAGTAATCATAAAGACTAAGGCCAAATACTCCAGGTCCCTCTTCAAAACATTTTACAACACACGGAACTATTATGAACAATTTTGAAAAGACAATTGTTTTGTCAAGTATTTCAATAAAAAATAGTGAATTTATAAAATTTATCAAATTAATAGTTAGACTTTTAAAAATCTATAGTATACCAAATGCGGAAAATTAAAATTACAAATAAGTGCTTTAAAATCTCTTTTTGTCAATTACATTATTATATTAAATACTAAAAAATAAATATGGGTTTCTTTACATTTATTGCACATTTTACATCTAAAAATAACACAACACTGTGATTTTCAAGTTTATTTAATGGTTTGACAAAAATGCTTTATATTATTTATAAAAAATTTTACAAATTTACTTCTTATTTGGATTTTATATTTTTCTAAAAAACACATTTCAAGACTCTTAACAACTGTGTATTTTAATTTGTTATATGCATTTTTAAAAAATTTTCATAAATATTACCTCTAAATTTTCCATGGTATTAAAAGCTGTAAACAAAACCATAAATGCTAACCCTAGCAACACCATATTAAAAACTTCTTTATCCATTTTCACGTTTTTAAGTACAACACCACGAACATACTGTTTACAGTTAGACTATCATTTAATTGATCACAAGGCTGATAGTCTAATACATGTAGCCTTGCCCTTATGGCATTTTTATTAATTTGGCCTTTAATATAAATGAGATTAATAGTGAAGATTAGGAGACGAAAGAAGCACTTACATACTTCCCTGAGTGCTATTTCTAAAAGGTAGAAGTAATGAAATTATTAGGAGGTCCAACCTGCTGGTATTATGCAATGGCAAGAAGTAGGGATAAACTATAAATATAGTTGCTTTATTTTTAGCTTGGAACTACACAAACTTTTTTGTTCAGTACAAAAACTGAGAGCAAGTACAAAACAAAAAACAGCATTTTATTTTTTTATTATTTTGCACAGTATATATATATATATATATATATATATATATATATATATATATATATATATATATATATATATATATATATATATATATATACAAAATTTGTATAACTTAACAATGTAAAAATATTATTATAAAATTATTTTAAGTAAAAAAGAACAGATATGATAGCATTTTGTTTCCTTCAATGAGATCGCTGTGAAATAGTGGCATATGTCTAATCAGTTTTATTTTCAAATAAAATTTATTATCAAAGAAGTATTGTATAAAAATTATAACAATATGAGGGAAATTACTATAAAAGATTATATATCAACTGTTAATTAGGGATGATGCAGTAAACAATTCCAAGTAACCTGGATGGTATATAATTGATATGGAGAACAGTAATGGCAAAAGCCTCAATTATGAGATTAAAGTAATGTTTTTATAAATCTTTAGACAGAGAAACTTAAACAGGGTGTCTAGTAAAATAGCTTGAAGAAATTCCCTGTGTTTTCCCTGACTTTTCCTCTTTTAGATGTCTATAGAAAGCCCAGTTTACATTGGGCCCATCTATTGATATCTGAAGGATCTTGGATAAATCCAGACTTTGAAGAACGAATTGAGTAACTCTTTTGCTTTTGTGTCTGTAAGGAAACACAGAACCAAAATATCGAGCTTTCACTTCATCCGTCTCTGCATCCCAATACCTAACACTCAAATCCATTTGGGCTCTTTGTGATATTTTGTTTAAACTTTCATCAAAGCCAATTACATAGTTAGAATTTGAATTTAATGATGTCAGTAACAGGTCTTTAATATAATTTGATAAACCGAATACAACACTATAGGAAATTTTATCTTTCCCCAATCTCATGTTCTGTGCAATGGTGCTATCAGGGAACATCCTTAGAAAGAGGCACACACTACCTTCTGCATTGCGTAAAGAAGTGTTGCATTACTAAATTCACGCACCATATAATCTCTGCTTCAGTCACTTCATCTTTTAGTTTATATTTATCCTAAGGAAGGAGGGGAGGTAATGACGACATCAGCATGACGCGCTTGCCCGCTACGGCAATGAAAACTGGAACCTTCCATGTTGAAATAAACAGTGTAAAAATAATCACCGTCAAATAAAACACATACTATCACGAGTCTAGACAAATAGCTGGCTACGAATGTTTACACAGCGTTCTGTGTGGTCAGAAACAGACTGAGTTATCTGTTATCCCCCCTGTCCATATGATAACAGAACCACTGCGCACCCCAAGGCCACGGTCCAGGCTAAAACCTCCCAGCTGTACCAACTTAACACGTTTAATATTTATTGACATAAGTCCTGAAGTCATAGCATTGGGCTTATCAAATAAATAATGGGCATCTAAATAAAGAAGTGTTATTTCCTGACTGCCCTGCCCCTAAACCGCTGGCTTACAATACCAAATATTCGAGAGCAATGGCCACTAGTTTTGTTTCTAATTAAAATAAATATTTTCCCGATTTTTTAAAATTTTCCCTGACTTTTCCAGAATCTTAAAATTCCCTGACTTTTCCAGGTTTTCCCTGTCACTAGACACCCTGAAAAATGAAAATACAAGTAATGAAATAAAATAAAATAAAATATCTGACATGAAGAATCAAAGTTGCACTAATTGGGACATATAAGCATTTGGAAGAAATGTTTAGAGAAAAATTATGGTGCAGATCCTTGGAGCACAGGGATTCCCTCACCTGGAGGTCAGATGTAAGTAATGAAAACTTTAGTTAAAAAGCTGGTGAAAGATATCCTTAAATGTGACATGTATTTAAAATGGTAAACAAAACATATTTTCATATCTATAACTTTGTAATATTACATTAGTTACTGATAGAAGTTCATCTCTTGCATTTTTGTTATTTATTATAAACCTTCACAGCAAAACTTTATTGAAACACACTAGAGTTGGACAGATATAACTAGCACAATCCATTTAAAGATACTGAGCAGGTTACTTTGAAATTATATAGATAAATAATTAATACTACGTAAAACCCTATTTCTTTAATAACAAAAAATATGCTTAAAATTTATCTATTCATGTTCTTTAATTAAAATACATTCTTTAAACTTTCTTTCTTATTTGTAAAATTTTAATCTTGTGCTCTCCATGAAGAAAATCCTGTGCGGATCATAAAACAGTGCGAAAGATTGAATTTGAACTGAAGAACATATATTAAAAATAATATATTTTACATTGGTAACAAGTTATTTTAGTTGAATTGCAAAAATGATCTAACTAGATATTTAATAAATAATTAGTTTGGTTAGCTGTATATGTACAGTAGAACTCTAATTATCCGAATCAATTGGTACCAGACTCCAGTCGGATTAATTTTTTTCAAAAAAAGGTCAATAATTTTAATTAATTACTATTTGCATGTTGCGAATGAAGAAAATGCTAAATTTTAAACAAGTTTTATATCTTTTTCTAAGCTTCTGAACTAAAATCTAAGTTTTTACATTAATAATCGAACCCGAAATTGGGTTTCGCATAGAACATTGTTGCAAAAACCACTTGAAAACTGCAACTTCTAATTCTTTGTTTTTTTCTGACTTCATTGATTTTTTTTTGAAGAACTTACATCTTCATTTTCAAGCACTGACATTAAGTTTAAAAATGGAAGCTTGCTCCTTTTAATGTCTGAAATTTTTGATCGTCAAACACTGTACATCTCAGCTAAATGTTTACTTGTAATTTTTAGTTTATCTGTTAAAAATGCACTTACAAAACAATGGATGGGTGTAAAAGAGTAAGACACACTGACTAACTACACGAAACGAAGTGACAGTTGGGCTGGGCCTGCCTGGCAGCAGACATCAGCCAACAATACAGAACTACACTGAGACAGTGTCTCAGCATCCAAATAATGTTCGTGCTGTGTGTAAAAAAGGTCAATAACATATGTACACAGAAATCTTTATTTTGGAAATTGCAATAAGTTTCCATATTATTTTATTCTCTGAAAATCAGAGAGATTCAGATAATCATCGAATTAAATAGCCGGAAATTTACTGTGTATATGTACAAAGTTTATAATTTAATAATAAATTATTTCTTTCGGATGTTAGTGCCAGTATTTAGTTCAATATGGCTTGAGTAACAGCTATGTTTATTTAATCAAGCAAATCTTTTTAGAAATTTTAAAAGTTTGTTGATTTACTTAACCAACTGTCTGTGTGGGCTCTTTATTTAATTGATTCACTCTTTAGTGAAGTGATTCGACAATAGTCAAGTGACCGAAAGGTGCCTCATCACATAAGGTAAAATTATTGCACTTAGTGGTAAAAAAAATTATTTACAAGCAGTAATAATAACTTCATAAAGTCAGTGCAACGGAAAAATAAAGGACAACGTGAAATATATATATATATATATATATATATATATGCTGATACGCATTCCTTCACGGATGGAAAAATATGATGAATAGCTATTATCTGGAGTACATTCGTTCATTCTGTAGTGCATGAATTCGCAGTTCCGACGTTTCACTAGAATCTCATCTACCATTGACGAGGTGAGCCCAACAACAGTTGAACAACAGACAGTTGCGACACTCGCTCTTCAACTTTTGTTGGGTTCATCAATGCTAGATGAGATTCTAGCGAAACTGTGAATTTATGCACTGCAGAATGAACAGATGTACTCCAGATAATAGCTATTCATCATATATATATATATATGAAGTTAATATATTACTATTGTAAGTAATTTTTCTACCATTAAGTGCAATAATTTTACCTTGAGTGATGAGGCACCTTTCGGTCAATTGACCATTGTCGAATCACTGATGTTTTTCTGTTGTAGATGTTCGGTCTGTGATATTGTTTGTTGACGTTGTTGGGTTCACCCATATCATCTGTCATGTCAGAAATATATTTACAACACTTTGAACAAATAATAATTAAACCTATAATAAACACACACAATATTTCACTATGGACAAGGTATGTAGACGATATACTTGTAATATACCAACCTACCATTCACAACGAACACACATAATATTAAACAAACTAAATACATACAACGAAAACATACAATTCACCGTTGAAACAGAAACAAATAGAACAATCAACTTCCTCGACATCACTTTAAATATAAATGATAATAAAATAGAAAATACAGTATACAGGAAACCTACTTCCAACAACACCACAATACACTACAAATCTAACCACCCCTGGACACACAAAATTACCACTTACAGTAACATGATAAATAAAGCAATAAAATACACACAGGATAACAAACAAAAATTAAATGAAGAATTAGATAACATTACAAAAATAGCAATAGAAAATGGATACAACAAACACATTATAAAAAATATATACAATAAATTCACAAAAAAACCTAACCTCAACACAACACTACAACCGGAACACGAAAATAATAAAAATAAAAAAATCTACCTAAAATATAAATACACCAATAACAAAATAGAAAAAATAACAAATATATACAACAAAGAATACTACACTCCAACATACAAACCAAACAACAAAATAATAAAATATCTTAATAACACAAACCACAAAACAAATTCAGAAAAACATAACCTATCAGGAATTTACAAAATCACATGCAACAACTGTAACGCTTTTTACATAGGAAAAACAACCAGAACATTTAAAATAAGATTTGAAGAACATTATAGAGCATTCAAAAACAAAAATTCTAAAGTATCAAATGTTGCAGCACACCTAATATCCCATAAACACGAAATAACAAATTACGAAAATAACCTAACCATACTTGAAATAAATAACAACCCAATAGAACTAAACTCACTAGAAAAATACCACATTT
Organism: Prosapia bicincta; assembly: GCA_036971475.1. Classification (NCBI taxonomy): domain Eukaryota; kingdom Metazoa; phylum Arthropoda; class Insecta; order Hemiptera; family Cercopidae; genus Prosapia; species Prosapia bicincta. Next base: position 73,674,441 of record JBAIZL010000005.1, on the reverse strand, counting down.
ATAAAAAACATACACAACAATTTAATGAATCTACAAACAACATAACAGAAGACATACTATATAGAAACATCATACACACAGATCAAGAGAAAGTGCGCTAACGTCAACAAACAATATCACAGACCGAACATCTATAACAGAAAAACATCAGTGATTCGACAATGGTCAATTGACCGAAAGGTGCCTCATCACTCAAGGTAAAATTATTGCACTTAATGGTGGAAAAATTACTTACAATAGTAATATATTAACTTCATAAAGTCAGTGCAACGGAAAAACAATGGATAACGTTAAATATCAAGAATATATATATATATATATATATATATATATATATATATATATATATATATATATATATATTACGTTATCCATTGTTTTTCCATTGCACTGACTTTATGAAGTTAATATATTACTATTGCAAGTAATTTTATCCACCATTAAGTGCAATGATTTTACCTTGTGTGTTGAGGCACCTTTCGGTCACTTGACTATTGTAGAATCACTCTACAATAGTAATATAATAACTTCATATATATATATATATATATATATATATATATATATATATATATATATGTATGTATTAGCTCTGGTAGAGCTTTAATTTTAAGATATTTTGTAGATTTGACAGGTTTACCCTGGCAATAGTAGTCCGACGACGACGACATGTTTCTGTAAACCCATAAACTCACTGTTTTGTTAAAAAAAAAATGTAACCTACAGCATCTTTTATCAATTACATGTAAACCTGTATTCTATGTACATATGAAATAAACCCCCCAGCAAATAATTCAATACCAACACAGATATCAAGTTCATCATATCTGCATGTAAAAAATTTTATCCAGCACAATACATACCTAAGCCTACAATCCAACCTAACTACAAATAGTCTAAACATGAGACTTAATAATCACAGACATGATGTTTTATAAACATGAATATAGATAGACCAATATTTCAACATGCTGCTGGTAACATTTTGTCTTGAATACTACAACAATAATTAAATCACTTCCCCAGAATTGAGAAAATGGAAATTGTCTTAGAGATTAGAACCCTCTAATGTCAATATCAATTTCGCTTTATTACAAAACTCAATTTTTGAGTAAATAATTAACTTTTATTATAATGAATATCTATTTTATGTTTCAAATTAAAGAATGTGCGTGTATATATATATTCATAGCCATATGTATATATATATATATATATATATATATATATGAAGTTAATATATTACTATTGTAAGTAATTTTATCCACCACGTTAAATATATATACGTTAAATATATATATATATATATGTATTGTCGTATATTCTTGTTTATGAAAGTTATTTTATTTCACCATACATATTCAACAAGAAAAAATAATTCATCTAAGGATTACAATATATATATATATATATATATATATAAAGTTATTATTGTTAATTGTAATTAATGAACCAACAGACAACATATGCAGACGACGAACTTTTAAAAAAACATCATACACGCGGCTCAAGAAGAAACGTGTATAACGTCAACAAATACCAACATCACGGCCCGAACAACCACACCAGAAAAACAGAGAATTAATTCAGGGATTAGACAATGGTCAAGTGACCGAAAGATGCCTCATCAGGTAAAACAATTGCACTTAGTGGTGGAATAATTGTTACAGTTAACAATAATAACTTTATAAAGTCAGTGCAATGGAAAAATAATGGACAACATAATATATATATATATATATATAGTAGTCTATATATATATATATATATATATATATATATATATATATATATGAGTAGTCTTTGAGAATGCTGGAACTATACACCGGCGAAAAGCTTCAGCATAATTGTAAATGTTGAATAAAATATATCTTGATTATGAACTTTTTGAAGTTATTTAATAATTATAACAAATCAAGAAAAAATAATCATCTTTATTATAATATATATATTGTTCTAGTAGAGCTTAAAGCTTATTTACGAATTTTTGGACTAGATAGGAGACTGACAGACTTAACTAGTGGTAATAGTCCAAAACTGCAATCTCTTGGAAATAAATAGACACATATCAAAAATTATTATATTATTGAAATATTTCAATCACACAATGATCTTTATCAATCTTTTCTTCAAATCAGTTTTTATAATTGTCTATTTATTTATTTCCAAGAGATTGCAGTTTTGGACTATTGCCACTAGGTAAGTCTGTCAGTCTCCTATCTAGTCCAAAATTCCATATACATATATATATATATATATATATATATATATATATATATATATATATATATATATATATATAGATTTTTTGGACTAGGAGACTGACAGACTTACCTTGGTAAGAGTCCACACTGTAGTCTTGAAATAGAAACACATAAAAGCACTTAAACAATGATATATTTCAACCACACAGTGGTCTTTGTCAATCGAAGAGAAAACACAAAAAGAAATATGAGAGAATGAAATAAAATAAATATAAGTTGTAATCACAGATTGTGTAGAGTAGAAATCAGATGACACAGATGAAAGATATATATATATATAAATATAGAAAAAGGCCTCAAAATGACAATATGGGAACATCTACAAATTTATAAACAAAAATAATATAATAAATGAACAAATACAATTAAAATGAAAAATTTATAAATTATTTAACTTAATAGACAAAATTAACCCAAGATAAACTAAAACTTTCCCACAGTGGAGTGAAACCAAAAATACAACAGTATCGGTATACCACGTGACAATGGAAATCCCATACACCTGGGCAACTACAAGAAACCTTTAGTCTCGAATGATGCACGAAAATGAGGACACGTAATTAAAGTTCTTGAAAGTCGACTCCCATATACACCAAGTAAGGTTCTTGTTTAAGTACATTAAAGTGTAAGCGATAAGTGAATTACAAGAAAACAGTGTTGCAAAGTTGAAAATGTATAAATATACAAAATATTAAAAAAATATTTTATGGTTATAAATAATCAATAATACAAGATACTTACAAAATATATTTATTATTACAAACAAACCTTTCAAAGCTTCTTGCCAACTATAGTGGGAGCAATATTATTCTTGATGATGTTGGCAGTGTGATTGGTAAAAAGCTTTGAACATTTTGTTTGTAACAATAAATAACTTCTTGTATTTATAATGATTTTGAATGTTTGATATACATTAGTGATGAGTCGATTTTTAACACTATAATCGGAATCAATCGCAAAAGTCAATTCGAGCGAGGCCAGTATTTACACATTCGGCAGGAAATATTCGTGACCGCTCTAGCATCATGTCACGTTTACAATTCAGTCGGTAAAATATAACATTATACGGTTGCCGTTTTAACATTATGCAGTGTTTACATATTCGACAGTAAAATATCTGTCGCCGCTCCAACATAATGTGACATTTACACATTGGGCGGTAAAATACACGTCACAGCTCCAAAATAATGTTGAGTTTACACATCTGGTGGTAAAATATCCGTCGCCACTAAAACATTGTCGCTATAATTAATATAAATATATTAATTATAATTACCCGGCACTAATATTATATATTGTCACGCGGCACAAGAATAAAAAACATATATGACATCAACAAATACCAACATCACAGATCGAATAACACCAGAAAAATAGAGAAAATGAATTCAATGATTCGACAATGGTCAAGTGACCGAAAGGTGCCTCATCACATAAGGTAAAATAATTGCACTTAGTAGTGGAATAATTGTTTACAAATAATAACTTTGTGTATATATATATATATATAATGTAGTGGTTCGAGAAGGTCTCTAAATGTACCAGAAATGTGTAAGTCAAAGAATTGTGTTTTATTTGATTTAGTCTCCCCCTAATACATTTAATCCAATTATTAAATTAGCCTTCTAGACCTGTAAAATAATTTCAGGTAGCACGCCTTCATTTGAAAAAATTCTTGTCCACTAATTTAAATATTTAGCTTATAGAGCTAAATAAACCAGGTGGTAACAATTCATATCTTAATCCATGAATTTTTATCTAAGCAATAGCATTTACTCGTATGTGTGGGTAGGTGTGAAAGATGACATTGTACTTTGACAGAACTGGGTTTATTGTATGTATCTTTTATGTAGTTGGTCCAAGAAGGTAAGCTTAGTATTGATTCATAATTGTTCTTCTTCTTCAATGGGGGGGGGGGGGGTGAAGGCAAGTCAGGGAGGCGCGAGACAAGTTGGAAAATAATAAGATAAATTCTTATTTAGTTAAAATTCAAGTACACAATTTATTAAAATTTAAAAAACTAGAAACATACCTGATTTTTTTAAAAATAGAATTTTATATGAAAATGGTGTTTAGAAAATTTAAATGAAATGTACGGATTCGTAATAGAAATATAAGTTTTCTTCGAATATATAAAACAACCTCAAATAGCATGCTAGTGAAAAAAAATCCAAGCTAATCCATCTCACTAACAGATTTTCTCTTATCAGTTAAAATTTACATTGCAATTTAAAACTTGAAATATTGCATCATATTTCTTGTGAAAGTATGTATAAATAAATAAATTGTTTCCAATATATATAATATTTGTTTATTTTTCACCTGTCTGTGCCATTTATTGATAGTGTAAGGGGAGGGAGGGGACGTGGTACCAAAAAGTCTGGAAGCCCCTGATCTAAAAAAAATTATGTGGAATATTGAGAGGAATAAAAACATTAACAAATGAAAGTATTCCATATTTTACAATACTTTATGCATAGTACAATTTTTACTTAAAATTAAGGCATTTCACTATATACAACTGTACACATATATACAAGCTAAGTTTAAATATACAAATAAAACTATATTATTCAGCTAATTTTTAGTTACTAATGATGAAGTCAATTTGTAAGATTAATTATTTTCTCAGTAATTAAATAAATACCGAGAAAAATATTTTTGCAATGGTATTTCTTTGCTTACAATATTAGTTAATTTTTGTCTCATAAACCCTTTACTTTAAATATCAAATTAAGAAAGTGATTGAAAATGTAAAAAAAAACAAAACCCAGAATTCTCTTTCATAAAATTAAAAAAAATGTAATATTCTAGGTTTGTGCTGTTGCTAGACAATACTATTTCTACTCTTATAACTGATAATATGAAACATGATTTTTTAATAATTTTTTTAACCGTAAATAACAGATAGTAAAATATTAACTGAAATTTGTTTTCGTATAAATACAGTGTGAAGATTTTGTTATGTCAGGATTGTGTAAAATAAATTCTTTGCCTCCTATGTTTTAAATCTGACCTATCTCTTACTAATGAAGTGGTAAGAAATATATCAAATAAACCTGTAATAGCATTTAGCCACTAGAATGAACATCAATCCTAGGCATTAGCGACTAGCGATTGCTTTCCAGAGCAGAACCTTGGGCAGTGATTATTCAATAATACCATCACTGCAATGAGAATTTCATAGATAGATTTTGGAACTATGACACAAGATAATATCAGGCACCAGCTATATAATGGTCAGTACTATGATACTGGGTCATATTAAAAATCCAAAATAATTCATCAACATGGTCAATAGGGCTAAACATTTAGACCGATCGATGCCAGAAAAATATCTGGTACACAAAACTAGAAATTTTAAAAGAAATGATCAAAACGCTAATATCGGAACTCATTGAGATTCCATAAATAGTTAAATTGCACGTTTAAACATGGTTGAGACTTAAGACAACAAAACAAAAGAGGAATACCATCAAGATACTATCAACAGATGACTGTATTACCTTAAAAACTCACATCACCTAGAAAATCCTATGATGAATGTAAAGAATTTTAAGGAAGCATGTACCCTTTAAACCAGAAACTTCTACCACTTAATCTCATTAACTCTGGTCCAAAAAATGTTCCAAGAGGATCTTGTGGATAAATTTTAAAACATCTACAAAATACAAGGACTTATAAAAGGACCTGAGAATCTAATTAGTAATGAAAAAACACCAACAATAAACTTTAAAATAGTACAGATACGAGGTGTGACAATTAAGTAACAAGACTGATTTTATTGCCGCCCTTTCTTTCCCTTTCCCCTCTCCATTGACATGTTTCCCATCATTCTAGTTTGTTTAGTTCGCCTGCTGTGCCGTGTTTAGAAGACGTGTGTAGGTGGTGCTTGTAACGAAAATTGAGAAGCAAAATCTAGAGCAACGTGTCGCTATAAAATTTTGCGCCAGATTGGGCAAAACAGATAAAAAACTGTACGCTATGGTTTACAAAGTTCACAATGGTTGTCTCCGCACGCCCCCGTTCAAAACAAACTCGCATGAGCAAGTCGAAGGTGAAAGTGATGATCAATACCTTTTTTGATAGCCGTGGAATCGTCCACAAAGAAATTGTTCCACTGGGACAAACAGTAAATCAAGTCTACTACCGCCAAGTACTCGAACGTTGTGAAAACGAGTCTACAGGGTGCGCCCAGACATTGGAAACAACTGGATCCTTCATCACGACCATGCGACACCCGTGCCACACCGCCTTCAGTGTGTCGCAGTATTTGGCTTCTATAGGGATTGCCATGTTGCAACAGTTGCCTTATTCGCTCAATATGTCACCCCGTGACTTTCTTTTGTTTCGTAGAGCAAAATCGGTGGTCAAAGGAACCCATTTCGAGTCGATTGCGAACATTCAAGTGGCCATGACAAGGGTAGTTATGGACATCCCAGTCGAAGCGTTCCAGAAATGTTTCGAAGCGTGAAAAACGCACTGGAATCATTGTATAGCTGTCCGAGGGGACTATTTTGAAGGGGATGGCAGAGTTGTAGAATAATTTTTAAATATAAGATTTTTATGGAATCAGTCCCATTACTTAATTGTCACATCTCGTATGTGGAGATAAATAACAAACGGCAAAATCAGGAGGTCACTTGGTTATGGGAACTAACTATCAATATGCAGAGTTGTTGGAAGAAGGTAACTTGTTATTCTGAGAATTGTAGGATGTGGAAAGAAGCCTTCCAATCACCAAGACTATCTTGAACCAGAAAGTGCTGGTAGAGTTAGATAGTGGAGGAGTTATGTAGGGGAACATTTTTGCCATGGGAGAATATTCCCGGAGTTACCGATAAACAATAGTTGCATATCACTGTTGTATAGGCAACCAAGGTTAATGTTGGTAAACAGGTCTACATGCCTCATAGTATCGAATACTATGCAATAAAGGGTGTGCTCCTACTGTATTATCATTGATTGTATAGATATTTGTTGTGTGGGCTTAGATCTTCATCAACATGGACCACAGGTTTGTTGCTTATGTAATCAAGGACAAAGGATAATTAGCCTAGATTTTGTGGGGAAGAAATAACACTCATATAAGGCCATCCTAATACATCCAATGCATGTACGAAACACCTTGCATTCAAAAAGAGTGGGAGATAGATTAGACTAGTATAGATAAAAGAGTGGAGCAAACACTGGCACTACCGACCATTACAGTGGTGTTGTCAATTCCATCTAAGTTCTGAGAGATTAGACTTCAAGGTCATTGGGCATGGAAAGTAAATAGTTTGTATGTTATAAACTATACAAACACAAGAGTCATCAAATATAAATGTAAACAATATAAAGGAAAATAGCAAGAAGGTTTGAAATAGGGGAAAAAAGATTAAGTATAGAAACTGAACATTAAAGATGAAAAAGAGAATACTAAAAATGAAAAGTGTCTAGCTAAAAAGAGGGTATAAGTCTAAAAAAAAAAATTTGTTAAAATTACAGTAAGAAAAAATAGCTTAAAAACTAGGAGAGAATTTATGGAGCCAACAAAGAGGATGAGGAATGAAAGACGGAACACACTAGGAAGTGTTGGAATTGACGAGCTCATATCATTCTGTTATCAAGCAAGCGGCTGTTTTGAGAATGAGCTACAGTTTAGTAAGAAGCATAGATTTAAATTTACATCTGTGCAAAAGTTGAATGATTGCGACCCATGTAGTCAATTTAAATTATTTGTCCTCAGAAAATACACAAAGTTAATTATATTTGGTTGTGTTTTCATACGAGTGCTTGGTTGTTGAAAATCAAGGACATGGAATGCTGTCTAAAATTGGGAAGGAATAAGTGACGTTAGTAGAAAAGGTCTCTAGAGCTAAAAATCAGAGTCATTTTTAAGGGTAAATTTTTTAGGGTTAAAGTAATATATCTAAAATGGGTTTGCAAACATCTATTACGAACAAGGACCACCTCCTGGTCTGCAGTGGACTAGATAAGGAAAGACAACAACGAAGGGACTTACCTGGGTTGTATTGGGAGGCAAGATCTCGAATGGCGTAAGCCAAGTGCAAGCCATTGGAAGAAGAACAAGAAGAAGAGTATTATATTCAGTGAAGTAATGTTATATGATTATATTTTTGAGGATAATTGTCCAAGGGTTAATAAGAGTGTAAGGCTGGTTAATTTAAAGTTTGATTTTTTAGTTTGTTGAAGAAAGTAGATTGTTATTATTCAAGTAGAATGTAACAACATTTTAAACTACAGACATAGATTTTAAAAAATATATTGTTGACAACCGAAAGAGGTAACGAGATCTTCTGAGTTACGATGGTGTGCACCTACAATCTCCTGGATCAGTCAGTGAGAGACAGAGAGGAAACACCTTGGATTGCATACACTGCTAAAAGCATAAGTAGAAGTTTCAATTACAAAATTAATCGGACAGTCTAGTACATTTTTTTACAATTAAAAAAAAAATTTATTTTATAAGAAAATGTTAATGAGAACAAATAATCAATTACAATTTAACCCATTCACTACCAACGAAGGAATTTGCCTGTCATCATTGAGCGCTGTAAGTACCACGGATGTGCAGTGCCCGTCCTGTAGTTATAAGGTTTTCTTGTATTATAACAGATAGATATAACCTCTATTTTAGTTCTGTTTATGTTCTTATTTAAAAATGTTTGCAAGCTTATACTTAGGCTATGTTCGTTGTTTAGTTTACATTTTATAATGGCTAATCGTGAACAGGTATTTCCTGATTCAGAAGAATTTACAGAGTTCATAAATACTGTATTATTTGACAGTGATGAAGACGTAATGGAAAATATTGACTGTAGGGTAAGTGTGAAAGTGATAGTTCTGAAAGTAGTAATGATGGCGATGAAAATAGGATAACACCGAGTTGTGTGTCTAGTGATAGAGATTGGTTGTGGGTTTCTAAGCCTAATAATATAAATAATTTAATTATTCAGGAGTAAATTCTATTATTTCACAACGTTTATCTGACAAATCCACTGAATTAGAGATACTGAATCAATTTTTAGATGAGTATTGCAGAGAAAACCAACAAGTATGCTCACGATAAAATTACCGCTGGAGGTGACACTTCATAAGTGGATGGATGTCAGAATAGATGAACTAAAGCAATATTTTGCCATTATAATTATAATATCACAAAACCTTAAATAAGGGATTGCTGGTTACTCGTACAATTTTGCATACTTCAATATTTGGTAAAGTTATGTCTCGCAATAGATTTTATATAATAGGTAAATATTTACAATTTTTTCTTCTCTTGATTCTACAGATAAACTTATAAACATTAGACCTGTTTTAGATATAATATTGTAAACATTTACACAATTCAGGCTAAACTTAGCAGAACAACTCCTACAGTCCGCACAGCTACCAAACAGGTCAAATTCTGGACCATCCATTTTAACAGATTCGCCTCTACGCCTACAAGGGAAATATTGGTGCCACTTTATTGAAAAAATTCCATCAACATCAAAAGCTAGGCCTTCAAGACGACGTAAAGTCTGTACAAAACAGGGGAAATGAAAGAAACTGTATACCAGTGCAAAAAATGTAAAGTTCCACTACATTAAACTATTAAAATTTAATTAAATTGGTGTAAATATTGTAAAAAGTGTATAAATCTGTTTGTTCATTAGTGTAAACATTGCACTTAACCTGCCACATGAGGTGAGCAAGAAAGGCTATAAGTGCAGTCCTGACTAGCATTTAAAGGGCAATTCAAAAATATGCATCCTATCGGATTCGAAAGCCGCCCTTCAGTCATTGTTAAGTAATTCTACAAGTTCATACTCGTTTCGAATATCAGAAATAAGAAAAACCATCCTAGAACTAGTGGACTGCGGGAAGGAATTAACTCTTCAATGGGTACCTGCCCATTTCGGAGTACCCGGAAACGAAAAGGCTGACAAAATTGCGAAAATAGCCTCAACCATGGGACCTACAGATGAAGGCAAACACTCCCTGCTACACTGCAAAAGTGTAAGCCGGGAAGTTTTCCGAAAACTTTGGTGTGAAAATTGGGAAAAAGAGTCTACCGGTCGACACCTTTAACAGCTCCAACCAGAACCACCAGTCGAGGACAAATATAGAGAAGTAGCACGATCAACAGCATCTTTTGCTGCCAGAGCAAGAAGCGGCCATCTGGTGACACAGGAGTACATATTTTGTTTTAATCTCACAGAGTCTCCGTTGTGTGCACTCTGCGGTGTGGAGAGTGAAACAATTGAACACATCCTGCTGAACTGCCCTTACCCATTACCTACAAGAGACATCCTCAGACCAATTGTGACAAAGTGGCAAGATATTCTAGTTAAGAAGAACCTGTGGGCCATAGCATCATATATATATATATATATATATATATATATATATATATATATATATATATATCTCGTGGACATCGGGCCATCGGCTATAGTTAAGCTGGACGCATGCACGAAGAAGTAAGTTCATTAGTGTAAAGAATCACATTGAAGAAATAGCTGAGGTGAGTGTTAATAATTCACTTCTGGCAAGCTAATTAATTCAAACTATAAAAATCAAAAATATATTCGGTACTGAGGGTCACATTTTTTTTAATGATTAATCTGGTAGTGAATGGGTTAAAACTATAAATAACAAAGAGCCTAATTCAGTGACTCAAGGTAAATAAATATTGCAAAAAGGTAAATTTATAAATTAAAATTTTACAGCACTATTTTTAAGCATCATAATTAAAAAGTTTCTTGGTTAAAACGAACCAAGCAAGTAAAATACATATCAACTTAAATGAAAATCATTGTGTCAGAGCTTAAATTTTTATAGAAGTAAATAATTCAAAGATGTTTATATATTTAATAAGTAGAAGGTAAATAGTCATATTGTATCAAATTCGGAGTAGCAATTTTCATTTTAAAATTTTAGAAATCTTACTAGAATTTTTATGTCATACAATAAAACTCAGTTTTAGCATCATCGGATGGACTGTGTAGTTTATAACGTTACACCCGAGTCTAGTGAGGAGGAAATGCTATAAATGACTCATAATCAGTGTACAAGATAAATAAATAAAATAATTTAAAAAAGAAACATATAATATCTACATAGAATGTTCACTTTAACAGTGACGAGTGATGGTAACACAGTTGTTTTATTCAAGTCCTTTTCACCGTTTAGCAACATCCCCCCCCCCAGTATTCAGTTATTCAACACTATTGATACTACTAATATTGTTGATTCCTAGTACGAGTCACTTTGTCAACACATTGAGTGCGGCAAGGGTGCATGAACGCCCATGTAATGCACTCGCTCTACTGACGCTCGCGACGGTAGGCCTTCATGTACGCGCCCTGCCCTCACTCTCAATTCATTGTGAGGTTAGTTGATGCCAGAAAACGTTGAATAGTTTGTCTGTTATAGTGCAAGTCTTTGTGAACATTTGGGTTCACTTTGTTTATTTTTCCACCATTGCTCTAGGACAGGGGACTGTTTTATCGTATTAGTGTTACTTGAAGTGTGTTATAGTAGTGTTTATTAGTTTTTGTACAATGAATATGGATAATGAGGATGAGTTATTAGAGAATGTCTACTGTAACAACATTTGTCTATGTAAACATTTCGGTGTAATCCATTTTTCACCCCCCCCCCCCATTCCTGACAGATTAGGGACTGTGTTATCGTATTAGTGTTACATGAAGTGTGTTATAGTAGTGTTTATTAGTTTTGTACAATGAATATGGATAACGAGGATGAGTTATTAGAGAATGTCTACTGTAACAACATTTGTCTATGTAAACATTTTCCAGTACTTCATCTTCATTATCTATATTTCTTGTACAAAAACTAATAAACACTACTATAACACACTTCAAGTAACACTAATACGATAACACAGTCCCTAATCTGTCAGGAATGGTGGGGTAAAAATGGATTACACCGAAATGTTTACAAAGACCGGCACAATAACCGACAAAGGACTCAAAATTTTCCATCAATGGCTAACCTCAGACCGAACCAATGAATTGAGAGGTAGAGCGTACATGAACACCTGTCACCATGGGCGCTAGTAGAGCATGGGCGTTCATGCACTCGCCGCACTCAACGTGTTAATTAGTTCTCGTCTTACATCATCAAATTCCATTTCTATGAATTGTTGTTATAAGTTGACAGAAAGTTGTTGTTAAGTTGAACATTATTGTACTTTGTCATCAACTTTATTACTTTTTTTATAGTATACTTTCTATAATTAAAGCTGATATTTACTAGTTGGTATTGTACTAAAAAATTTAAAGCTAAGTTTTTGTAATGGTTTTATACACTTAATATAGACTACAGAAACTAAACGGTTGATACATGTTATGTATAATAGGTATGATTATACCGACCGACGACAGGTTGACAGCAGTGTACTACATGATTATTTGTAAGAAATAGAATTTGTGTGAATTCAGAGTAAATATACACACAGATTTGTTTCTGTGGTAGTGTAATGCCCCTAACTTCGTAACTGTCTTACTGTTCACAATTACAGAAGTTAATAAATAATACCATCAAATTTAACCAACTTTTACATAAATGTTGTTTAAAGAACTTTTATAAAAGTTGTAATACATTTAATCTATTGTTGTAGAATAAACAAAATATGATCTAACAACTTGAAGCAAATGTTTATATTAAATAAAAACAACCTCTTACCACAAATTCAACAATTTTTACTTTAACTTAATGTACATTTCGATTACAAAGTAATCATCTTCAGAGGTATTTTACAAATGACCAAGACATTTGTAGACCAGAAGATTACTTTGTAATCGAAATGTACATTAGGTTAAAATAAAAATTGTTGAATTTGTGGTAAGAGGTTGTTTTTATTTAATATAAAATATGATCTAGGTGAACGAAATATGGCTTAGATGTAAATAAAAAACAGTAATCAAACAAAGAAACTTGATTGGTTATCATACGTTTCTCTTTCTGAAAGAGTAAAGTATGCCAAGTATGATCTCTAAAGAAAGATCAAGCATACCAAAACGATATCTTCTCTGAAAATGATGGATAACTATTTTACTTGCAACTTGTGCCAGACAGTTAAATTTCTTAAAATACCATCAAGTAGTTTTTATACTTATTTCTAAGTTTTGCATCAATAGTTACTTTGAGTAAATAAAATGAATCAAGTTTGTGAAAAGTTTTATCATTATTCTATAATAATAACATATTTACTCAGCTTTACCACATTAGTGTAGGACAAAATGACGTTTATTGTAAAAAATTAACTTAAAATAAAAAAAATCTAAATTATGTTTTTGAAACTATGGTCTCATTAACAGATAAGTAAGGCATACTTTAATAAAATTTTGTTCCTTTGTAGTAAAAACTATGGTTTCTGAACTCTTCAAACCTTAGGGGCCTAGTTCATCCCACTCTTCCCTATTGTTTATTCTTTAATTTACTTCATGGGTGTTTTCATCAAAAGTTGGTACCCATAAGGCCTAAAAAACAAATGTTTTAGAAGAAGGGGAACACGCAAAACAAATCTGAAAACGACTTAAGACAATGTAAATAAAACTGAAGCACAAATATGGAACACAAAAATTCAGAGCAAGACTGTTCAGTAAGTAATCTACCCCCTGCTCATGTTGTATAGCTTATTCAGAGCAAGACTGTTCAGTAAGTAATCTACCCCCTGCGCATGTTGTATAGCTTATTAGTAAATGATAATCTCAATAATCACGAATACACTTCTACTATGATCGTTAAGATGAAATTTCAATTGAAAATAATTGAATATAGTTGTCATAATTATATATAAAGTTGCAATGTTGATAACAATAATTATGATATTTAAATTTCATTTTTACTTAAACACTATTTTGAGAAAACAATATTTTTAAAACACTGTTTTAAATCTACTCTTGATAAACATTTCCAAGAAAATCAATATAAAACTTTAAAAAAATAATTAAGTTGAAATCATAGAATTTTAAAATGTCTAAAAAACAAGTAAAAAATACACTGTTGCTTACAAAGTATTGATACTACTTTGGTATTTACAATATTACATAGGTTTTGTGAATAATTGTATAGAAGTTAAGGTGGCACTATATTAAACCATGAGGTTTGTCCGTTATCACCTTCAGAAGGAATACGTATATGTACAAGATGTACAGGAACTTCATCAGGCTGGTCACCTGTAGTTTGGGTACTGTAATTAGCATGTCGTGTTGGTACTACTATAGTATGTCCTCCACCTTCCAAACTAGTTGTTATTTCTGCTACGGACGCAATCTCATTTCCTGATGAATCAAGTGCTTCCATTGCATTTGGATTAGCAAAATGAACCTAAACAAAATAGCACTTAAAATAAGTATTCTTCACACATTCTTGAAGGGACTACTTCTTATCACTCGGTATGACGTGTATACTTTTGCACGGGATCGATTCGATCGCACCTGTCACTTGATATAAATAGATATACATTTACTTGTATTACTTTTGGCAGTCTCAACTGATACGTTGCAGCAGGAGTTTATTTTTAATTTAACATATGCATATATGATAATATAAAAATCAGTGATGAATTTTGTTTTATATGTATATGCATAAATGTATATTGTATATATATGTGGTTCACTTCAATCTTTTGTTTTGTTTTCTCTTTCTTGACTGAAGAAGATCATGTTGATCGAAATATTTCAAATAAAAGTGTATTAAGTGTTTTATATGTGCTTATTTCCAAGAGATTGCAGTTTTGGACTATTGCCTTTAGGTAAGTCTGTCAGTCTCCTATCAAGTCCAAAAAAAATTCCTATATATATATATATATATATATATATATATATATATATATATATATATATATATAGATTTTTTGGACTAGGAGACTGACAGACTTACCTTGGTAAGAGTCCACTCTGTAGTCTTGAAATAGTAACACATAAAGGCACTTAAACAATGATATATTTCGACCACACAGTGGTCTTTATCAATCGAAGAGAAAACACAAAAAGAAATATGAGAGAATGAAATAAAATAATTGTAATCACAGATTGTGTAGAGTAGAAATCAGATGTCACAGATGCACAGATTAAAGATATATATATTGTTTCCATGAACATATGAGTGATTATAGTTTATATAAGTCTGTCAGGGGGAAAGAGATAAGGCTATTTGGAGAAAAAAAAAAAAAAAAAAAAAAAAAAAAAAAAAAAAAAAAAAAAAAAAAAAAAAAAAAAAAAAAATGAATGGATTTATCTGATGTTGAGGTTAGGGGATTCTCTGGACTTGGTATACCACTGGTATGATAGTTCCCACCTTCTCAGTTCTGAGGGATTGCAATCAGGGGGGAGTGATTTAATTATTTTTGTGGTATAGCAGTCCTCAAAAGTTGTGATGTTGTGACTCGCAGCATGTTGAGCTGTTGGTCTATCCATATTCATAATTTTAACATCATGTCTGTGGCCATTCATTCTGATATTCAGACCATCCGTGGTCAGGCCTATGTACTGTGCTGAGCAAAGTTTACATTGTAGCTGGTATATGACATTTTTCGATGTACAATTATGATGACCCTGTATTTTGAAGACCATTTTTGTTATTTGGCTGTTGAAACTATTTGCTGAGGGGTGTATTGGACACGTCTTGCATCTAGGTCTATTACATGGGAAGGAGCCATGAGGAAGTTTGTGTGGTTTCTCTGCATCAGGGTCTGGTAGTTTAGGATGTACTAGGATGTTTTTCAAGTTGGGAGGTTGCTTGTACCAAATTTGTGGTGGATCGGTGAAAAGATTTTTGGTGTGGACGGAAGCTTGAAGAATTTTGAAGCCATCTCTCAATATCTTGTTGAGTTTATGTAGACCAGGATGGTAGTCTGTTATTAAAGACAGTTTATTTTGTTCTGTTTGTGGTTTATGGTGAACCGAGGATTGTGCTGAATGAATTTGGTTTTCAATGAGTTTTTTTGGGTATCCTCTTCTCTGGAAGGCTGTTGATATCTTTCTATTAAAATCTTCCAATTCCCTATCATTCGAACAGATTCTCTTACCCCTGATTGCTTGACTGTATGGAATGGATCGTTTTATGTTTATTGGGTGGTTGCTGTCGAAATGGAGATATTGTAGGTGGTTTGTAGGTTTGATGTGAATTCCTGTGTTGATATTTCCATTCTGGAGTGTTACCTCTACATCCAAAAAGGTGATGGCTGATGTAGATTTCTCCCAGGTAAATTGAAGTGTGGAGAATTGTGTCAGGCTGTCTAAAAATGTCTCAAGTGTTGAAGCACCCTGTGTCCAAATTAGGAAGATGTCATCTATATATCTATACCAACATAATGGCTGGTGTGTTTGTGTCTTTAGAAAACTTTCTTCCAACAATCCCATGTACAGATTTGCGTACGATGGTGCCATTCTGGTACCCATTGCTGTTCCCTTTATTTGAAGGTAGTTCCTTCCCTCAAACTGAAAGTTGTTCTTCTCGAGGATGAACCTGGTCAGGTTCACAAGAAAAGGTGTAGTAGGAGAAGGCTTGCCTGGGCGTTTGTTTAGAAAATTCTCTATTGCAGATAGGCCATGTGCATGAGGGATGTTGGTATAGAGAGAGGTGACATCTATGGTGACCAAAATAGTTACCGGGGGTAGAGGTACAGATATTTGTGACAGTCGATCTATGAAGTGATTGGTGTCCTGGGTATGTGATGGAAGGTTCTTTACTAAGGGTTGAAGGTGTGAGTCGAGGAAAGCTGAAATTCTTTCCGTTACTGAATTGCAGCCAGCAATTATTGGTCTACCAGGTGGAGGGATTATGTTTTTGTGGATCTTTGGTAATATATAGAATTGAGGAGTAGAGGGGTTTTCATTATATAATAATTTTAAAGATATTTCCGAAATATTTTGTTCAGGAGCTGTATATTTGAGTAGGTCCGAGAGTAAATTGTTGAATTCTGTAGTAGGGTTATCTGTAAGTATTTTGTATGTTGTGATGTCTGACAGTTGCTTATTTGCTTCTTTGATGTAGTCTTCTTTGTTCATGATGACAGTGGTTGAACCTTTATCTGCTGGAAGAATCATAATATCTTTGTTGTTTTTCAACGAAAATATTGCCGCTTTTTCTAATTTGGTAAGGTTAGGTTTAGTCTTCAGATTTTTAGTGAAATTTATATCGGTGATGCTTTGCATGATAAAGTTGATGTAAAGTTCAATGGGGTGATCAGGTGGTAGTGGTGGTGGATCCCAGTTGGAGGGTGGTTTGAATTTTGCAAGACATGCGTCTATGTTTGTATCCGTTTTGAAAGTTGGTGTCTGAGCTATATAATTTTTTATCCTAAGTTTTCTGGCAAAGCTGAAAACATCTTTTCCTAATTTGAATTGGTCTATTTCTTTAGTTGGTGTGAATGACAGGCCCTTAGAAATTACTTGTAGTTCATGTTCCGAGAGTGTGTGGTTGGAAATATTGTGCACGGCAACTGTTTTTGGTGAAGGGTTATTTCTTATATCGGGACTGTTATTATTAATATTTTTGTTATTTAGCAATAATGATTGGGTTGGCAGTTTAGGGAGTTGTCCACAGGGTACTGGTATCTTGAAGAGAGAACTTAGGCTAGGTTTGTCACAAACAAGAGGTGGTTTGTCGGCAGGTAAAACTGGATTATCATATTTTTTGATTTGGCCAAAAAGATTTATTTCTTGAATGCAGAGTTTTGAAAGTTTATGTATTTTATTCTTTGCAAGATTGTCTTGCAGTATGTATGCTTTATTGAGAGTATCTTCCATCTGTTGTATTAGATATGGGAAATTGGAGGTAATTAATTTGGCAGTTGAGGTTAGTAATTCAGATAATTTGACTTGTTCTTGTTTGTGACACTGTAAGACCAAACGTGTAATTTGGAAAGAGTTGTTTTTGTAAATTGGAGAAATAACAGTTTTGATATACTGGGGCATACCTGACAGTGGTGATTTCATATTTAAACCCTTTGGTGTAATGCCTAGATTTAGGCATGCTTCTAAAAACAGTATATGAATGTTTATTTTTGAGATTTTAAAAGCCAGGTTTTTAAGCTGTTTCAAATACAGCTTAGGAAGATTCATTATATATAAGATAGGAAAGGAGGAAAGAACACATACAAAGATAGGGAAGGAATATGAAAATGGAAAGATTAAATATATGTTTATATATTTTTAGGTTAGTTTTGGTTGGTAAAGATTATTTAGATTTTTTGGACTAGGAGACTGACAGACTTACCTTGGTAAGAGTCCACTCTGTAGTCTTGAAATAGTAACACATAAAGGCACTTAAACAATGATATATTTCGACCACACAGTGGTCTTTATCAATCGAAGAGAAAACACAAAAAGAAATATGAGAGAATGAAATAAAATAATTGTAATCACAGATTGTGTAGAGTAGAAATCAGATGTCACAGATGCACAGATTAAAGATATATATATTGTTTCCATGAACATATGAGTGATTATAGTTTATATAAGTCTGTCAGGGGGAAAGAGATAAGGCTATTTGGAGAAAAAAAAAAAAAAAAAAAAAAAAAAAAAAAAAAAAAAAAAAAAAAAAAAAAAAAAAAATGAATGGATTTATCTGATGTTGAGGTTAGGGGATTCTCTGGACTTGGTATACCACTGGTATGATAGTTCCCACCTTCTCAGTTCTGAGGGATTGCAATCAGGGGGGAGTGATTTAATTATTTTTGTGGTATAGCAGTCATCAAAAGTTGTGATGTTGTGACTCGCAGCATGTTGAGCTGTTGGTCTATCCATATTCATAATTTTAACATCATGTCTGTGGCCATTCATTCTGATATTCAGACCATCCGTGGTCAGGCCTATGTACTGTGCTGAGCAAAGTTTACATTGTAGCTGGTATATGACATTTTTCGATGTACAATTATGATGACCCTGTATTTTGAAGACCATTTTTGTTATTTGGCTGTTGAAACTATTTGCTGAGGGGTGTATTGGACACGTCTTGCATCTAGGTCTATTACATGGGAAGGAGCCATGAGGAAGTTTGTGTGGTTTCTCTGCATCAGGGTCTGGTAGTTTAGGATGTACTAGGATGTTTTTCAAGTTGGGAGGTTGCTTGTACCAAATTTGTGGTGGATCGGTGAAAAGATTTTTGGTGTGGACGGAAGCTTGAAGAATTTTGAAGCCATCTCTCAATATCTTGTTGAGTTTATGTAGACCAGGATGGTAGTCTGTTATTAAAGACAGTTTATTTTGTTCTGTTTGTGGTTTATGGTGAACCGAGGATTGTGCTGAATGAATTTGGTTTTCAATGAGTTTTTTTGGGTATCCTCTTCTCTGGAAGGCTGTTGATATCTTTCTATTAAAATCTTCCAATTCCCTATCATTCGAACAGATTCTCTTACCCCTGATTGCTTGACTGTATGGAATGGATCGTTTTATGTTTATTGGGTGGTTGCTGTCGAAATGGAGATATTGTAGGTGGTTTGTAGGTTTGATGTGAATTCCTGTGTTGATATTTCCATTCTGGAGTGTTACCTCTACATCCAAAAAGGTGATGGCTGATGTAGATTTCTCCCAGGTAAATTGAAGTGTGGAGAATTGTGTCAGGCTGTCTAAAAATGTCTCAAGTGTTGAAGCACCCTGTGTCCAAATTAGGAAGATGTCATCTATATATCTATACCAACATAATGGCTGGTGTGTTTGTGTCTTTAGAAAACTTTCTTCCAACAATCCCATGTACAGATTTGCGTACGATGGTGCCATTCTGGTACCCATTGCTGTTCCCTTTATTTGAAGGTAGTTCCTTCCCTCAAACTGAAAGTTGTTCTTCTCGAGGATGAACCTGGTCAGGTTCACAAGAAAAGGTGTAGTAGGAGAAGGCTTGCCTGGGCGTTTGTTTAGAAAATTCTCTATTGCAGATAGGCCATGTGCATGAGGGATGTTGGTATAGAGAGAGGTGACATCTATGGTGACCAAAATAGTTACCGGGGGTAGAGGTACAGATATTTGTGACAGTCGATCTATGAAGTGATTGGTGTCCTGGGTATGTGATGGAAGGTTCTTTACTAAGGGTTGAAGGTGTGAGTCGAGGAAAGCTGAAATTCTTTCCGTTACTGAATTGCAGCCAGCAATTATTGGTCTACCAGGTGGAGGGATTATGTTTTTGTGGATCTTTGGTAATATATAGAATTGAGGAGTAGAGGGGTTTTCATTATATAATAATTTTAAAGATATTTCCGAAATATTTTGTTCAGGAGCTGTATATTTGAGTAGGTCCGAGAGTAAATTGTTGAATTCTGTAGTAGGGTTATCTGTAAGTATTTTGTATGTTGTGATGTCTGACAGTTGCTTATTTGCTTCTTTGATGTAGTCTTCTTTGTTCATGATGACAGTGGTTGAACCTTTATCTGCTGGAAGAATCATAATATCTTTGTTGTTTTTCAACGAAAATATTGCCGCTTTTTCTAATTTGGTAAGGTTAGGTTTAGTCTTCAGATTTTTAGTGAAATTTATATCGGTGATGCTTTGCATGATAAAGTTGATGTAAAGTTCAATGGGGTGATCAGGTGGTAGTGGTGGTGGATCCCAGTTGGAGGGTGGTTTGAATTTTGCAAGACATGCGTCTATGTTTGTATCCGTTTTGAAAGTTGGTGTCTGAGCTATATAATTTTTTATCCTAAGTTTTCTGGCAAAGCTGAAAACATCTTTTCCTAATTTGAATTGGTCTATTTCTTTAGTTGGTGTGAATGACAGGCCCTTAGAAATTACTTGTAGTTCATGTTCCGAGAGTGTGTGGTTGGAAATATTGTGCACGGCAACTGTTTTTGGTGAAGGGTTATTTCTTATATCGGGACTGTTATTATTAATATTTTTGTTATTTAGCAATAATGATTGGGTTGGCAGTTTAGGGAGTTGTCCACAGGGTACTGGTATCTTGAAGAGAGAACTTAGGCTAGGTTTGTCACAAACAAGAGGTGGTTTGTCGGCAGGTAAAACTGGATTATCATATTTTTTGATTTGGCCAAAAAGATTTATTTCTTGAATGCAGAGTTTTGAAAGTTTATGTATTTTATTCTTTGCAAGATTGTCTTGCAGTATGTATGCTTTATTGAGAGTATCTTCCATCTGTTGTATTAGATATGGGAAATTGGAGGTAATTAATTTGGCAGTTGAGGTTAGTAATTCAGATAATTTGACTTGTTCTTGTTTGTGACACTGTAAGACCAAACGTGTAATTTGGAAAGAGTTGTTTTTGTAAATTGGAGAAATAACAGTTTTGATATACTGGGGCATACCTGACAGTGGTGATTTCATATTTAAACCCTTTGGTGTAATGCCTAGATTTAGGCATGCTTCTAAAAACAGTATATGAATGTTTATTTTTGAGATTTTAAAAGCCAGGTTTTTAAGCTGTTTCAAATACAGCTTAGGAAGATTCATTATATATAAGATAGGAAAGGAGGAAAGAACACATACAAAGATAGGGAAGGAATATGAAAATGGAAAGATTAAATATATGTTTATATATTTTTAGGTTAGTTTTGGTTGGTAAAGATTATTTAGATTTTTTGGACTAGGAGACTGACAGACTTACCTTGGTAAGAGTCCACTCTGTAGTCTTGAAATAGTAACACATAAAGGCACTTAAACAATGATATATTTCGACCACACAGTGGTCTTTATCAATCGAAGAGAAAACACAAAAAGAAATATGAGAGAATGAAATAAAATAATTGTAATCACAGATTGTGTAGAGTAGAAATCAGATGTCACAGATGCACAGATTAAAGATATATATATTGTTTCCATGAACATATGAGTGATTATAGTTTATATAAGTCTGTCAGGGGGAAAGAGATAAGGCTATTTGGAGAAAAAAAAAAAAAAAAAAAAAAAAAAAAAAAAAAAAAAAAAAAAAAAAAAAAAAAAAAAAAAAATGAATGGATTTATCTGATGTTGAGGTTAGGGGATTCTCTGGACTTGGTATACCACTGGTATGATAGTTCCCACCTTCTCAGTTCTGAGGGATTGCAATCAGGGGGGAGTGATTTAATTATTTTTGTGGTATAGCAGTCATCAAAAGTTGTGATGTTGTGACTCGCAGCATGTTGAGCTGTTGGTCTATCCATATTCATAATTTTAACATCATGTCTGTGGCCATTCATTCTGATATTCAGACCATCCGTGGTCAGGCCTATGTACTGTGCTGAGCAAAGTTTACATTGTAGCTGGTATATGACATTTTTCGATGTACAATTATGATGACCCTGTATTTTGAAGACCATTTTTGTTATTTGGCTGTTGAAACTATTTGCTGAGGGGTGTATTGGACACGCCTTGCATCTAGGTCTATTACATGGGAAGGAGCCATGAGGAAGTTTGTGTGGTTTCTCTGCATCAGGGTCTGGTAGTTTAGGATGTACTAGGATGTTTTTCAAGTTGGGAGGTTGCTTGTACCAAATTTGTGGTGGATCGGTGAAAAGATTTTTGGTGTGGACGGAAGCTTGAAGAATTTTGAAGCCATCTCTCAATATCTTGTTGAGTTTATGTAGACCAGGATGGTAGTCTGTTATTAAAGACAGTTTATTTTGTTCTGTTTGTGGTTTATGGTGAACCGAGGATTGTGCTGAATGAATTTGGTTTTCAATGAGTTTTTTTGGGTATCCTCTTCTCTGGAAGGCTGTTGATATCTTTCTATTAAAATCTTCCAATTCCCTATCATTCATTATCCATTGTTTTTCCGTTGCACTGACTTTATGAAGTTAATATATTACTATTGTAGTAATTTTATCCACCATTAAGTGCAATGATTTTACCTTGTGTGATGAGGCACCTTTCGGTCACTTGACCATTGTCGATTCACTGATTACTTTGTCTCAATTTTTCTGGTGTGGATGTTCGGTCCGTCGTGTTGGTAATTGTTGACGTCATACACGTTTCCTCTTGAGTCTTGTATATAATGTTTTTGAATAGTATGTCTTCTGTATATGTTGTTTGTAGATTCATTAAATTGTTGTGTATGTTTTTATAAATGTGGTATTTTTCTAGTGAGTTTAGTTCTATTGGGTTATTATTTATTTCAAGTATGGTTAGGTTATTTTTGTAATTTGTTATTTCATGTTTATGTGATATTAGGTGTGCTGCAACAATTGATACTTTTGAATTTTTGTTTTTGAATGCTCTATAATGTTCTTCAAATCTTATTTTAAATGATCTGGTTGTTTTCCCTATGTAAAATGCATTACAGTTGTTACATGTAATTTTGTAAATTCCTGATATGTTGGAGTGTAGTATTCTTTGTTGTATATATTTGTTATTTTTTTTCTATTTTGTTATTGGTGTATTTATATTTTAGGTAGATTTTTTATTTTTATTATTTTTGTGCTCCGGTTGTAGTGTTGTGTTGAGGTTAGGGTTTTTTGTGAATTTATTGTATATATTTTTTATAAGGTGTTTGTTGTATCCATTTTCTATTGCTATTTTTGTAATGTTATCTAATTCTTCATTTAATTTTTGTGTGGATAAATGGTGGATAAAATTACTTACAATAGTAATATATTAACTTCATAAAGTCAGTGCAACAGAAAAACAAGGATAACGTAAAATATCAAGAATATATATATATATATATATATATATATATATATATATATATATATATATATACAGTATATAGATTTTTTTGACTAGGAGACTGACAGACTTGCCTTGGTAAGAGTCCACTCTGTAGTTTTGAAATAGAAACACATAAAGTCACTCAAAGAATGAAATATTTCAACCACACAGTGGTCTTTGTCAATCAAAAGAAATATGAGAGAATGAAATAAAATAAAGTAAAAGTTGTAATCACAGATTGTGTAGATATCAGATGTCACAGATTAAAGATATATGTATTGTTTCCATGAGCATATGAGTGATTATAGTTTATATAAATCTGTCAGGGGAAAAGAGATTGAAGACGTCTGATGAGTCAATTAGGGAAAAAAGTATACCACTGGTATACCAATCCACTCACTTATGTTGTTTTAAATATATATATATATATATATATATAAGTTTTTGTGTTTTCTCTTCGATTGACAAAGACCACTGTGTGGTTGAAATATATCATTGTTTAAGTGCTTTTATGTATTTCTATTTCAAGACTACAGAGTGGACTCTTACCAAGGTAAGTCTGTCAGTCTCCTAGTCCAAAAAATCTAAATAATCTTTACCAACCAAAACTAACCTATAAATATATATATATATATATATATATATATATATATATATATATATATATATATTCTTGATATTTAACGTTATCCATTGTTTTCCCGTTGCACTGACTTTATGAAGTTAATATATACTATTGTAAGTAATTTTATCCACCATTAAGGGCAATAATTTTACCTTGAGTGATGAGGCACCTTTCGGTCACATGACCATTGTCGAATCACTGCCGGCAGTGATTCGACAATGGTCAAGTGACCGAAAGGTGCCTCATCACTCAAGGTAAAATTATTGCACTTAATGGTGGATAAAATTACTTACAATAGTATATATTAACCTCATATATATATATATATATATATATATATATATATATATATATATATATATATACATTTATAATATATTATTTTTTTAATTTAAAGACAATTTCTTTATTAATAGTTTTTTAAAATCTTAAAGAACTTAAATAATTTTGTGTGATTTTATTATAAAATAAAAATATTATTAATAATTAAATATTAAATGGACATACAATTTTTTTAACACACATATAGTCATAACGCTGGATAAGAAGTAGTCACTTCTATCGGTACTCACCAAGTACCGCACTAAATATTTTTATTTAGTTTCATCTTTCACTGTATTACTATCGATGTATAAAGAACTGCTTTTATTCTATTCTGTAGAAATTATGAGAAATACAAACAGAATTGTTTAAAATGTGAATGTGGAGAAGAGTGGGGCAAGTTCAATAAAAGATAACAAAATACTGAAACTGATCAACAAGAAGTTATAAGTAAAAATAGAGAAATAACTCTAAAGCAAAGTATAAAAGCATATACAAGTATTAAGGTCAAATGCATGCTTCTATTGTACTAGATCGAAAAAATGAGATCAACTGACTGAAACAATTAATTAGTTGACTTCTTTTCTACAATTTGGTTGGGTAATATACACTGATTAGTTCCTACAGTGAAAAAAGCGAAGTGAGCTAAATCCGATCATCCCAAAATTGTGTAAAATGTAATACTTTTGAAATGCTTATGAACATATGCAGACTATTGTACTTGTTCTGATTGTCCTCTAACTAAGTAGCTTCTGAGCATAATTAGGTATTGAATCATATTTCTTTTACAACTAAACAAAATTTATAAAAAGAATTTTTAAACATCAATACTTGTTCAATTTAAATAAGTAAATTATTCAGTCACTGAAACCAATTAGCAAGGTAAAAAAGACATTGTTACTTGACTAAATCCAGTGTATTATAATCCAAAAATCAAAATCAAGTAGAAAATAGAACTGTACTGCAAAAGTCAACAAAAAGAAAGCGTGATTTATTTAATAAATAAATGTGAGAAGGAAACAGTGGAACTAAAAAAATGTTAGAAATCGTAAAAACAGGAAATTTTGTAGTTAATAACATATAAACACATCTTTCCAATGGTCTTTATAAGAGAAAGATTAAAAAAAAAGGAGTAGCAAAATGTTCGAATAATTTCTGATTACTAATATATCATAGCATTTCATGAACGAAGCTGACTTAAGTCGTATAAGTGCTCAGCAGAAATGCACACACCTTTTTACCATTTAAACAACATGTTAAGCATCTTGTTGCTTCTTAATATTACAAGTGTTTGCCAGAATAAAGCAAAACCTATTTTATTTGACTGAAAAATATACAATTAGTTTATAAAAAATCTTCTGTTAAACAACAAAGCGATCTAAGAACAAAAACGTTGTTATGAACAAAAAGTGTTTTGAAAGGTACTCATGTAAAAACAATATTATATCCTGTTCTAAAATAAATATAGACTAACCTGGCCATCAATGATAAGATGTTCAACAGCTTCTTCGTATTCTGCTCCTTCAACAATCTCATCTCCTTCACCAATAATTCTAGCATTATTTGATCTGTCTTTGCGAATGATAACATGCTCTTTCAATTCTGCTATGTACATTTTTGTGTCTTGTCCATCAGTTATAAACATCTTTGTATCCTGACTATCTGTTATGTACATTTTAGTGTCCTGTGCTTCGAGATCCTGAATTGAAGAATGACATAACGGATAAATAAAATGTTATCTTTTTCAATAAATAAAAACATCAGCATTTAAATTGACACTAAACATAGGGAGTGGGTAGGTTAAGACACTAACTAGAAAAGTTTTGTTAACACTTTGAAGCCTAACCCATTATTAAGGTTAATTTTTACTTTTAGAAAGTAATAAAAATGGTAAATCTAAATGTACATATAGAAAAAAAAATAAATAAAAGACAAAGATTTTTTTCATGTAGGGTATGTTAAAATTTTTATTTACTTTCAGCAAACTATTTACAGGTTCCTACTAAGTTGCAGAATAATATTACATGCTACAATAGCACTATTTTACTTTACATGTAAACAAAATATACAATAAAAGTATTAAACATAAGTATTTACCTTTTTCTTATTTTATATTTCAACAGCAGTGATATGAAAAGTGTTTTAAAACTTACGAAATTACCCTCAAACATAAAATGTAATTATGAGTATTATATATCACTATGACCTTTGTTTTGCTCTATATCATAAATCCGGTTGGTAAACTTCTTAACATAACTTTCTTATAACAAACAAAATGAAAACTTGTTTTATAACTCACAACTTGGTCTGCAGGTAAAAGTTCAGCGTTTCCTTCACTATCTGTAACTAATGTCATCTCCATACCATCTGTTGCTGCTTGAGGTACCAACAAGTCTTCATCTGTTGTCAGTCGGGGTTGGTTTACTACTATTGTATCATGCAAATGCCCCTATGTAGACAAAAAATAACATGTAAAATAAGTATTAACTTCTCCTAAGAACAAAGATTCACATTCATCTAGCTCTGTAGAGCAGAGTATGTTACTGTAATATGACTAAGTGTTGAAATCTTGTTGCTGTTCATGACGAGGTGGTTGTTAATTACTTATTATACTTTTGATATTACTTGCGACCAGACTTTTTGTCAACTAAAGGTTGTTAAATTGTTAACATACACTTGGAGGTTTCCTTTAGCTAACCTTTAGTTAACAAAAAGTCTGGTTGCAAGTAATATCAAAAGTGTAATAAGTAAATGACTAAGTGGATAAAGAACATATCTTAGAATGCAATTATCACTTTTAAGATGAGCACAATTACATTCTTGCGACAGATGGGGGAGAAATAAATAGAACATTTTTAGTTTAGGAGAGAAAACGGGTCTCCTATTTTCAGTTGAAATACTAGCTTGTATATAAGCCACCAAATTTTTCTACACAGCCTGCAGGAGAAATAAACACAATTTGTGCCAACTATAATGATAGCACAAACATTTTTACCAGCATAAATGTTTTATTTCTTTTTGGCGGTCTGTTGGAAGAGTTTCTGATTTTTTGTAACCATATAGAATGTAAATTGACATATAAGTGGTATCTTGTTTGATTTCTGAATTTTATGGGAGTAGAAAAATTGTAGAATTGATATTAGTGTTAATATTAGTGAAACAGACACTACCAAGTTTCAAATACAAAACTCAAGCTTTGTGACTTGATACAGCAATAATGACAGATTTGTTGATTAGGCACCACCCCATGCTACATTTCCATAGTAGATTATGGTATGAAATAAGGCACTAGTATAAATCACCAAAGTGTCTTCCAACATAATTTTCAAAAAAATAAAAACTAGTTATTTAATTTTATTTAAATTATACTCTATACAAGACTCCTATCCCATTAACTCTTCCTAAGTACTTCAACTCTTGGTCTTTTTTACATGTTTTTATTAATCTTAATAACTATTTCATTTGGACACTACCCTTTAATGTCCAAAGTCGTAAATACTGTTTTAATATTATTTAGAGATAGTTTATTTAGAGCTAACAATGTGTATATATCATTAATATAATAATTCATTTTAGTTTCTACTTCTTTTCAAGTTTCCCCAATGCAAATTACACAAGTGTCATCTGTAAAGGATAATATCAAGTCATTCCACAAAGCAGTTAAAACCTATTCGCTTACAATGACAGCGATTCAGACTAGTTGGCCACTGAGTGAAGCAACAGCGAATTGCTATCCTCCATTATAGCTTGTTTGTGTCGAGTAGGTTCTCTATAAATCCAAAAGATCCATATGCTTCTTGTTCTGCAGGCTTCCGGCTTTCCAATGGTTGTATTCTTATCTTCTTTGGACTGTCCGTTCCCTAAATAAGTACGTTTCAATCTGACAACCGATCAGCTGACATCGTCTGTAATGTTGTGTTTACGTCGTAGTTGTGTGCGATATGTTTATAAGCTAATTTAATTGTATTTAATTTGTTATTTGTGTTCTTTCTAAGTTAAAAATGAGTGCAATTAATATTTTATTTGTTGATGAATGTGGGAAGGAGTTGAAATATAGTGAAATTGAAAGAATTATTGGAGAATGTGACAGTGGGAGTGATTTGTTTGATGAAACATTTGAGAGTGGTAATGAAATAGGACAGTTAAACATTGACTCTCAAATATATGAAGATGTAAGTGATGAATCAAATAAAATCATAATAGACTGTAAAATAACAGGTTCATTAGATCATGAAAAATGTAATCTGTCTTATTATGCAATAAGTGATAAGTTGCAACTGAACAGCCCTCTTGTAGTTATGTTACGCCTAGGACTACACTATATGTAAATAAAGTAATATCTGATACAAATGTTCATGATAGGCCTGTATTACCATGTAATTCAGATGATGAAAGCTCAAAGACATCCAATCCAATTGAGCTACTCGATCAAATCAACTGTGATGGAATAATCGCCCCTCTGTCTCCTACTGCTAGTGAAGAGGCTTATGACCCTAGTTTTCTTGATCCTTGTCCTAGGCCTATTAGAGTTAGTATTAGAGGTAGGGTTGAAATAAAACAAACTCCTTCAAGAAGGTGCAAGGTTTGTAGTGCTCAAGGCAAATGCAGTGGGAGTATGAACGGTGCCTCGTTGCACTTCACTTACCAGAATGTTTCAAAGTATACCACACAAAAGTTAACTTTGCTTGACTTTTGTGAAATTGAAACATATTCTTTGCACTATGAAGAATATTTTGGAGTATTTTCAAAGGTAATTTATGCTTTTATTTTAGGATATTTGAAATAAAAAAAATAAAATTTAATATTTTTCATTGAACATTTTAGTTTTTTACATATTATTAAATTATAAAAGAAAAGTTATTATCAATATTAGTATATATTTTGAAAGTAAATGTAATTCTGAATAAAAAAAATAACAATAGGTTCCATAAGAAACATAAATATGAACTGAAAAGAAGTAATCAACAAAAGCATTTAAAAATTGTCTAAAAAATTAGTTTTTTATGGCTTAGTCGGTGTAAAAAAAAATTGTAAGTGAATGGGTTAACCGGTCATTATTGAATATAAAAAACAACAAAGGCCCAGCATGGAACTTTGTGGAACACCAGTTTGTACCAATATACAGTTGTTTTTAATACTAACAATTTCATCTCATTGATAACTATTATTCAAATAAAAAGAGTCCATACAAGTTTTACAAATAATTCATTAAGCCGATAATTAGTGGCAGTTCTTGCAAGAATTAGTGTCAATTATTGGTAGTTGACCATACTACTTACTACTTTTTTAATCTAGTAAGTAGATGCTAATTTTCTCAAATTTAAACAAAATTCGTAATTGACGGTAAGTACTTTAAGGTATGTAAAATTGGGATATTAATTTTTGTAATTATCATGTTGATTTATAGTTGAATAGTATAACACTTATAAAAAAAAGATTTGATAGAATGAAAATTCTCTACCAATAATCTATAAAACTTCTCTAAAATATTCAAGTTTTTAAAAATCTAAATTTTCATGGTTGTAGAGACCCCCAGGTTTTGTATAAATTCATATCGATACAATTTCACTAAAACCGCAGATCTTGCTCTGTGAATTACGATTGGATGTGGAAAAACAAAAGCATATTTGACTCATGAAACCTAACAATTTAGTATTTAGGTACAGAATTGTAATTCTCTGATATCGAGATATTAAGCTTGAGTTTTGACAAGCTGTCCCAATATCTCAGTTATGACACATAAACACCAATATCTTCCCTTCCTGATACCAAGTTTATAGACACAATATCAAGAGCACAGTGGTACAATATATTACAATGAAAATATTGGAAAGAACCCCAATACCACAAAAATAATAAATAAAACAAGTTACATAAGATTAAACCCTTATGTACATTTCGATGACCATGTTATCATCATCATCAGAGGGTCTTATACAAAATGACAATTTAGCAAACAAGAAGATTGTTTGCTATTACAATCTTGTTTGTGATAAGATCACTCTAGTTTGTAACTTCTTGTTTGTTAGATTATAATTTTGTAATAAGACCCTCTGATGATGATGACATGGTCATCGAAATGTGCATAAGGGTTTAATCTTAAGTAACCCTTAACTAAGTTGTATTTGTTAGTTTTGATTATTTTTGTGGTATTGGGATTCTTTCCAATATTTTTGTTGTAAGTTTATAGACGTACTACATATTTCATGTGTAAAATATCATAATATGATATTATTTTACATATTACATATTATGCAAAAATTCAAATCGTAAGAAGTGAAGCTTAGTAAATAATCTTAATGTTTCAATTATTGGAAGTTCAAAATAATTTGTTCTTTTTTTCAAAACATCATACCCCATGTACGAGGTGTGGCTAGAAAAAAACCGAACTGATGCTATAAAAAAATTTTATTTTCCATTATTTACAATTTGATGTTATCTCCTTCAATGTACTCTCCTCCTCGGTCTATACACCGTTCCATACGAATTTTCCACTGTTCATACCAATGCTGCAGATCATTTTCAGTAAGTCCATACATTACTTCCGTCGCTTTTTCTTTTACTGCTTCAACACTCTCAAATCTAGTTCCTTTCAAAGCTGACTTGACTTTAGGGAAAGAAAAAAATCACAGGGGGCCAAATCAGGTGAGTAGGGTGGATGGTCTAAGATGGGAATGTTGTGATTGGCTAAAAACGTCTTCACTGACAACGCATTGTGAGCTGGGGCATTGTCTTGGTGCAGGATCCATGTCTTTTTTTTCCACAAATAGTTCCGTTTTCTCCGTACTCGCTCACGTAGAGTAGTCAGGACGCTAATGTAGTAATGCTGATTCACTGTTTGTCCCTCTGGTACCCAATCAATGTGTACAATCCCTTTGACATAAAAAAAACCAATCATCATTGCCTTGAATTTGATTTTGACATTCGTGCTTTTTTTGTCGTGGAGAATCAGGAGATTTCCAATGCATCGATTGTCGTTTGGTTTCGGGATCGTAAGTAAAAAACCACGATTCATCACAAGTAATAACATTTTGTAAAAAGGTGGGATCACTTTCAATGTTTTCTAGGATGTCAGAACAAATCATTCTTCGGCGTTCCTTCTGTTCAATTGTGAGACACTTTGGAACCATTTTTGCACACACTTTGTTCATGTTGAAACTCTCATGAAGAATCTGCCTAACACTTTCCTTGTCAATTCCTCTCAACTCAGACATTGCTCTGATTGTTAAACGGCGATCTTTTCGAACAAGTTTACCGATTTTTTCAATGTTTGCATCAGTTTTTGCTGACAATGGTCTGCCAGTGCGAGCGTCATCACTTGTGTCTTCGCGGCCATCTTTAAATCGTTTAAACCACTCAAACACTTGTGTTCGCGATAAACAATCATCGCCGTACACTTGTTGCAACATTACAAACGTTTCACTTGCAGATTTTCCAAGTTTGAAAAGAAATTTGATGTTAACACGCTGTTCTTTCTGTACACTCAACATTTTTCCGACGCACAGACAAAACGTCAACTACTTAGAACAGACGCCACGGGCAGACTGAGTGCAGGAGGCAGATGAAACTCGAGCAGTAGGTGGAGCAAGAGTCACGTGACAGGCCAGGCGACTTTCAGCCTTATTGCATTCGTTTTATTGTTTTACCTGTGCTAGTTCGGTTTTTTTCTAGCCTCACCTCGTATTTGTTAATAATAAAATTAATTGTTTATAGTTTTATTATATTTCACCTGTGTTTGCATGTGATTGTAAAGAAGAGGCTTTCTCATAAATCCCATGCCGCAAACAAGACACTCATATGGCTTTTTGTCACTATGTACAAAACGATGTGCATTACGATTGTCTCGACTGTTGAAAGCTTTACCACACACCTGTGACAACACAGAATTATAATAAAAATATGTATTCTATCTAAAATTATAGTTTGTTTTACATATTATTAGAAATACATTTTTCTGAATAATCTTTAAAGATTTGGGACTATTTTAACATCATTGTAATATAACATAAATAATGACTAAATTTTTTACACATAATATTTATGAGACAACTAATTTAATTTTATCACTCAGCAGGTGGATTAATTATAACTTAAACAAGAGAAATTTTATACTACAAAGAAAATGAAAACAGACGTCACAAAACCTGTCTGCATATTTCACTTCCAGTCGTCATCATCATCAGAATGTAACGACTGAATTGAGGGAAAGTAGTAAATTGTTAATAAACAGAGAAATGAGAGTGGTCAAATCTGTTAGGATACATTATTCATTTTAATGAAGATATCACTGTATACTATCTAGGAAACATTTTTCGATATACATTTAAAGGACAGTAATATAATAAGCATAAGAGAATAGATAAAACAAGAGCCACAGTTGTCCATTATTCACTAAAGGATCAAAATGATGTTATAAACTATTGGTGCAATGTGATACGTGCTAGTTTATCCAACCTTGTATTTACTACTAGCAGTAAAGAAAACATTTACTTTCAAGATCTAATTGACACCTTGTAGAGCCTCGATAAGTCTGACTAACTGGAACAGTGGCCCAACCGGGTTAGCTGGAGACTAAAGCAAAAATTAAAAAAAAGGTATATACTTACAGAAAAACTCCTTTATGTTTATCAAACAAAGAGTACAATGTACATTATATGAACGTACTTATTGTACATACAACTAAACTACACTGCAGTTTATTTCTTAGCAATCAAATGTGCCAATTATGGCTGTTTTAATTTTGTGAGTCGCTTTCGTGCTGTGCAATCTTGTAGCTTTTCAGCACAAGAAGCACAAAAGATTATGTTAATTATTTTGTTTATCTGTAGGTCTTAGACGTTTTTACTGATGTGTTAAGACTTTTTATGTATGTATGTACTTATTTGAATTTTGTTATTTCTTATTTATTTTTATTGTACTTCAAAATCATTCCGAATTTTTCGGAGATCTGAGTTTAATTTTACTAGGATTAGGCTATAATTAAAGAGCTGTTATAAAAAA
This sequence comes from Prosapia bicincta, assembly GCA_036971475.1. Taxonomy (NCBI): domain Eukaryota; kingdom Metazoa; phylum Arthropoda; class Insecta; order Hemiptera; family Cercopidae; genus Prosapia; species Prosapia bicincta. Next base: position 73,640,635 of record JBAIZL010000005.1, on the reverse strand, counting down.
TTTTCATTTAAAATAATACAGTAATTGGTACCTAATTTTCATTTTAAGTTTCAAACTAACTAATCTTCATAGTTTCGAAAGATTACATTACCTCACAAAGGAATGGCTTTTCACCCGTATGAATCCTTCGATGTTTTTTGAAATGTTCTGGGTATATGAATGTAGCCCCACATGTTGGACATTTGTAAGGCCGTTCTCCAGTGTGTGCTGCCTTTACATGATAGTCTAATAAACGTCTCCGTTTAAAACCTTTACCACAGTCCATACATTTATACCGTTTATCATCATAATGTGTCGCTCTCTTATGTGACTGTAGATTACTTCTTTGACTACAAATTACAAGATAGTAATCAACTATTAGAATTCATTTTCTTAAATTTAAACGCCAATTATATTAATGAATATAGATAGAAACATCAGCAGATTTACTTTAGCTATTAGAAATAATTAGTTATAGTAAATTTCACTTATGAAAAGAATATTTAAAGAAGTGTTTTACAAATTAGTCTTTATTACTATTACTCTATTAAAATAGTAAAAGCTCTTCCCTTTAACTATTACATCTCAGACCTGACTACAAAAAATGTCAAATCAATGACATTTTCAAATAAAAAAAATATACAGTCTCAAACTACAAAAAGCATTAATTTTCCTTTTGACAGATATATTAATTACTTAAGTTATCCAATTTCATACAAATTATACAATATTGTATCTGTGCAGGAAAATACATCTTAAAGGTTGTGCAGTATCTATTGATATACCACTTTATTCAGCATGTTTTATCTGTCTGTAAGGTTTACACTTATATTTTTTCTACCTCTTTTTTCAGTTTCTTTTAATAGTTCGAGCGGCTCGCCCAGGATTTTGGATTTTGTCAAGAAGAGGGCTAGAACTACAAGGGGAGGGGTCGGGGTATTTTTACCCGCTGTAAAAAATATTTAATTTTTACGATTCTAAAACTCATGTTTTAAGCGTAATAAGTCTCAAATTAAGAATAAATTCGTTTATTTAGGTCATAGTATAGTAGGTTATTTAATATTTTTCGATAAGTAAATTGGGCGCCTTTACATTTTGATTTTTGTATCATCGATATTCATTGAAGGTGTCATTGTTTTTTTCTGCTTACAAATTGATAATAATCAAAAGATTTTCTTATTATGGTCTAAATTCTAAGACCATGAACAGTAAAAAAGAAATCAACCTTTGACAAATATATTAGATATTTATTGTTATAAGTTGATTTGTTTTTTTTTATCCTGTATGTCCCATGCGTATTTTTCTTATTCCAATGAAGGATTGCGCACTAGAAATATATTGCAGTTAGTTTACTAAAAGAAGTACTGATACGAGGAATTCAATTTAATAGATGGCTATACAATATTTTATACTGTTGTTCACATTACCCTACACCTAATTTTTAATTTATTTAAAAATTTTTATTTTTTGGTAAGCCTTGGCCTCTAGACCCCTCCTTTCAGTGTACCACTGATTAGTTCACACTCTCCGAATATATATCTTGTTCAAATTCCCAATCGTTCATAAAATACTTATTTATCCAATCAAGTTCAAATATATTTTTTAAAACTTTTAGGGATTGACAAGATGTTATTATAGTTTTTTTCAAATATAATTCATTAATTAAAATTTAAAGAAAGAATATTAGTTTTATAAGGAGAAAAACTTTTCACAAAAGGGGCAAGGTATACAATATAGTTATTTCGTCTCATTTGGCTTAAAATAAGTGATAACATACGATTTCATAAAGCAGCTGATTTTATGTTACAGGTTCAGGGTGTCTAGTAAAATAGCTTGAAGAAATTCCCTGAGTTTTCCCTGACTTTTCCTCTTTTAGATGTCTATAGAAAGCCCAGTTTTCATTGGGCCCATCCATTGATATCTGAAGGAGCTTGGATAAATCCAGACTTTGAACACCTTTTAAGAACGAATTGAGTAACTCTTTTGCTTTTGTGTCTGTAAGGAACACAGAACCAAAATATCGAGCTTTCACTTCATCCGCCTCTCAATCCCAATACCTAACACTCAAAATCCATTTGGGATCTGTGTGATATTTTGTTTAAACTTTCATCAAAGCCAATTACATAGTTAGAATTTGAATTTAATAATGTCAGTAACAGGTCTTTAAAATAATTTGATAAACCGAATACAACACTATAGGAAATTTTATCTTTCCGCAATCTCATGTTCTGTGCAATGGTGCTATCAGGGAACATTCTTCGAAAGAGGCACACACTACCTTCTGCATTGCGTAAAGAAGTGTTGCATTACTAAATTCACGCACCATATAATCTCTGCTTCGGTCACTTCATCTTTCAGTTTATATTTATCCTAAGGAAGGAGGGGAGGTAATGACGACATCTGCATGACGCGATTGCCCGCTACGGCAATGAAAACCGGAACCTTCCATGTTGAAATAAACAGTGTAATAATAATCACCGTCAAATAAAACACATACTATCACGAGTCTAGACAAATAGCTGGCTACGAATGTTTACACAGCATTCTGTGTGGTCAGAAACAGACTGAGTTATCTGTTATCCCCACCCGTCCATATGATAACAGAACCACTGCGCACCCCAAGGCCACGGTCCAGGCTAAAACTTCCCAGCTGTACCAACTCGACACATTTAATATTTATTGACATAAGTCCTGAAGTCATAGCAATGGGCTTATCAAATAAATAATGGGCATCTAAATAAAGAAATATTTCCTGACTGCCCTGCCCCTAAACCAGCCCGCTGGCTTACAATACCAAATATTCGAGAGCAATGGCCACTAGTTTTATTTCTAATCAAAATAAATATTTTCCCGATTTTTTTAAAAATTTTCCCTGACTTTTCCCTGAATTTTCAAGAATCTTAAAATTCCCTGACTTTTCCAGGTTTTCCTGGTTTTCCCTGTCACTAGACACCCTGAGGTTATGTCGTAGAACAGCTGTTTTAGTGCATTTTTTTTTTTTTGTATTATTTTTATAACTTGGGAGCGGGTTTGAACTGCCCGAAGCACTGCTACCTTAAGGTATATTGTACTTACCTCCCTGATCTAGTCAAATAACCCCTTCCCTCTTACCAGGTTTAGGAGTTTCCTGACTAGAGTTTTACCTTCAGCGTCCACCAAAGCCGTTCCATCACCAAAGAGGTTGAAGCGCCTCTCAGCAAGTACTTCACATCTGTAAATAATGTGTGTGGCAGTCTCCAGTTCCTGCCCGCATAATCTGCACACTGGTTCATCTTTGTAGACACCCATTTTATGCAAATGTTTCCTTAGTCCACAGTGTCCCGTAAGTAGACCTGTGGCTATCCTCAATTCCTGCCTAGACAGATAGATGAGACTCTTCTGCAGCCCCAAGGAAGGTTTCCTAAGGGTTAGCTTACTGTGTCTCATCCCTTCAGCCCTGATCCAGTGCTCACAGTGTCTTTCAGCCATCCACCTTCGCACTGTCATCTTGACCATGGATTTGGAAATACCTACCGCAAGCTCCGGTCCAATCAGGGGAGTCGAAGACCCCTCCCTGGCCAGCGCATCTGCGGCTTCATTTCCAAGTATTCCCCTATGCCCTGGCACCCAACCTATCCTGATTTGATTGTGCCTTGCCAGGGCTTGTAGGTTATTTAGGCACTCCCTGACTATGGCCAAGGTGACCACATGTCCGTTTAGTGCCTTAATTGCTGCCTGACTGTCGGAGAAAATAGCAATCCGGGTCCCGTGTGTTCACCTTCTCGCTATCTCTCCCAGACAGGCATTTATAGCATATACTTCGGCCTGAAAGACAGAGGTATGCCTCCCCAAGGAAAAAACTAGTTCTACCCTTGGGTTTTTACAATACACCCCCGCTCCAGTGCCGAAGTCCATCTTGGAGCCATCTGTGTACCAGATCTGAGCTCCCGATGTTAATGTCCCTGACCATTCCATCATAGTTTGGTGGACCTGGTCAGGTGCAAACGTTCGAGTAATGGGGTCGCTGCCCATTTCCAAGACGGGTTCTTTGACCACGCACTCGATACTCATATGTCCCGAGACATCTGGGAGGTTAGCCCAGTTGCTCGAGTTGCGCAATCTCCATGCCGCCAGCCTTGCCTCTCCTCTAAGGACAAGCTCAAGGGGAGGGAGGTTAAGCATTACTTCCATTGCTGCACCTGGTGTAGTTGACATCGCTCCCAGTGTGCACAGACAGGCCAATCTCTGGATAGAGCTCAGTTTAGCTCTTGTCTGTGCCTGGTTGGCCTTTGTCCACCACACCAGAGCTCCATAGGTAATCATAGGTCTTATCATCCTCAGATACATCCAGTGCATCATTGATGGCTTCAGTCCCCATTTCTTACCCACCATTCTTCTCACAGTCATCAGTGCCCTTTTGGCCCTGTTAACTGTCCTCTCAAGATGTGAGTTCCAGGTGAGTTTCCTGTCCAGAGTAACTCCCAGGTACTTCACCTCCCCCACAAAAACAAGGTATTCACCAAACAAGCGGGGCATCCTGGTCGTCAGATCTTTTCGCTGTCTGGTGAAGTTAATGAGAGCAGTCTTTTTTGGATTTACCCTGAGGTTCTCCTTTTTACACCACTCTTCAATCAGTCATAGAGGATTTCTGATTACCTCAAGGACTGTATCAGGGAATCTGCCTAGGATCACGACAACTATGTCGTCCGCATATCCTAGACAGAAGTACCCCTGTTCATTCAGGAGTTCAATAAGGTTGTCAACCACTAGGCACCACAACAGAGGAGAGAGAACCCCCCCCCCCCTGTGCACAGCCCAGACTTGTCTCCGCCCTTCTGACCTCCCCTGCCACCTCTACAGAAATGCTTCTGTTTGTTAACATGGAACTTATCCAACCATAAGTGGTCGCATCCACTCCATGACGTCTTGCACCACTTACCATCGTCTCCACTGAGGGGTTATTGAAAGCCCCTTCAATGTCGAGGAAGGCACCTATGGCACAACCTTTCTTAGCGATCATTTGCTCAATCCTACCAACCACTTGATGGAGAGCTCCCTTGCAAGATTTCCCCGGTTGGTAAGCATACTGGTTCCAATGCAGTGGTTTGATAGCCAAAGCACCCCCCATAATATGCCTATCAACCAGTTTTTCAAGTCCCTTGAGAACAAAGGACATGAGTGTTTTAGTGCATAGGTTGTGTTACTTTATTTATATTAATCTCAAAAGTAAAAACATATTTTTTATCTAAGTAGGCAGTGACTTGAAAGAATTTTTGTTTATATTAGTTGCTGAAGATCACCAAAGACAAAAATAAGAATCCCATTCTAATATCTAAATAAGGTATAAACTGATATATCCCAACTATTGCATCTGCTCCAATAGTGCAGTTACTTAACATGTTTGCTACCGAGCGGCGCATATATGGTTTCTCTCGATAGACTGGCAGTAAAAATTCGACCTTTCTACAGAGACCGCGTTAATGTGGGTCTGAATGTGGGTTCATTACAGACCAAAAGTGGAATGTTGTTATAATAAGTTATTATACTACATAAAAACACTTCAAGTATGTTTGTTGTATGTATATTTTTGTTTTTGCTGTTTTTAGTGTTTTTTTGGGATCGGGCATATATGAGCCGGTCGGTCTATAATACGAAATCCTATCAAAGTCAGAGTCTGACCTGAGAGCCACTACAAAAATTTATATAAACAAATACCCAACTAACTTGTCTTGGCTAGTTATGCTAAACAGAATGCTTACATATCGAAAAAATACAGACAATATAAATATTGTTGTAAAAGAGACAAAATATGTTAAACTTGATTTCTAAACAGAGTACAGAATATTTACAAACATACCAATCACTTTTGACACTTTTACATCTTTTGTAATAAATGTCATCTAGAGTAAACCTAGTACAATATGATCATTCAAAACAAAAACTGTCTCAGTGGCACGAAGGAATAAACAAGAGTGTCATTTTGATTTCATTGACCTTGCTAACTGAGAGACCAAATGTCCCACATTAACATCAGACAGATACGAATATATCAAGCCAATAAAATAAACCACTGATTTTTAAGAGCAACAAAAGTAATGCACAAAAAGTGTCTCAAATACGAGGGCTATTCATAAAGTAAGGAACGTTTCTGTCTGACCCCGCTAGGTGCGCACTCGGCATCCAGCAGTGTCAAAGGGGAACATTTCCGTGTTGCCCATTTTTCGCAATTTCAACTGAAGATGTACGCTGCGACTGAAAATCCCGCCAGTTGTGAGGTGCGGTCAGTGATACGGTTTTCGTTGGCAAAAAACTTAAAACCGATAGACATTTATCGCCAAGTGTGTGAAGTTTACGGAAACAACGTAATGGATGAAAGTTCTGTGAGAAAATGGTGCATTCATTTAAAAAATGGCCGAAGTGACGAGTGGACGCCCAAGCATTGTGACTAATGAACTGGTCGCTAAAGTTGATGAAAAAGTTCGCGAAAACCGCTGATTCACGACAACAGAGCTTTCGCTTTGTTCCCCACAAATTTCACAGACTTTGTTGTTTGAAATTGTCACACAAAGGTTAGGCTACCACAAATTTTATGCAAAATGGGTCCCGAAAATGCTCACTGACCACCATAAAAGTCAGCGAATGGAGGCAAGTTTGACATTTCTGGATGCCTACAACAGACATGGTGATTCACTACTGGATCGCATCGTAACTGGTGATGAAACATGGGTAAAATACATTAATTGCAAAACGAAATTATAGTCCATGAAGTGGGAGCACACAAACTCTTCCAAAAAACCAAGAAAATGTTTGCAAAAATTTTCAGCAAGAAAGATTATGGCGACGGTTTTTTGGGACAGGCAAGGTGTGCTCCTTATTGACTTTCTTGAACGTGGTGCAACAATAAATTCAGAGCGGTACTGTGAAACTTTGTACAACCTTAGGAGAGCAGTTCAAAACAAGCACCGACGGAAATTGACATAAAAATTTTTGTTTGTGCGTGACAATGCCCGACCTCACATAGCAAACCGCACCAAAGAACTCCTCGAGTCATTCAAATGGGAGGTTTTTCCTCATCCGGTATATAGTCCTGACCTTGCACCAAGCGATTTTCACTTGTTTCCAAGAATTAAGACCTGGCTAGCAACACAGCGCTTTGACGACGCGGATCTCAAGCTACCCGCCACTGAGTGGCTGAGATCGCAGGCGGCAGATTTCTATGATAAAGGAATTTCAAAGCTTGTCCACCGCTACGATAAATGTCTTAATTTGTTTGAGACTACGTAGAAAAGTAGCATTTTAGTTCCTCTTTCAGATTTATATAATAAAATTTTTTTATTGTACTTAGACGTCGATCCAGGACGAGAGACCGTACGGTGCATATGTGAGCCGCCTGGTCTATAACAATAGTTATTTTGTTAACATTGCAGCAGCAAATATGTTATTTAATTTATTTTTTTGAGTCAAAGGTTGACGTTTTAACCAATTGAAATGACAGACGCAATCTACATGTTTTTAGGCCAAAATGAAAAGGATTAGTGAATGTTGTGGAAATGATGGTGAATCTCAGAATTGACTCGGGAATTTAAATTTTCAGTAGTCTGGCAGATGAAGAAGAATCATAGATTCCAAATAAAGAAATATATTAGTTTTACTGAGAGACAATTACTTTATTACAATTAAATGGATCTCTATTACAATTCCAAATAGGTATAGCGATTTAAAAGACTATTTAAACCAACAACGAATTCCTGGTACTACTTTGGGGGTGAGGGAGAATCAAGGCTTAGCAGTACTAAAGACAGGCCCCTTACCACCATTAGAGTATTCAGCGAAGTAGGGAAATGCATACGAGATATTCATACTTTCTTCATGCATATTTCACACGGATATGAAATATTGTTTGAAAAATGTCTATTTGACATTAGAGAAGAGTGTAATACTTCCTTCTCTATTGTTAGATCTAGTAAAACTAATAACATTGCAGGAGCTGTCTCAAATCATGAATAGTCATTTTATTGAAACTAACCATGATAGTTGGCAATCATGGACCAACAATTGGCAACTCTTTAGCATCACCATTCATGTCAGTCTTAAGCTTGTTTTAAAATTATAATCAGTCTCTTCCTTGAATAACTTACCACAATACACTTTTGTCCTCATTATATAATTTTGATGTTCACTATCTTTTCAACAAAAGTGAGAAGAGTATAAATGTTATACATCAGAACTTTGTTTCTAGTTTACTGGATAATCAAAATTAATTTTGCCAGATAAATGTGCTGTGACATGTGGCGAGTTATGGGTCATCAATAGTCAATTGTTGAATGTTTAGTCTGCTTGACCCTGGTTAATGTGTTATTGTGTTCATGCTTCAGACAGGCAGACAGGCATTTCTTGGTGAGATTTTTCCCTTGAAGAAAAAGGCAAAAAAGAAAGATACCACAAAGAAAGATATTTATATCCGTCCTTAGACTGAACAAACAAATAAAGTAGGATTTTTATTGCCGATTTAATGGCTACCTATAACCAATTTATCGGCTGTCATTTAGGTCAAGCTCTTAGTCTTTCTAAATCGTTCTGTTACACCTTAATTGTGTCGAGATGATGAATTGGAGATCTTCTGAGTTAGATTGCATGATATTCGATAATGACAGGGAACCTAATGTTATTGATGGTCATAATGAGAGTTTGGCATGATTGTATCCAGGTAGTTTTTCCAATGTTATTAGTGTGAATATGTCTTTGAAATTATTTGAATTTTTTTACAATTGTTAAGTGAACAATTAGTTGCATGAGTATAAGGGAGGCCTAAATCAACTACTAAACATCAATCCGTAATATTTTATTTAAAATTAATTTTTCATAATATGATTGTTTCATTTATTAGTAATGATTATATAAATAATCAATTAATATTTATCCTTTAGTTATGAAATTATTATCAAGTGATAATTACTTAATTACGTAATTAATACTTAATAATAACTTTTAACACTTTAAAATACAATTATTTATAATAACACTTATAAAATTATTAAAGTTAATATTAAACACAATTCAGATCCCGTGGCCACTGATTTAAAAATTAATTTGTACATGCTGAGTCGCTCAGAAAGTGAATAATTTATTCCGCAATGGGCCAAAGAAGGTTTATGACTAACAAACGTTGGATAAATGCATTCAGAATACAAAACGCTTTACAGGAATAAAAAAATTAGTATATTTTGGCTTAATTGTATGTAGCACATCTGAGAAATGATATACTCCAAGGATATAATTTTTACACTTTATTTAATGTCTGTTAATAACTACCTAATGTGTCATTAACCTTAAACATATTAGATTTGATATTCTAAAGTACTAAAATAACATTAAAATACTGTAATTCTTAAATAAAATTGTAGATTTTCTGCAAGAAAATGAAATTTCTGGTTATCCGTGTAAGTTGCAAATTAAGCACCCTCAAGTAAGGTAGCCAAATTATTGTGTTTCTACAAGTGATCATAATTCTCTGTAAATAATTATCATAATATACATTAGGATATTATTTTTTTTTCAGATGTACAATTGATTGTGGCACTTTTCTGTACAAAAATAATAATTTCTTTCTTACATAATATGTATAAAAATCTTATTCAATACTTGAAATTATTTTAATAAATGACTTATATTCATCTGGATTTTGAAAAAAAATGTTGTCAACATTTTAAGGATTCTACAATTATAAAATGAGTAAAATATGAATAAACTAGTGTACTAAAATACTACTCTACTTTTTAATTAATATATAAAAGAACTCACCTAAATGTAGCCCCACAGAATTCACACTGATATGGTTTTTCACCGGTATGTGTTCGTTCATGATCTCTAATTTCAGCTTTCCTAGCAAATGCTTTACCACACATCCTACATATAAATGACTTGAACCCTGTATGAACGACACAATGTACTTCCAAATTGCGAGCTGTGCCAAAACCTTTACCTATATAAAACATAAAAGAAAAATTATTATAAATATATGCAATGTCCTAAATGATAAACTAAAAATTAAGAGAAAACATTTAGGGGAGAATTTATGGGACTGAAAACAAAAAAAATTAAGAGGATAGAAACACTTTTGAAAGAATTATAACCTTTTATGGCTACTTATGCAAATTAGTCATAACTAGCTTATTATAGACATGTTAACTTACTTCACACCTAAAGAGTAATGGAATCTGGTATATTCACAGATTTAGAAACATTGTTTTGAGTAAGAGAACCAAGCACAAAGTATGCTTTGTATAATGATTCCACTATGTTTCTATTTGCATTTTGAAAAAAGGCATATTTAGACTACCATCCCTGAAATATAGCACTGCAAAACTGAAACTCACAGTAAATAAGAAATTTTACAAAACCAAAGCATAAATAAACCAATTTTCTTAATTTTTAATTAATATTAATTTTAAAATTAAAAGTATATATAACTTAACATATGTGTAGTGTGTAATTACAATACATTTGTCTAAATAATACAATCATAATAAAGCAAAAATGTTAATGACTATAAATAGGTATTGTTATGATACAGTAAACTTGATTTACACAGAATTAATCTAAACCCTAATTTTTTTAAAATGAACTGCTTAACACGTTCAGTACTGCTAGCGCACTGGCATGCTTTGAGTTCTCTTACGAGGCACTGAGAGCTTGCCGGTGCGCTCTCCTCTTCCCTTCTGGGAGACGGAGAGCGCACCAGCATGCTCACTCCCAGTCTAATTAAAACTTCTCTAGTGTCGATAAATGTTCGATTTTTAGGTCAGTGTTTCAGAAGATTTGGAGAACATTGTGCCCGAGTCGTTTTAAATCCGACCATCCCAAGTTAAAATTTTGATGCTTCAGGGGTTTTATGAACAGATTTAATTTGGTTCAACTTTTATATTTTAATTTTTTTAAAGTTTTAACCACTTGGCGTGGCAAAATATTCTGTAAAAACAACGATCATAAAAATAAACCAAACTTTCTGAACTAACGCAAGAATAAACGATAACTGTGCTATAGAGTGAATGAACCGACTCGAAGTGGGAACAGACTACTGTAAATAAGTCATTGACTGAATGCTTGGACGCCTGTAAACCTAATGTGTCATCATAAGATTGTAGTAAACAAATATCAGCTAATCTCGGCTATATATAGTCTAGGACGTGACATAGGCATTACCTATGTCTGCGTTCACATTAACGACCTCTAACGCTTTGTGAAACACATGACACACACAGAAACAAACATTCTGAGTTAAACGTTGAGTGGTTAATTTTAGTGTGTAGTATATTTTAGTAATAGGTGCTTTAGATTTTCATGTTAACTATCTTTTTTTCTCTTTCTATTATTTGTCATACAGTATTTTATCATTTGTATTAGTTGATATTTTATGTGAATTTCCTTTTTTTTTATTGTCACCCGATTAATAAAACAACATTTTAATGTCTAATACACTGTTAAGATGTTCCCAATAAACCTGTATATGGTAGACATAAAATTATTGAGATTAAAATAACAATTAGCTGCAACGACAAGCACACAGGCACGCTCCTGATTTTTACAATTAAATAGTGTTCAAATTTCTTTTACTATTTTTCCCGTTTGTAACTAAGCATTTAAGTATAGATTTTGAGATAAAACAATGCCGTCAAATGTGGAATTTAACGAAAAAACAGACAGTATTTTGATAAGATCTCCAATATTGTTACTGTGCTGAATGTGTTAAAGAAGTTTATTCTATTGTGAAGTTATCCGGATTTTGAAAATATACTTCCAATTTTGTTAGAAGATAAAATTTAACAAATCTGCAACAGATTTTATTATTCTATGTGTAAAGACTTGGAATAGACAAATTAACTATCAACGTTTCCCAGAATAAACAGAAATAAGATAAAAAAGAAAACATTGTCATTTATAGAAACAAACTCAAAACTGCACAAACTCTAAAAACATTAGGAATTAAATTATTTTAGAAATAATTTATCAACAAAATGAAATTTAATATACTATTCTAGAACATTACACAAGTATAAAGACATACTATAGCATTTTGATAAAATATTTTTAAATTGAAGAAAAAAATTGTCCATTAGAAGATAAAATAAAACACACTCAAAATCTTGTTGCTATTCATGACGAGCTGGTTGTTAATTACTTATTACACTTTGATATTACTTGCGCCCAGACTTATTGTTAACTAAAGATTGTTAAATTGTTAACTTACACTTGGAGGAAACGTTTTTGTTTTACGACTTCTTCAGCCTTGTATTTATGATGCTAGGATTGCTGCAGTTGTGCAAGCAACTTTTTTAAAAATTGGTACCAAAGAAGCACAACTGCAGCAATCCTAGCAGCAAAAATACGAGGCTGAAGAAGTCGTAAGACGAAAACATTTCCTCCAAATGTAAGTTAACCCTGCGTCGGTCGCACTAGCTGTGTTTGCACCGCACATCTGGGAAATCTTCTCCCAGTGGTACATATGTCAGCGCATTCTACCGATCGCCCCATGAATTCATTAGTTGACATCTCCAAAGTGTAGGTGCCGAGCTACTACGGCAAGGTTTATCGCTAAGACACATAATCAGTCAGTCAGTTTAAGCACGTGCGAAAACAACTCCTCGCGGTGTTTACACAGCTGCGCGACAACAGGCAGTCACAATGTAAGTTCACCATAAAACTCGGTTGTTTATTTCTGATCGCCACGAAAAAGTCGTATGGGCTACAGATGGTACTGGCATGATATTGCTTCGAGCAGCTATGAGCTACCGCAGATTTTTGTTTCTCTTACGATCACTTCGCTTCGATGATATTGAGACAAGGGAAGAGCATGGAAAAGTTAACAAACTCGCTGCAATTCGTGAATTTCATGAAGACTTTGTCAATAACTGCAAAAGAAACTACCAACTTGGGGAATTCGTCACGATTGATGAGATGTTGGTACCATTTAGGGGACGTTGGTGCATTCAATACATGCCTAACAAACCTGCCAAATATGGTGTGAAAATGTGTGACTCCAAAACATTTTATACGTACGATTTAGAAGTTTATTGTGGTACTCAAAATGATGGTCCGTATAAAGTGTCCAATAAACCTTTCAATATAGTGAAACGAATGGTTATACCACTTCATAAATCGAACAGAAATCTTACAGTAGATAATTATTATTGTAGCTATGATTTGGTGCAATATTTACTTGAAAATGGTCTTACTTCACTTGGCACAATGAAGTCTAATAAAAGAGAGATTCCTAGTCAATTTTTGACGGATAAATCTCGAAATCCTGGAACATCGATTTTTGGCTTCCAAGATGAATGTGCCCTGATATCATTTACGACAAAGAAAAAGAAAGCGGTAATCTTGCTCTCGTCCATGCATGATGATGACCATGTTGATCCCAACACAAATAAGCCTGACATTATTCTTGATTACAATAATACGAAAGGTGGTGTGGATTCAGTAGACCAAATGTGTTCTACACTGTCTACTGCAAGAATAACCAGGAGGTGGCCAGTAGTCGTCTTCTACAGGGACCTAGACATAGCAGGAATCAATGCGCAAAATTTTTTTTTTTTCAACAAACCCGAAAAAGAATGCAAAAGACGGGTGTTCTTGAAATCCTTGGCTTTTCAAATTGATGGAAAAACACCTTCAGAAGAGGGCTGAGATTAAATCGTTACCGAAAATTCTTTACGACTTTCTTGAAATATATCGACAAAAAGAAACAGAGGCACCAAGGCCATTACGTCAGGATATTTGTTACTTATGTGGCTCGCATAAAAACATAAAGACAAATGTTAGGTGCAATCAATGTAGTAGAAACGTATGTCGAAACCACAATGAAAGAGTCGTAAAGTGCCAAACATGCTTGGAAGAAGTGGGAATGGAATGTGAAGAGGAAGATTAGTTGCTATTATGAATACACCAAATCGGTATGTGAATTTCAATAATTTTGTAGTTTTTTCTTATTATTTTTTAAAATCTTATCTATATAAAATTACCTAATACCTAATATGTTTTATTACTTAATTTTTCTTTGTTTGCAATTTTGTCAATGTAAGGCTGTGTTTGATATTGATGTAAGAGGAAGTCATTATCCATCATAATTAAAGTGTAGGCAAACGCCGACGATTTCCCTGTTTTTTGTTTTTACTTAGGAAATATTTCTAAGTATTTCTATTACCTATACCATCACCTATTTTGTACAACTTTTTCCATTTTGTATAACGTTAATTACATTTTTTTATAAGATAATTATTTTTCTATTGTTAATGCAATTTGTAATAACATTGCAGTTCTAGATATTGTGATAATTTAATATTGGAAATATAATTAAGGTGTTTTTGCAATAATATTGAGTGTTTCAATCTGTTACCATGTACCTATACCTTTTTAAAACATGTAAAAATATGATTACCTACCCTTTGAACACATCTAATAACAAAATTAGGTAAAATTTGAGGACTTTTACAATTGCGGTGTAAACACAGTAGCGCGACCAACTAATATTTTCAACTGGTGCGACCACCGCAGGGTTAACAATTTAACAACCTTTAGTTACCAAAAAGTCTGGTCGCAAGTAATGTCAAAGTGTAATGAGTAAAATGTGCTAATGTGCTGCTAGTATTCCCCTCATCCGCCATAATTTTTACTCACTTGGATAATAGACAATTTCGCAAATTTCAATTGACATTGCTAAAGTTAAATGTATAGAGTTTAATATACTTAAATCGATTCTGAAATGTATAACAATAAATTTATGAAATATTTCAGGCCTTAATATTCAAAGAGAAATGCCAATACATTTTTATATTTAAAGAATAAAAGCAATGTCATAACTTACCACAACTTGGACAGACAAAATTCCGCAAACTGGAATGAGTGCGTTCATGCTGGATAAGATTTTGTTGAGTGAGGAAAGTCTTACTACATTTATCACAAGCGAAAGGCCGAGGACGTTCTAAATGGGTTTTTTCATGTGCCTTGAAAGTGTATTTGGAAGCAAAAGATTTTCCACAATTAGAGCAATTGTATGGCCGAATCCCTGTGTGTGTATTCATATGTTCCTCTAGCATGTTTCTAGACCTGACAAACAAAATAAGTTTTTAAAATACAAACATGTTGGTACTTATTATTAGATCATTATTAATATAGACAGATTACATTGTTGGATATAAAAATTCCAAGCTGACTTATCCACCATGTATAATATTTTATATGTTTTTTAATTATAAAAAACAAATTACATGGGCTCGTTTTAAAGTTGAATCAATTATATTTAAAATCTGTATATCAACGATTAGTGTTTACTTCAGTAAATGTTAGACCCACTTTAAAGAATGCTTGTTATTCATAGGGGTCATATCTTTGTTTTAGGGGAAAATTATTCTAACTCTATTTAACAAGTTGAGTGCAGCAAGTTTTATAGTTGCGCATCAAAATTGCTGAAAAAATATTATTGATTACTTGCATTGAAAATGTTGTTGATGGACAAAATATGTCATCTGAAGTTGGCTATACATTCCTTTTCTTTAGTTTTAGTGATGTCATTTCCGGTACGTTCATGTACGTACCTTTGTAGGTGGTGCTAGTTCTCATATCTCAGGTGATGGTTGTTGACTGTCTAACTGTTCGGTTTCTCTCCCAATAGTTGCTGGATACCGACAAACCTTTTTTCCAGTCACAACACTTAGTTATAGTTATAGAAAAAGTACCACAAAAAATTTAAGTACCTTCAACTCTTCCTACTGCCATTTACAATGTTTTTCAATGATAAAAATAGGTTTACACACAATGTCAATAAGTAATTCATATCTAAATAGTTCTAACGCAGTGTTTATAATAATTTCTAAAAAATACCAAAATAAATACTATATACAACCCCCCCCCCCATTTTAATACTCAGCTTTAGTCATATCCATGTGCTCGTGAAACTTGTGGAAACTTTGCAATTCACACATTCCTGGTTCATCCGGGCACAAAGCACAAATGTAGGTGGTTAATTTCCTTTTGCACAAACTAGGCATTTTCATTGAATTCGGCGTCCATTTGCTTTTCACTTGTTATTTTTTGAAAGCCTGTGAGCGCTGTTTCAATATGGGGGGGGGGGTAGGAGTCCTTCAATGACTTTGAGAAGAAAATCATACAGGCTCAGTTTATTTTGATGTGAAGCAATAGTCCTAAAAAATTCTTATTTCTGCCAAAGTCACGTCTTTGCAATTTGTGATTCGTGACTTGGCAATGTTTTTAGGACCACAAAAAAATTTCAAGGCATATCTGATTGTCTCAGCAACAATTGTCTGTAAGAAAATTAAGTCTATCAATAAATTAAACCAATAAGTTGGAGTATGGTTACCAGGAATCTCTGAGTTCAGAATCTCTAGTGAAAGGTACGTCTATCATGCCAGTGGTGCCAAGTGTCGGCCGCCATGTTGGAGATATCTCGTCGTCATCATCGGAGATGTCAGAGCTATCCTTGCAGCCATTTTCGTTGTCAGAGTAGACATTCTCCAATAATTCAACCTCATATTCATTGTACAAAATATATTAAACACAACTATAACACACTTCAAGTAACACTAATATGATAACACAGTCCCCAATCCAACAGCAACGGTGGAACAAAAAATGAAACGCACAGAAATGTTCACAAAGATTGGCACAATAACCGATAAGCGATACAATGTTTTCTGGCAATAGCTAACCTCACACTGAACCAATGAATTGAGAGTGGACGTGGGACGTACATGGCACTCAAGTGTTAAAGTGTCCCCAATGATCCACAATATTTATTAAATTTTACCTATAATTACACGTAATATTTGATTATTCTATAATAATATAATTACAATAGATCTTGGAATCAATTGGGGCCAGCCCCCATACAGATAAAGAAAAATTCGGATAATTGGATTTTTTGAAAAAGTCAATTTTAATTAATTGCTCTATGTATGGTTGCAAATGGGAGAAAGGAAATATACTTTTTTCTAAGCTTCTGAGCTAACATCATATATTTTTCAGAAGAATTAGACCCTAAATTGGGTTTTCCAATAGCACGTTGTTCCAAATATGACTTAAAAATGGCATTTTCCAATTCTATGTTTTTTGATCAATTCACTGATTTTCTAGAACATTAATCTCCATTTTTAAGTCTGACATGAAGTTTCAATGTGTAGGTTAGATCCTTTTAATGTCTTAAATCTTTAATTTTATAACACCGTGTTTACCCATAACTCCTTTATCCGATTGATCTATAATTAGTTTATCCGCTAACAATCTGTTTTCTTTTAGAAGCCATAGTAAACGATGAAATACATTCACAAACAAAACAGACCAATAGAAAAAAGTACCAGGACTGACCACCTGGCGAGAGCAAACTATACAAAATTGCACTAAGATGGTGACCCAGCATCTAAATAATGTTTGTGCTGCACCTACATAAGCTTCGCTGAGGTAAGGCCAATAGCACATGTAGACATTATCATTATTTTGGAAATCGCTTAAATTTGTTTTCTGAAAATCTGAAAGAGATTTCGATGATTGGAGTTCTACTGTATAATAATTGATTACATTATTTTTTAGAAACTTCATTAATCTTAAATTTTTTTGAAGTCATATAAGCCCTAATCTAAAAAAACTAACAAGTTTAAGAAAAAAATAACAAGAATTGTGTTGACATTACATTAAGCAACACAACACAATTACACACGGTCAAATATTAAGTTATTTCAAAAGGCAAGTCTAAAGGTTTCTTTTGCAATAGACAGCTGATACCAAACTCTATATAAAAAAACATTTTGCTTCCACCATAAATTGTTTATGGAATCTTATTTCCATGATAAATTGCTAATTTCAAAATCACTTCATCATTAAGTCCACATGCTTGGGAAATAAATACTATTATAGATATTGGACCGAATCTTGGAGGGAAGAGGCCACAAGTCGTCACCTTTTCAATTCCAGCTTGAATTAGGACAAATTCAGGGACATTTCGTGCCCGATTGCGGCTCGAGCACGGTTTGGTCATCTAGTGATGGAGGAATATTTATTTAGATTTAACCTCGAATTCTCCAACTTTTGGACTTTTTAAAAATGAAGATGAAAGCATAAAGCACATTTTGTTCGATTGCTTGTATCCCATATTAATGAGGCACTTCCTGAGGGCCGAGGTGACAACGTGGCAAGACATTCTCATGAACAGAAAAACGGAGTGCTGGCAAGGATCATACCTTGGACATCCGGCTATTGGCTACATTTTTAAACTGGATGCCTGTGCAAAGAAGTATATCCAGATGCAAATCATCACTTCATTGATATGATCTTACATTTGTTATAAGTGGACAGTGTTATTCTGTTTGTATTGAATCTTTGTGCATAGCATCATAAGTCTAGACAGGTTTAATTAAAGTCAGAATAAAAGTTTTTCATTGTAGAGGTTCCGCTGAGAATTTCGCTCAATTAAACAAAACAGTTGTCTATAATTCAGATTAATCTGTATTTATCAATTAAGATAGAACTTATCATGTCAATATGGAGTCCGTTATTCTGAGGTTTTTCTTTTTTATCTAAAAAATATGTAACCCTAATTCAACTTGTAGTGTAAATTTGACAGGAGTTGATTTTATCCTAATTTAATATTATTTTCCCAGTTTCCTGTGTAACTATTAACAATATTCAAAGTTTGCTGCGGATTTTCTTCTACTACAGCCAAGGTAATAATAGTTACTGTTTCTAAATCACTAGCAAAATTTCAAGTTGGAACAGTTGTATATCGAATACTGGCGAGTGAGGTCCCCCCACCTGATATTGTGAAAGGGCTAGAGAATCTACCACATTATTTCTCAACACAGCAGATTTGAGAAAGACGCCCAATGACTACTCGAACCGATACTCAGGTGGCCAAAGTGAAAACAGTTTTGGACTCTGACAGGGTTTAACCATCAGGGTTTAGTTGGAACCGTCCACACCATTGTAACAGAGGATCTTGCGATGAGAAAAGTGTGCGCAAAGCTGGTGCCGAAGGTCTTAAACCAGGAACAAAAACTGTAGCGGGTGGAAATTTTGCAAGAAATTTTGGACTGTCTCCAGGAAGTTGAAGATTTTCTCAACAACTACATTACTGGCGACGAATCATGGGTGTTCCAGTACGACACAGAAACAAACCGTCATAGCTCAGAATGGTACGAGCAGGGGTCTCCGCATCCAAAAAGGCTCGAATGTCAAAATCGAAAATCAAAACCATGCTGATTGTTTTTTTCTATCGACGTGGCATTGTTCACAAGCAATTCATGCCTACTGGAATGACCATAAGCTGCATTTTACATGCAAGAACTGACACGCCTGCAAAATCGCATAACGTGTGTGTGACCAGTTATTGCGAAAAATTAGAAAAGGAAACTTAACTATGACAACACGTTGTGTCAAGGTGCGATCGTTGTGCAGCAGCTGCTGAGGAAATATGGTGTGCAACGTTGCTTCACCCCCATCCCCACGGCCTGGCTCCAGCAGACTTTTTCTTGTTTCTACGAATGCAAAGAGAGCTCAAAAGTCACGGTTCGAACCCATCGAGGAGTTTCAAGAGGTGACGACAAAGGTTCTCAAAAGAAATCTGGAAACCGACTTCAAGCGGGCTTTTGACGAGTGCTAGACGCCTTGAACTAAAAGAATCAATGCAGGAGAAATGTATTTTAAAGATTATTAAGTAATTGTAATGACACTTTATAAAACAGGTTTGAAATTAATATAAATATAATATTTTAAGTGTATTATTTTCATGTAAATATTTCACATTGTATATTTCATATTTTGTTTAATAAATATTAACTTAATAGTATTACCAGTATATTTCTATATACAATAGCATCCCGATTATCCGAAGAAATTGGGGTAGTGACTACTACGAAATAGAAACTTTGATAAAATGGAAGCTATATCATGAAAATGAGAAAACAAACGTGGTAAAAATGTACAAAATGTTTATTGTTGAAAAAACAAAATATTAACATTAACACATACTTTCAAACACTTTTGCTGCTGAAAATACGCAGAAGGACCTTGTCCAATTAAATATAAACATACTTTTTCACTTACCAATGAGGTTTTATGTAAGCATCAAAGAAGACAAGTTGATAACTCACTTTTTGTCATTGCTTCGAGGAATATTTTGCTTTGTTTTTTGTGGTGAATGTTAGGGTTGCTTAGACCTTGTTAATGCGTTATCATCTCCATCTTTCAGAGAAGCACATGCAATACATTTTATAGTAAACTATTAATTTTTGCCTCTCAAAACTGTCCATAGTGAAATATAATTATATCTGTCCCAATGCATTTTGTGGATGACAATTAAGTGGGATTTTTATTGCTTTCCTAATGCTTATAACTAACATGTTGTTTGGGTCTACATCTTATTCTACTCTTTTATCACTTCAGTTGTGTGTTGAAGACTGGAGTGAGTACAGTGACTCTAGATTTAGGCCCTGTAATGTTGCCTTTACATGTTGTTAAATACAAATTAAGTAAAAATGTTCACAAAAAAAACATTTCAGTTATTAAGTTTTTATACAAATGTGAACAATTAGTTGTGTGCATGATAGGGGGAGCCTAAAATCAACCATTAATCTTCAAACCATAAATAGCATTTTATCCATTTTTATAACATATTTATTATTTTACATATAAGGAATTTCTGAACTAGATAGGAGCATGACAGACTTACCCAATGGCAATAGCCCAAAACTGTAATCTCTTGAAAATAAATAAATAGACACACATAAAAACACATTTCACTATTGAAATATTTCAATCACACAATGATCTTTAATAATCAAAAAGGAAGAAGAGACTGGAGTGAACCACAGATGTGTATAAATATCCAAATGTCACAGATGCACAGATTTATAGTTTATAATATAGTACTATATGTTATTTGTGTAAATATTGGTTAATTGAAACCAGAT
Source organism: Prosapia bicincta (assembly GCA_036971475.1). Classification (NCBI taxonomy): domain Eukaryota; kingdom Metazoa; phylum Arthropoda; class Insecta; order Hemiptera; family Cercopidae; genus Prosapia; species Prosapia bicincta. Next base: position 73,619,702 of record JBAIZL010000005.1, on the reverse strand, counting down.
AATAATAGTCTGTAGGAAGGTAAATGGAGTTGTTAAAAATGTTAGAAGTTAGGGGAAAGGTAAAAGGAGTTTTATCTGATGTTGAGGTTAGAAGTTTCTCTTGATTTGGTCTATCACTGGTACGACAACTCCCATCTTCTCAATTATGAAGGAATTATTTTACATACTTTAATTCATAATTTTTTTGTATGCCATTCGCCATTTCAAGCAGCGAGCAATAAATGTTTCGCAAAACACACATAATCAGATGCCATAACTAATTGAGTAATTGGCACCAAACTTGTATCATTCTTCGCCGCTTCATCCGCTTTTGTGTTTTTGAGTATTCCGCTGTGTCCAGGAACCCAACAGAATGTTACCCCTACACCCCCCAATTGAAGCCTGTGTACAGCACACAAAATGTCTCCAACTAAAGGGTTAACAGAGAAAAGCGCAGATTAATGCTGAAGAGCACTTTTAAAGTCAGAACGCAAAAAGTAGTGGGAAGATCGATATCGAATAACAGTTAATGCTTTTAAAATGGCGATAAACAAAATACTCCATAAAATTTATATTGTAAATGTTTTTCTACTTCCAAGGATTTTTGATATTCCTTATATCACACTAAGTTCATTTTGAAGTCCTTGTTGGTCAAAAATGGGATGAATTTTACGAACCTGAGACAGTAATTGAAAAGTTTAAAACTGCAAATTTTCTTAAGACGAGAAGTGTTATTTTTATAAGTGACCTATATGATTTTTAATAATTTTGTAATAGTCTTCTACTAGTCATGACCGATCCTGACTGCCAAGCAAAAGTGGAAAGAACCAAGCGTAGAATAGATGCTAAAAAGCAGGGGAGATAACTTGTCATTATCAACACATAGGGCATATTCGGTGATGGAAGTCGGACCCTAGTTTAGTAAGCCAGCAGCAGCAATGAATTAGATATACTGAAAAAAAAAGAATCTATTGCTTACTCATAACTACTTTCTGTCTTTCTGCCTTCATAAAGAATTGGTTCCTATGGGTTGTTTTGGAGAGATCAATGTCAAGATATCTGGATTGTTGTTACAATGTCAATAAAAGTTGTCGATAAGTTGTTGCACTATAACAAACCACTTCTCAGTAACATAATAAACAGTTATTGGTGAACAGAAATGCCCTTTGTCTCTTATAGTCTCTTTAACTATCTGAGCTTGGTTTGAATTGTTTTTTTAATATTTTTAAATATGAAGAAGAAATTAAAAAAATATTTTTCTGATATAGAAAAAACTTTAGAAAGTCATAACCAAACAAGATTGGGCCTTTCTACATTTTCTCTATACATCTACGAGCCTCTGAGAGACAAACATTCCATTTTGGCTTAGATGTTTTTTATTTCCAAAATTATTGTATGAACATCGTCAAAGCCATGTCTCAAAATATTAGCTTTTGTAATACAGACATAAAGAAAAAAGCTGTAATATCTTGGAAAATATTCCACAGAATGGGAAACATTGCAGATGTTGAAAAACCGGACAGTATGAATTATCCCTTACCGTGGAGAAGCCCATAATTCGATTATTTCAAGTAAGAGAAGTTCAATTCACAAATTATTTGAAATATCTCTCAAGGGATAGCAAAAGGCAAATAATAGCTAGGACAAAAAAGAATTTATAAGTTAAAAAACCTATGCCAGTTGTTTGAACAGAACTCACCACACTCTTTCAAAAGGCTGTCAAAGTTTAAATAATGTTGATGTTACACAATGGAGAAAGTGAAGCACTCGAAGCTGATTAAAACCAAAGGAAAGTATTTTTGATTCAGATGAAGTGATAGAAAATTCTACTTATTTCTGATTAAATAGACTACAATTCTCTCTTGGAATGGCTCAAATATACAGCTCCTAGAGAACAAATTTCAGAAGAATCTATAAAATTACTATGCAATGGAAGCCTCTCCACTTCTCAATTTTACATACTGCCAAAGATCCATAAAAATATCGTACCTCCACCTAGTAGCAAATAATAGCTGTTTGTAATTCGGTCACAGAAAGAATCTCAGCTTTTCTTGATTCGTATATTCAATCTTTGGTTAAAAACCTTCCGTCATACATTCAGGATACGAATCATATCATAGACTGGTTGTCTCAAATATCCGTACCTCTACCTCCTGAAACAATTTTGGTCACCATAGCTATTACCTCTCTTTATACGAACATCCCTCTTGCACATTGTCTATCAGGCCTCGAAAGTTTCCTCAACAAACGCTCAGACAATCCTTACCCCACTACACATTTCCTTGTTCATCTCACCAAATTTATTCTTGAAAAGAATAACTTTCAGTTTGAGGGAAGAAATTACTTGCAATTAAAAGGAACGGCAATGGGTACTAGGATAGCCCTGTCGTACGCAAACCTGTACATTGGTAATATCAAAGCAGAATTTCTAAAAACTCAAACACACCAACCATTATGTTGGTACAGATATATAGACGACATCTCCATACTTTGGACAAAGGGAATCTCAACACTGGAAAGTTTTTTGAAGAGCTTATCACTATTCTCTACACTTCAATTCACCTGGGAGAAAACTACAGCAGCTATCACCTTCTTGGATGTAGATGTAACAATCAGAGATGGGAATATCTATACAGGCGTCCACATCAATCTGACAAACCACCTACAACACCTTCATTTCAATAGCAGCCACGCTATGATATAAAAAGGTCCATTCTGTACAGTCAGGCAATCAGAGGCAAGAGAATTTATTCCAACGATATAGCATAGGAGGACTTTAATAGAAAGACCTTACTAGCTCTCCAAAAAAGAGGATATCCTAAACAACTTGTTGAGGATCAAATCCGCTTAGCTTAATCGTCTGATGAACCTAGACCACCTATGGAAGAAAAAAACTGTCTTTAGTTACAGATTACCATTCAGGCCTACAGAAGCTGAACAAAATAATAAAGGATTGCTTCAAGATTCTTCAAGCTTCCACCCACACCAAAGATCTTTTTTCAAATCTACCACATATTTGGTTCTAATAGACCTAGATGTAAGACATATCCAATGCACATCCTAACAAATAGTTTCCATAGCCTAGCCACCAATGTGGACTTCAAGATTCAGGGTCATCATACTTGTACATCCAAAAATGTAAAATACCAGTTGCAATATAAATTTTGCCTGGCACAGTACATAGGCCTTACCACGGATGGTCTGAGCATTAGACTGAATGGCCACAGATATGACGTTGGAACCATGAACATAGACAGGCCAACTACTCAACACGCTGCTAGTCACAACATCATATCTTTCAATGATTGTTATACCACCAAAATAATTAAGGCCATCCTCCCTGATTGCAAACCCTTCAGAATTGAGAAGATGGGAGTTGTCATACCAGTGGTACAACCAAATTTCAACTCCTTTTACCTTCCTTCTAACTTCTACCATTTTTAATAACTCCATTTACCTTCCTTCTGATAAACTATTAATATTAATATCTGGTTTCAATTAATCAATATTTATACAAATAACATATAGTACTATATCATAAACTATAAATCTGTGCATCTGTGACATTTGGATATTTATACACATCTGTGGTTCATTTCAGCCTTTTCTTTTTTGATTAATAAAGATCATTGTGTGATCGAAATATTTCAATAGTGTGATATGTTTTTATATGTGTCTATTTATTTATTTCCAAGAGATTGCAGTTTTGGACTATTGCCCCTAAATAAGTCTGTCAGTCTCATATTTAGTCCAAAAATTCCTAAATAAGCTTTAATACATATATATACATACATATATATATATATATATATATATAACGAATAAATATATTCATTAAAAGTATTCTTGTGTTTGAAATATTTTAAATTTATTAAATATATATATATATATATATATAGATTTTTTGGACTAGGAGACTGACAGACTTACCTTGGTAAGAGTCCACTCTGTAGTCTTGAAATAGAAACACATAAAAGCACTTAAACAATGATATATTTCAACCACACAGTGGTCTTTATCAATCGAAGAGAAAACACAAAAAGAAATATGAGAGAATGAAATAAAATAATTGTAATCACAGATTGTGTAGAGTAGAAATCAGATGTCACAGATTAAAGATATATATATTGTTTCCATGAACATATGAGTGATTATAGTTTATATAAGTCTGTCAGGGGAAAAGAGATAAGGCTATTTGGAGGGGGAAAAAAAAAAAAAAAAAAAAAAAATTAATGGGTTTATCTGATGTTGAGGTTAGGGGATTCTCTGGACTTGGTATACCACTGGTATGATAGTTCCCACCTTCTCAGTTCTGAGGGATTGCAATCAGGGGGGAGTGATTTAATTATTTTTGTGGTATAGCAGTCATCAAAAGTTGTGATGTTGTGACTCGCAGCATGTTGAGCTGTTGGTCTATCCATATTCATAATTTTAACATCATGTCTGTGGCCATTCATTCTGATATTCAGACCATCCGTGGTCAGGCCTATGTACTGTGCTGAGCAAAGTTTACATTGTAGCTGGTATATGACATTTTTCGATGTACAATTATGATGACCCTGTATTTTGAAGACCATTTTTGTTGTTTGGCTGTTGAAACTATTTGCTGAGGGGTGTATTGGACACGTCTTGCATCTAGGTCTATTACATGGGAAGGAGCCATGAGGAAGGTTGTGTGGTTTCTCTGCATCAGGGTCTGGTAGTTTAGGATGTACTAGGATGTTTTTCAAGTTGGGAGCTTGCTTGTACCAAATTTGCGGTGGATCGGTGAAAAGATTTTTGGTGTGGACGGAAGCTTGAAGAATTTTGAAGCCATCTCTCAATATCTTGTTGAGTTTATGTAGACCAGGATGGTAGTCTGTTATTAAAGACAGTTTATTTTGTTCTGTTTGTGGTTTATGATGAACCGAGGATTGTGCTGAATGAATTTGGTTTTCAATGAGTTTTTTTGGGTATCCTCTTCTCTGGAAGGCTGTTGATATCTTTCTATTAAAATCTTCCAATTCCCTATCATTCGAACAGATTCTCTTATCCCTGATTGCTTGACTGTATGGAATGGATCGTTTTATGTTTATTGGGTGGTTGCTGTCAAAATGGAGATATTGTAGGTGGTTTGTAGGTTTGATGTGAATTCCTGTGTTGATATTTCCATTCTGGAGTGTTACCTCTACATCCAAAAAGGTGATGGCTGATGTAGATTTCTCCCAGGTAAATTGAAGTGTGGAGAATTGTGTCAGGCTGTCTAAAAATGTCTCAAGTGTTGAAGCACCCTGTGTCCAAATTAGGAAGATGTCATCTATATATCTATACCAACATAATGGCTGGTGTGTTTGTGTCTTTAGAAAACTTTCTTCCAACAATCCCATGTACAGATTTGCGTACGATGGTGCCATTCTGGTACCCATTGCTGTTCCCTTTATTTGAAGGTAGTTCCTTCCCACTTTCAGTTTGAGGGAAGGAACTACCTTCAAATAAAGGGAACAGCAATGGGTACCAGAATGGCACCATCGTACGCAAATCTGTACATGGGATTGTTGGAAGAAAGTTTTCTAAAGACACAAACACACCAGCCATTATGTTGGTATAGATATATAGATGACATCTTCCTAATTTGGACACAGGGTGCTTCAACACTTGAGACATTTTTAGACAGCCTGACACAATTCTCCACACTTCAATTTACCTGGGAGAAATCTACATCAGCCATCACCTTTTGGATGTAGAGGTAACACTCCAGAATGGAAATATCAACACAGGAATTCACATCAAACCTACAAACCACCTTCAATATCTCCATTTCGACAGCAACCACCCAATAAACATAAAACGATCCATTCCATACAGTCAAGCAATCAGGGATAAGAGAATCTGTTCGAATGATAGGGAATTGGAAGATTTTAATAGAAAGATATCAACAGCCTTCCAGAGAAGAGGATACCCAAAAAAACTCATTGAAAACCAAATTCATTCAGCACAATCCTCGGTTCATCATAAACCACAAACAGAACAAAATAAACTGTCTTTAATAACAGACTACCATCCTGGTCTACATAAACTCAACAAGATATTGAGAGATGGCTTCAAAATTCTTCAAGCTTCCGTCCACACCAAAAATCTTTTCACCGATCCACCGCAAATTTGGTACAAGCAAGCTCCCAACTTGAAAAACATCCTAGTACATCCTAAACTACCAGACCCTGATGCAGAGAAACCACACAACCTTCCTCATGGCTCCTTCCCATGTAATAGACCTAGATGCAAGACGTGTCCAATACACCCCTCAGCAAATAGTTTCAACAGCCAAACAACAAAAATGGTCTTCAAAATACAGGGTCATCATAATTGTACATCGAAAAATGTCATATACCAGCTACAATGTAAACTTTGCTCAGCACAGTACATAGGCCTGACCACGGATGGTCTGAATATCAGAATGAATGGCCACAGACATGATGTTAAAATTATGAATATGGATAGACCAACAGCTCAACATGCTGCGAGTCACAACATCACAACTTTTGATGACTGCTATACCACAAAAATAATTAAATCACTCCCCCCTGATTGCAATCCCTCAGAACTGAGAAGGTGGGAACTATCATACCAGTGGTATACCAAGTCCAGAGAATCCCCTAACCTCAACATCAGATAAACCCATTAATTTTTTTTTTCTTTCCCCCCCCCCTCCAAATAGCCTTATCTCTTTCCCCCTGACAGACTTATATAAACTATAATCACTCATATGTTCATGGAAACAATATATATATCTTTAATCTGTGACATCTGATTTCTACTCTACACAATCTGTGATTACAATTATTTTATTTCATTCTCTCATATTTCTTTTTGTGTTTTCTCTTCGATTGATAAAGACCACTGTGTGGTTGAAATATATCATTGTTTAAGTGCTTTTATGTGTTTCTATTTCAAGACTACAGAGTGGACTCTTACCAAGGTAAGTCTGTCAGCCTCCTAGTCCAAAAAATTTATATATATATATATATATATATATATATATATATATATATATATATATATATATATATTCTGCTAGCTCTGAAAATATGTTTTAGTGTTTATTTTTTATGTGTCTTAATTATGAAGAGGATCCCAGGACTATTATCAAAATAAGTCTGCTATTCTTTTATCTAATCTAATAAATCTCTTATAAATATATAATATAAATGAAGTTAATGAAATAAAATAAACAAATAATACTTACAAATACCGTTTACCACACTGATCACAGGTCCAATTTTTCACTTGCGGATAATGCATTCTTTTATGAACTCTATACAATCGCAAATTAGAAAATATTCTATTGCAAATTTCACACTGAAAATCACCTTCTTCATTAGCAACATGTTCGTCTAAATGTGCTGATAGTTCATTTCTTTTCAAAAATTCCTGACCACACATATCACATATGTATAACCTCACGTTATGAGCTTCCTTCATATGAATGCATATTCCTTTGGCATCACTCATGAACTTTTCTTGGGGAGTACACAACAGACAAGTGTAGATTGCAGCATCTCTGCTAACAACCTAAACAAACAAGCAAAAAACCTTCAGTTCTAATAATAGTATTTATTGTAATGCAGTTATAATGGTTCAAGAACTCTCTTACACCTGGAAAATTAAATATATTTTCATGCTTATGAAAATAAAAATAAATAACAGTTTGAAATTTATAATGGAACACAAGTCATAGTAAAAATTGATGGTGTTTCAAAGTAGTTTAAAATTCCTTAAATAATGTCTGTACTTGCTTTTCAAAAGCAAAAACAAGAACAAAATAAGAGAAAGTTAGGTTATAGATAGCTTTTACAATTAAAAAAATGATGTATTATTATTTTTTTTTAAATATGCTTAATCATCTCTTGAGTAACTTAAAACTCTAGATTTTTTAAAAATATTTTAGTCTGATGTTCATAAAATTTTTGGGAATTATAGTCAGATTGTTAATCACCTTGAATTTTATAAATGCCGTAGGACAACAATATATGGCTAATCCTAATTACTGCACAATTTAAAAAATATATAATTCTTTGAAAACCACAATACAAAATAATGTTTAGTATTATACAAACTATACAAATTGTTCAAGAAAAACAGATTGGGATACTGATCAAACAGCTATGTTGTCCACTCAGTGGACATGGGCTATATTCATTAGGCACTTGATTTTACTTATATCTCCTGACATGGGCTATATTCATTAGGATCTTGATTTTACTTATATCTCCTTTAAATACATCACTTGATGTCTTCCAATACCATTAATGCCAGTTTCTAAGGCAGGAAGATGCAGCATTATTATACATAGTGTGGATCTAAACAGATGAGTTTCCTCATATAGATGGCTTCTGCGAGTATACGATATGTGTCACAAAACGAGTGCTTCCGTGTCACAAAACAAGCAAAGAAAATAAGCCACAAAATGGTTTAAAACATTCCGAGCATTAACTAGAATCAAAACTAAAATTGATTCGTCTTAGAAGGATACAGAAAAAAAAAAATTTTGCATTTGGATTTATATCATTTGAAAAATGTATTCTTACTTTCTGAAACCTTGTACTAAATTTTATAGTATTTTTATGATACTTTAAACATATAAAACTTTTTTTTAAATTACACTACAATTAACGTTTGGTTACATTCGTATCTCTTACATATTACAAAAAACAGTCTATTTATAGAGTAGAATTTCAATAATCCAAACCCCAATAGTCTGAAAATCTGATTTAAACCTAAAAAAATATAAAAACTTAAAAAAAAAGTAAATTCCTACTGAGATCAAGAAAGAAAAACTTAATCATTGCTGGCTTATTTCCAGTTTGTTTGTTTTATTCTTTTCATTCATTTTTAACCTTACAGCATTATTTATGATTGCTGGTTGTGTGGTAACCACAGCAACAGTTTAAGGTTGTACAATGGAGGTTTCAACAACAACCAGATGGGGGAAAACATTCACATATGTCTTTGAGAAATTAATTTCTTGGTATTGGAAAGTTGGAGCAGTACCAAAGCCCACTAAACTTTGAACATGAAGATTCATAGTTTAAATCCTGATAGTCTCCCAAAATTTTTATAATTTAATTATTGAATAAATATTTTAAAAAACTTTATTAACATCAATTACCATCCAATATTGGTTAAAGGAAATGTATTTGAAATTGATTGGATGAATAAAAACAAATTTTATTTACGATTGAAAATTTGTTCAAGATATATATCAAAGAGAGTGTGAGGCAATAAAAATAATTTAATAAAAAAGAACAAAATATACAAAAAACAGACACCACAAATACAAAACTATGGGAAATGTATTTATTATACATTTTAGTTTCTATTCTATATCAATTTATATCAAAATACTTGTATTAAGAAAGCCAATAAGTTTATTTTAACATATGGTAAACAATTGTTTCAATGATGCAATGTTATGTCATTGCCTACTAAACATTACATCCGCTAGGGTAAAACATCACTTGCTCTCTAAGCGAAATGATGATTTAAAAAAATATGATTTAATCTTCAATTGATAAAAGCTGGTCTTTGGTGCACTACCATTACTGTAAAAAAGTATATTCTTTTATTCAGAAACTTTGTTGATATATGTAGGGCACTGATAGATTTACCAACGACTAATCAAGAGACACTAGAAAGAGCCTTGTGTTTTGTAAATTTAAAACTGAAATTTTCTGCACAGGAGTAACATTTTTACACACAGTATTGCACAGATAATATTAAAATTCTGTTGGATATATCTTTTTAAAAAATGAGGGATGTTTTATTTGAATTCTAGGTTTTGGCAGGAGAGAAATATTCTACAAACTAAATAGATAGTGAATGGAATCTACTCTGGTGATATTATTACGATAAATGTAAACAACTATGTTTTGTAAACATGTTAATTATAAGTGTCAGTATATCTGCTATCCAGATAAGCAAATTTTAGTTCTTACTTTAAAATAACTCAAGTCTAACCTGGAAATAAAAAAGTCCGAAAATATCAGGTAAAAACTAGGTAAAATTAACAGGACATTACTATATTTGATTCAACCATTTAGCAAAGTATTTATAACGATGTCGATCAGCCCCACTTACCATCTGAGGAATTAAAGAAGAAATTTCTGATTTTACAGACTGTGATCTTTTCTTTCGTGGTCGACCAATTCCTTTTTTCATCACAGTTTTTTCTGACATCTCCTCATCAGGTGCTTCTAATTTAATCTGCATCGAACCATCTGGTGCTTTTTCAAGTGTTGCAATGTTCCCTTGCAGGTTTGTAAACTCTGAAATATCCTGAATAAAACGGACTTCATGCACTTCTACTTCGCTGCCTTCAAGATCCTGCCCATCATCTTGAACAAGTATGGCGGTAGGTTCATCCCCAACAGGAATATCCTGAAATTTATAAATATATTTTCAAACATTAAATATTTAGTATAATATGCAAATTTATCGAGTAACAAAATATTAACAAATTTATACTCAAGGTGCCTAGCAAGAGACAAAATAAGTTAATTTTAGGTAACCTTATATTTGTTTAAGAATATCAACATAAATGTCAACACTCACTAGTTTTTGTAAACAGATCCTGACTTTACCTGAATGAAAACCGTCTATAATGATTTTCTTGAGCAACTGTGACCTATGTTATAATATTTTAAATAATAAACCCAATAACCACAAATTAACTTTATTTATTCACTTGATGTACATTTCAGTTACAAGGTAACCATCTTCAGAAGTATTGAACAAAAAATTAATTTAATTTAAAACGCATATATATATATATATAAAACATATATAGCAAAAAAATATTGAGGTTATAAAACAGTCTATGTCAAAAGATGTACCTTCTAAGTACTTTTTAAAGAAAAATAGCGTTTGATTTTACAATAATTTATTTTACGTTCAGATGTTTACACTTTAGATTTTATAACCAAATCTCAACTTTTATATTACAGAAGTTTTCTGCTTCTTTGAACTTTTTTCAAAACAAAGTAATCAATAGTATTGAGCAAATAATTAATATTAATAATTTACTGTTGTTTGTCAATTTTTCAAACTGGTTTTTGTTGTTTTTTATTGTACTAACATGTCTCTCTCTCACTTGGACACATTGCCCAAATTTTAAAAATAAAATTCTCTCTTTTTAACAAATTTAAAATAATTTTACTGCATTTTTACTAGGATTTACACAATTAGCTTTCATTATTTTGACAAGTTTCTAGTTAATTTGAATAAAATTTAATGTCTTAGGAATGCTGGCAGAAAATTGATCAATAATATTATTGACAATATTATTCCAAGTTGTTTAGGATTTGTTGTTGCTTTTCAACAACATTTTGGCGTTTTATACTTAAAATTAACATTGAAATATAACAAGATAAAAATTAATACAGATTAATTTTGTATCCAGGTGAGTTAATATTCTCGAGGCACTAAGCAAAATTACTTCCTAGTGGTTTTATTACAATTTATATTTTTGTACCCCCAAACTTAAATTTCAAGCATTTCTCTTTTGCATTCTTATTTTTACGAAAACAAATTCATATTAATTTCTATCTTATATTAATTGAATCATAATTGGTGAATATATTTCCTACGGACACAACATTTTTTATATGCACTTAAGTAACGGCTAAGCTAAATAATTATTAATTTTCTTTATGTTTTTTCATTCTTTTTCTTTAGGTATATTTGAACTGAATTTAATTAATTTATGTTACGAATTACTTGAAATATTTCTTGTTTTTACTGGCTTGAGATAACTTTATTACCACCAATTATATTTCTATTTTAGTTTCTGTTTTTTCAAGACTTTACTTCAAATTAATTTTGTATTGGATACTTATTTATCTCCTTCTTTTACAAAAATCTCTAGACTAGTTATTTATTTATCAAAAGCTATTTCTTGATTTTATAGTTCTAGAAAAAGTCATAGTTTATGTATTTATTAATTATTTATACAAATTTTATTTGAGCAAATACGAATTTAATAATTTTTCAAAATTTAACAAATGGTTATATTAGTATTAAAATTTTGACTTGCTCCAAAACTATCTCCCCATTTGATGGTTGCCTTCCCCATTGTTTTGGTGGAAAAGTTCATCGGTGTTCCGTTAAGATGGAATCTTGCTACACTCGCTCGTGATTGGTTTTAGAGCTGCCTTAAATACTGTTTTTTTAAGTCAATACATTATACAAATTTCAATTACGAATCATGGACAAAACTTATGACCGGAAGGTCGCTGAAAAACATTCTCTACTTCCATCTTTGACTAGTTTTGGATTTTACTTATGGACCGGCATTTCAACGTTTCTGGTGAAAGATCTTCGTAAAAATGTCTTCTTGTCCACAAGAGTTATTTTCCATATTCTCTCCATCAGGCCTCCTCTCTAACTTGGCCTGTCTATTGTTGACGATTTTCAATTGGTTGTTTAAAGTTCAACCTTCTGTTCCGGAATTTGTGTTTGTTTTTAAACTTTTACCATAAGTGTCACTTATGGCTTTAGAATTGAATATGTTTTAGCTACATGGCCTGATTCACACGTTTAGAATTTACTAGAAATTTGAAGGGTTTTTGTACTCCTATTGGTTCCCTAGATGCACTTTATCGCCACTGTAAGAGTCCTGCATTTGACACTTTTATAATATTGAGGAGATCTATTAACCATTTATTAGTTATAATTGATATTTAAGAAACTTGTTAATATAATTATTGTATAATTATAAAGTTTACAATGTTCTGGAAATATTAGTTTTATATTTTCAGCTTGTTTAGCCTATGGCGGTTTTCTTTATATAATTTTATTATTTTTTAAAATATCCCTAAATAATAAAAATTAGTTACACAAACCTGATAACCACCTTACAAACCTTGGCTTTCCCCTCTTCTACTTCCAGATTTGGCTGTCACACACATGAAGAAGTGCTAATATTGTCAAGTATATGCTATACGGTCAGTCACATACATTTGTAACAAGTACACACTACACTAAATACTAACAAACTATAAATAACTTGCATATGTTTGTGCTTTCAATACCTACATTGAAATTTAAGAAACATAATTGTAGAAGAAATATCTTCCATACTTTGTTGTACAATACTACCTACTATATTTAATAAAATAAACATTATTCGATTATATAGTTTTTTATGGATTTGGTTCTTAAGACAATTAGTGAAACATTTACATTCGAAATTAATGAACTCTAACGGAACTTGTAATTCAAGTGTGTTTATAAGTATTCAAATAGAAATAGCATCAAAATGTTTACAATCATTTAGTGAAGTGCATAAACTCAAACATAAATAATTTCTTTAGTAAAAACAATTAAATATCAAAAAAGGATTAACAACTTATTTAATCTAAGCTTCCATTAAGTTCTTTATTTATTTTTTAAATATGGAAAATAATTTCCTCCTAATAATAATTACAATTTTCTTATAAATAATAAATACTTGAAGTTTATATCAAAGTTCGGATAGTCATAAACTATTGTTTAAGTGATAAATAATAAATATCTGTAATAAAGTTAGGATTATTAATTATAAAAACCTAAAGCGTAAATTCCTGCACGTAAAATGTATCATTTTGTGAAATTAAACCTCAGAAAATTTTCCCTTTCATGATCGCTGTTCCTTTTTACGTAAAGTCGGAATCTGCTGACGTTATTGGTTAATATAGACCTGATATATATATAAATTAAATAAAGAAATGAGAATTGATGAATATTTGCCATTATAAGTAGTATATGTTATAAATAATAATGTATCGTTGATTTATTAAACAGCCCTAAACAATTTTGAATAAAATATTTTCTAGTAAATTTTCTGGAGAAAATGGAATTGACAGATGTGCGACAAGGCAGATGATGTAGAGTTTAGCATTAAAGGAAGTGTTTGAAATGGTTGTTTTGAAAACAAGTGAAATTAGTTGCACTCATAGATAAAATATTTAGAAAGATCAAATTAAAGCAAAACTAATCGGGAAGTAGAAAATAAATTGGCAAACATACAGTTTATGAAATTATCTTCTAAAAAGAGAAGCCATTATATAAATAAGAAAGTTTAAGAAGAAAAATATATCTAATGAGAGATAACAGTAAAATCAATTATTACTATGCTGATGCAATAAAACGTTAAAGAAAGAGAATATTTAGAGTAAAATTCAATGCAGGATGAGACCTGGAAAAATTGTATTTAACTTTAATATTTTTAAAATATAAAACAAATAACATAAATAATGAAACAAGTTACTTACATTCAATTTTATATAAATACAACCAGACACAAAAGTTTAAGAAAACACAGATTTGAATATAGAAATCAAGATAGTAATCTCAGCTCTAAACAATAATAATTAAGATTATTATCTCTGTTGACTCAATGGTAGTGTAGACTTATCAAATATCATTTACAAAATGAGATGCATAAACATAAAAATGCACAAGAACAATTTTAGTTTTTGGTTAATTAACAATCATGCACAATGCCTGTATCATTGTATTTATGTTTTTCACCTTTTTATACAATTACATAAGAGACAATTTTTACTTGATTAAACTGTGATAAAATGTTACACAGCATACAAAAATAATTGTAATAAGAAGAAATACATGTAAATTTATAGTTTCCTGAATTAATTCAATGAAAAGTATCTTTATTGCTTTTGAAAAATTACTAGGTTCTTGTTTTACATCAAACAATAAAGCTTTATACCGGAAGATAATGTTAGTACATAACTAATATCTACAATGGATACTAGTTCCGGACATTCCCTTATTACTTGATATCCAAAAATTTACCCAGAGCAGAATTATTTCCCCGTTCCCAGATTCCATCAGTACATAACTAATATCTACAATGGATACTAGTTCCGGACATTCCCTTATTACTTGATATCCAAAAATTTACCCAGAGCAGAATTATTTCCCCGTTCCCAGATTCCATCAGTACATAACTAATATCTACAATGGATACTAGTTCCGGACATTCCCTTATTACTTGATATCCAAAAATTTACCCAGAGCAGAATTATTTCCCCGTTCCCAGATTCCATCAGTACATAACTAATATCTACAATGGATACTAGTTCCGGACATTCCCTTATCACTTGATAACCAAAAATTTACCCAGAGCAGAATTATTTCCCCGTTCCCAGATTCCATCAGTACATAACTAATATCTACAATGGATACTAGTTCCGGACATTCCCTTATCACTTGATAACCAAAAATTTACCCAGAGCAGAATTATTTCCCCGTTCCCAGATTCCATCAGTACATAACTAATATCTACAATGGATACTAGTTCCGGACATTCCCTTATCACTTGATAACCAAAAATTTACCCAGAGCAGAATTATTTCCCCGTTCCCAGATTCCATCAGTACATAACTAATATCTACAATGGATACTAGTTCCGGACATTCCCTTATTACTTGATATCCAAAAATTTACCCAGAGCAGAATTATTTCCCCGTTCCCAGATTCCATCAGTACATAACTAATATCTACAATGGATACTAGTTCCGGACATTCCCTTATTACTTGATATCCAAAAATTTACCCAGAGCAGAATTATTTCCCCGTTCCCAGATTCCATCAGTACATAACTAATATCTACAATGGATACTAGTTCCAGACATTCCCTTATTACTTGATATCCAAAAATTTACCCAGAGCAGAATTATTTCCCCGTTCCCAGATTCCATCAGTACATAACTAATATCTACAATGGATACTAGTTCCGGACATTCCCTTATTACTTGATATCCAAAAATTTACCCAGAGCAGAATTATTTCCCCGTTCCCAGATTCCATCAGTACATAACTAATATCTACAATGGATACTAGTTCCGGACATTCCCTTATTACTTGATATCCAAAAATTTACCCAGAGCAGAATTATTTCCCCGTTCCCAGATTCCATCAGTACATAACTAATATCTACAATGGATACTAGTTCCGGACATTCCCTTATTACTTGATATCCAAAAATTTACCCAGAGCAAAATTATTTCCCCGTTCCCAGATTCCATCAGTACATAACTAATATCTACAATAGATACTAGTTCCGGACATTCCCTTATTACTTGATATCCAAAAATTTACCCAGAGCAGAATTATTTCCCCGTTCCCAGATTCCATCAGTACATAACTAATATCTACAATGGATACTAGTTCCGGACATTTCCTTATTACTTGATATC
The DNA here is from genome assembly GCA_036971475.1 of Prosapia bicincta. NCBI lineage: Eukaryota > Metazoa > Arthropoda > Insecta > Hemiptera > Cercopidae > Prosapia > Prosapia bicincta. The sequence continues at coordinate 73,603,488 of JBAIZL010000005.1, read as the reverse complement.
CAAAAATTTACCCAGAGCAGAATTATTTCCCCGTTCCCAGATTCCATCAGTACATAACTAATATCTACAATGGATACTAGTTCCGGACATTCCCTTATTACTTGATATCCAAAAATTTACCCAGAGCAGAATTATTTCCCCGTTCCCAGATTCCATCAGTACATAACTAATATCTACAATGGATACTAGTTCCGGACATTCCCTTATCACTTGATAACCAAAAATTTACCCAGAGCAGAATTATTTCCCCGTTCCCAGATTCCATCAGTACATAACTAATATCTACAATGGATACTAGTTCCGGACATTCCCTTATTACTTGATATCCAAAAATTTACCCAGAGCAGAATTATTTCCCCGTTCCCAGATTCCATCAGTACATAACTAATATCTACAATGGATACTAGTTCCGGACATTCCCTTATTACTTGATATCCAAAAATTTACCCAGAGCAGAATTATTTCCCTGTTCCCAGATTCCATCAGTACATAACTAATATCTACAATGGATACTAGTTCCGGACATTCCCTTATTACTTGATATCCAAAAATTTACCCAGAGCAGAATTATTTCCCCGTTCTCAGATTCCATCAGTACATAACTAATATCTACAATGGATACTAGTTCCGGACATTCCCTTATTACTTGATATCAAAAAATTTACCCAGAGCAAAATTATTTCCCCGTTCCCAGATTCCATCTAAACCCATCAACAGATTCCTTTGTCTTCAAAATTTTAACCTGTTGAGGATTAAATTATTCAGATATGAGCAATCTAGCGTCACAAATTAATTCCTTGCATTAAGAGGTCAGGGAACTGAATTGTGTTGCTCTAATTTATTATTCGCAATAAATTATTTTAAAAAAGAATATTATGAATTAAAATATCTAAAGTAATAAATAATAATAATACGTAAGTAAGCAAATTAATAAAATGCTACTTACGCTAACACAAGAGCCAAGATCTAGTGTCACTACTCTTACGCAATTACTGCAGTCTCTAACCCAGAACTGAAGGGTAGAGCAAAAAAGGACTACAGTAAGAAGTTGATATAAATTCTCAGCTCACAAGTTAGTCATGAACCTTGAGAAAGCATTAGGACGGACACAAATATCTTTCTCTATGGTGACAGTTTCAAGAGGCAGAAACAATTGCTTATAGATGGGAAATGTGTTGCATGTGCTTGCCTGAAGCTTGTAGATAACAACACATTAACAAGGATCAAACAGGCTAAACATTCAACAACAAAAACAATGTCCAGAAACCCTCAACCATAATCCTGCTAACATTTTGTTGGGACAAGATAGTTTCATAAGTGGGAGCTAATGGGTTAACTTCTGACATCCCTTTTACTTATTGCCTTGAAAAGAATCATTGGATTTTCCCAGTCATGATCAGAAGGTTGGCCAGAGATTAAAAATCATAAAAATGTTTCTAATTATTATCACACAAAAGACTTTAGACCCAGGTATTGAAATTTGTTATATTCCGAAAATGTGTGTCAAAAATATATTATTTTATCTAAGTCATAAAGCACAATGGGCTATTAATTGGTGAAAATAACTCAAATATGTTCCCCAAAAATAGTTTTACAGTAGACTGATGCTAAAACTCCTTGTAATCAATGGATAAGTCATCATCATCCCCTAATGTAGACTAGACTGTACAAAAATTAATTATATTTTACTGGTTGTAAAGTGTATTTCTAATCTGTGATAATAATTTTTTCATTGAAACAAAATTGATATAATGAAGGTATTTCTTGGGAAATGTGTATTAATATTGTTAATGATAAATTATTATAATAAAAATGAGAGGCAAATTCACTGAATTTTTTTTCAAAATGATAAAAAGGTAGTAACACAGAATAAATATAGTAACATAGATGCTTAGAATACAAAAAGCATGAATTTATTAGAAAAAACTCATAATTATTATATAAAAGCATGAAGATAGGAGTGTTGGAGGACTAAAGCAGGATTGAATTAGCCACTTCCCTTTACTTTCATCAGAATTTAAGGTAATGATTCAAACAAAACTACTTCAGAAACTTTGTTTCAACTTCTGTAGGTCATTTTTCTCAAGTGGCTGTATTATTATATGTGTGGAAATTAACTTTGTTTACTAAATAACCTTCACAGCGTTCCAAAAAACCTTTTCAGTACCACAGTAATTTCTCAAATAGTATGCATTTATTACCAGCCTGTTTTTAACAATTTTGTAAAGTTTATTATATTTCGTTAATAAGCTATTTACAAACATTTTGTATTTTCATAGGTTTATTTCAATGTCTGAAATAAAAATTTTATTTCTACTAACGTTAAAAATTTACCGAGTAAATTTTCGGTAAATTTTTCTATGGAAAATAATAGAATAGAAAATTAAAGATTAAACACAACTCACAAAAACAAAAAAAAAGTATAATAATATTCTATTCACATACCGAGTGATCAAGACCCAAATCTTCATCTGGTAATTCTTCATCTCTTACTGCTTCTGGCCTATCTTGCTGCTCAACTACTGGTTGTTCTCCAGTTTCAGTTTTCATTTCTTCACTTTGATCTGATTTGATTTCAGCAGATTCCATTGCTTCAATAACAACAGATTTTGTTGGCCTTTGTACAACACTAGTTTTCCGAGGTCGATTTGATCCTGGAGATTTACCTGGTGTTCTGGGTCTTTGAAAATTTGAGTTATGTAAATCGAGTGACTTCTGGGGTTCATCATCAGATTCTACAGCACTATTTTCATATTTCCTGAAAAGAAATTAGGAAACAATGGATTATTTTTGTAAATAGTAACTAAAAACTTTACTTAAACTAAAATATTTCAACAATTTTGTTTGAAATGTTTTCCACTGTCTTTATTTCTATAGCAAAAACCTGTTTATATTGATTATGGATATAATGAATGAATTAGCACTAAGTTTTATTTTACCTTATTCATATTGGGCGAGTTTATTAAATAAATAAACTCGCCCAATATGTTTTGACAATGCATCAAAAACTTATTACTTATGTCATGGATCTGCATTACAGTATTACAATTTTTTTAAACTTGACAAATTGAGTTTATAAAACTTTTTATGCATAGTATAATTAGGTTATTTCAACATTTTTCCAACAAATTTGTAGTTTTTTGGAGTAAGTTTTTCTAAGTTTGTATTACTTTTTTTTCTAAGGTGCCATTCTAACTCTCCATGTTCAATAATTTTTACATTATTTGCATCTGTAATCCAGTACGGAATCTAAAAATTAAATATGTTACAGCCGAGCAAAGAAAACAATTTATAGTCTCATAGTTCCATCTGAAACTATAAATTGGATATCAGTATGCTAGTCAAAAACATGGAAATAGGTAAAACAAAATGTCTTTATTGAGTCTTATTGCCCGTTTTTTTTAAGTTGTTTTATTGTGTAGAACAAAAATATCAACTTTTTTCCCACAGAAAATACAGAGTTATTCTCTAGCTACAGCATGCTGAATTTTGTCTAGACATGAATATACCTATAAATCATCCAGTTAAGATAGTTTTGGTTGTAATTTTGGTAAATATTGAGTCTTACTGCCGATACAGAAAATTACAACCAAATCTATCCTGACTGGATACTTTATAGGTATATGGTAATTTGTATAAAATGACAACCATATCCATCCTGACTGGATATTTCATAGGTATAAAGTAATTTTATACAACATTACTATATATCTATAATAAAATATACCTATGAAGTATCCAGTCAGGATAGATTTGGTCGTAATTTTCTGCATCGGCAATAAGTCTCAATATTTACCAAAATTACAACCAAATCTATCACAACTGGATACCTTATAGTTATATTCTTGCCTAGTGTAGTGCAGTGGGCTGTAGCTACTACACGCCCAGGCCCAATCTATACATGCCATTACAGACTAACAACTAAAATGTGAAAAAATTAACTTTCCATATGTTCTGCAGAAAAAATCTGATATTCGTTACACATTAAAACGATTATTTAAAATGAAAAGAAACAAAGGCAATAAGACTCAATATTTACCAAGTTTAAAAAATGTGTATATCTCACCTGCTAGTTAGATGAGGTATTAATAATTTCATTTAAAGAGTAATGTACAATTACAACAAAGATCACAGACAGTAGATTTAGGCAAGCTCTGATTTGGCATCAGACGAATACCGCATTACTGTGGACATCAGATTAGAAAATTGGATTTCGGTCAGATATAGAAGAGAAAATTGTGTAGATTCTCAAGCTTTTGAAAATACCTTTTCTGTCAGAGTAAATTAAAATTACGCAGAAAAAATTAATTACAAGCCTTTTGATGTAACAAAAAGGGGCTAATATAAAAACATTTTAAACATGTAATTGTCACTTTTGACTGATTATGGTCAAAAACCCCACCTATCAAAATAGAAGATTTCATTTATGTAGTGGCAAATTATTAACAAATACTTATTACACTTTTACTATTACTTGTGACCAGACTTTATGTTAACTAAAAGTTGTTAAAATGTTAACTTACACTTGGTAGTCTTACGTCCAACGTTTCCTCCAAGTGTAAGTTAACAATTTAACAACTTTTAGTTAACAAAAAGTCTGATCACAAGTAATAGTAAAAGTGTAATAAGTTATTAACAACCAGCTCGTTATTAACAGCAACAAGATTTCGATATTAACAAAAAATATATAAATAAAAAAAACTTTCAAATTTAGTCAAGACATGACAAGATCTGCCAACACTGGTGACAAGGTACTCAACTCTAAGACATAAATCTACATTTCAAATACAGGTGGTAGCTTTTCTTAGTCCAAACTTAACATGACATAATGGAGACCAGAAAATATTAAAATGATGTAAAATTAAAACCAAACAGCAGGCCTTAAATTAGAAACCATAAAGTCTAGATTCAAACCAATTACTTGTTTTTCTTGAGAATTTAAAGGCTCACTCAGCCTCTCACACACAATACACAAGTTTATATATATCTGTATAGAAAATCAAATTACCTAACTGTCCTTTGATAGTTGCAATTAACATCTTGTGTAATTTCTGCAAGCCTTTCTTGTAACTCATCTACTTCATTAAACAGTTTAAAGCATTTTTTACAAACAAGAACACTATGAACAATGTCTTCTACAATTTCTAATCCCAGAATAAATCCAATTATTTTAGAAACGGGTTTATCTGATGTTGATACATTCGAATGAAATATTGGACAACTATTTCGTGTAGAAACTCCAACACTTGCATCGCAAATTAAACAAGTTTGCGATTTAGTTTGAACAGAATTTTTCTCAGTGTCTGCTGTCATCATAATAATCTGAAATCATAAAATAAACCGTTAATAAAATTTTTGTAAAAATTTCACAAATTATTTTAATAGATGAGGAATATAAAGACCAAGAATATACCAATGTAGTTACCAAGAGACAAATGTAGTTATAAGTTGGACATTAACGTCACCGCAGCAAAAATTCTTGCCAATGACCAGTAAAGAGAAATCTTGTTGTTCGCTTATAGCAATCTTGTTATTTGCACACAGCTGATTTGTTGATTTTAAATCCCATTTTTCAGTGTTAAGAAAATGAGTATTTGGGATTTGCCGAAAACAGACGGAGATGGAATTATTTTACCTAAAAAAAAATGTACAAATTCCCATGACATTAAACTTTATTTTGGTAAATGTAGCCTTTGGAAATGTAATTTAAGACAGGTGATCAGCAGGTGGGACTTAGAAAAGACAACTGGTTTGAGTTAAGCAGAATTCCATTTCGTTCAGCTTTGAGGTTTATACGCTGCTGGTGTGAGGAATTGACGTTGATTAAATTTTGTAAAATGCAGCTCGATGTATTAGATAAAACTGTAATGGATTGGAACAATTACATGTGTGAATTATGTCTCTTAGATGTGGAGAATACCAAACAAGAAGATAGGTGGACCAGGTTGCATCGTCAAAATTGATGAAAGTTTGTTTACTAAACGTAAAAATAATTTGGTCAAGAATTACCTGAACAGTGAGTGTTTGGTGGCATATGTAAAGAAATAAAAGATTTGTTTAATATACTATTCCTAATAGCACTGTATTTCTCCCCCTTGATAAAACTATTGAAAACATTGTAGATGGTAGCACAATTTATTCTGATACCTGTTAAGGTAACCATCCAAATAGAATGATTTCATACGCTAAAGTTAATTGTAAACACTGATCAATTTTATTGATCTTGATACAGGAGTTCTTTCACAAACAGTTGAGAGAGTGTGGTGTAGTGCTAAATGGAGAAATAAGAGACATAGGGGGACAGCGAGACATCATTTGGAATCTTATTTATCAGAGTTCATACGGCGACAGCATCAGTTGAAAGAAAATAAAGACAGTTTTGAATCTATCTCAAATTCTTTATCTTTCCATTTTCCATCTAATTCGTAATAAATATTTCGCTTTTAAATAGAGTTTTTTGGACTTCTAAAGTGTTTTGATATTAAATAAAGTGTTTTATTTTATATTTTGTTGCAAAAAATTTAGGTTTAGATTGTCCGAACTTGTTAACTATAAAATTTATGCAGCTGCGGCGTTAATACGTAAGTACCGTTTTGATTTATTTTGCCTGGTTAATAAAATTTATTGTTGACCACTACATGAATATATTTGGACACAATAGTTATTAAACAAGAAAACAGTTATGAGGTAGTATATAAGAAAAAATAATAGAGAAAAGGTCTTGTATATTTCAGATATTTTATATGTAGGAGTATATTTCCTATAAATCATGTTATTATTACTATAGATATTTTGATAAATTTTGTGTAACAAGTAATTGCTTGAAAAAGAAAGATTTATTACTTAATTTTAAACTAAAATAATTTGAATTTTCTTTATTATGAAATTGTATAGAGCCAGAAAATATACTTGTAGAAGACAAAAATAAATTCTAGAAAATAAAAAATTATTTTTTCTAACTAGCCAAAATAATTGTAATTATTTTAAGTACATACAATTAAGCAAAGTTTCACTGATGTTCATGAAATACTGAAAATAGTCACCTCAAATACAAGTCACCATAGATAGCTGCCTAAGCTAGAACTTTGCTAATGGGTTCTTCGTTATATCCAGGGATTGATTTCTGTAGATTTGTATTGGAAATATAGGTTAAAAAATAATTAGTTTTAGGTTTGTATGATAAATGAAACTCTTCACAACTTTGTGAGTACACCAGAACAAAGCTGAGACAAATGCTGGAATATAAGGCTGAGCATAATAGTTGAAAATGAAGCATTCTGTGTTACATTTCAAGTGAAGTTCCAATGGGATTGGCATTGTTTCTACGGGTGGTGGCATCTTGGGCTCAAAAAATCAGGCAGGTTTAAGAGGTGAAAGGGTGACGGTGACATTGGAACATACAACAAAACAATTAACCTTATTTAAATAGCAATGATACACACACCCATACATACATATTTAATTTCTGAGTTGACTTTTGAGAGCTTATTAACCTAAATCATTTAGGGGGCTAAAATAAACAATTACTGCTAAAACATAACTAGGTTACAGTAAATTTGGGTTATTATTAAGATCAGCAACTACCGCTCCGATTGGCAAAACTTTATTTTTACTGATTGATTTGACCTTACTGAACACGAATCTGAAGTTATTTTTATGGCAAACACATATTAACCTACAAAAACTAGGTCATGTCAGGTTAGGTTAGTATTATTTTTTTTTAAAAATATGTTTGCAGTAAAAAAAACTTCAGATTAATGTTCAACAAGATTAAATTGATGAGGAAAAAAAATATTTCGCCAATTGGAGCAGTAGTCACTGATCTTAATAATTACCTAAATTTGGTTATAACAGAAATACCAAAGTCTGCTAAGGGACCAACTTGTTGAAAAGTGATGTATGGAATACGTTTTTTATCCAGGCATTAATCAAATTCATGTTCACTTTTAATATTGTTTCCCTTATGCATTAGTAAATGTTATGTTAAAAAAAACACAAATCTACTTTGATAATTTGTAGCTATATTCTAATGTAAAATAACATAACAGTTTTATAAAAAAATGTGATTTCTTAGTCTTGTATATATCCTAAAATTGGGTTATTTTTGTCCTATATTTCAAAATTTAAAATTTTTTGAGTGTTGCCACCAAATTTTATTATATTTCCATGTTCTTGAAATGTTTCTGCATCACAAGGTGGATTTTAACCCCCAATATTGATTACATATAAAATGTAAATATTCTTCTCATATAAACAAAAAAAGTAAATATTTTTAAAACAACTGTCAATAATTACAAGCTATCTACTTCACATACTATGGTTTTTATAAAAATATAATTTTTTTCTTAAAAAAATTATAACCACTTTTAAGAATAAAGCTTGATATGCTACTAAAAGCATGATAAACTTTTTTCAAGTAAAAAAAAGTATTTCAAATATGTGTATATAATCTATTATTTATTAATGAAGTTCAGCATACTTTAGTGTCAAGGGAAGGTTGAATTATAGCTAAACAATACAAATGTGAATTCAATTTGTTGTCCACCAGAAAATCAAATTATAATACAGTGCTCAAGTGAAATACCATTTTTGAAAATAACAAAATTATACTAAAACAATAAATAAATGTATAAATAAGATAATATTTATTAATGATTGGTTCAAGAAAGGGAACGTTTTATGTTGAAATAAATTATTTTCCGTTTCCAATGTTTAAATTTCATAGAGCTCGAGATTATAAGCAATCTTGTAACAATTTGCCAACTTAAATATAACGTATATAAGAAATAAATCTTACCTTATTTTGGAGGTTATGTTGTAATAAAATTAACAGCGCAGGGTATTTATGTTAAAAACTAGGGTCTTTCATATCACTATGAAAGACCCTTTTCACACCTTAAACCAAGTAGTCAAGGTAGTAAAACTATCCTCGTCATCATAGAAAGTCAAATATATACATTATTTCAGATTATTGATTTCAAAATAATTTTAAAAAACCGCATTCAAAACTTTCAACACCAAATTAATAATTTGCAAAATAAAACAAATGAAAAAGTACCTACAAATATAAGTTGCCAGCCCTGCCCGAACAAAATGGCGAAAGGTTATTCCTAGAAGAAACCGTTGTACAAATTGCAATTGGTAGCAGAATGTTCACAGATTCAGCCAGCAGTGGTATAAACATTTATATAAAATACTCCATACTTTTGTAATACATGATTTAATTTAATAAAAGCGATTAATTAGGAAAAAAGGTATTATTAGCATTATTAAAAAAGGATTTTATTGCCAGGAATTGATTTACTTTAAAAACAATTTACCATAGATTTCAGTTGAACATATAATGAGCACATAATTTTGTTAACATAAAAACTGTTTTTGCTTTATTACACTCATATTTTATTTTAAAACTGGAACAATGACTATTAATAATAATTCTATATTTAATAAAAAATGACAATATTAATTTAATAAGGCATTAGTTCTCTCTAATAATAGATATGTCGTTAAGGCACAGCTAATTTAATGTTGGGTTCTGTGTTAAAGACCCATCTTTTCATACTACAAAAGAAGTACAATTAACCTACAAATTTAATATTTCTCAATCATTGCATTTTGAAACGCAACAGAAAAAAATAATACCAGTTGCTTCTAAAACCAGAAATAATTGAATTTATAGTTAAATTAGAGTATAATTTATAAGACATTTTACATTATATAGGATACACATTGCAAATGCAGTCAGAAGTTTAAAAATATATATATATATATATATATATATATATATATATAGTTCACACACACACACACACACATATACATATATATTTTTCTGCTGTTTAGGATACATAAATATTACCGTTATAAAACTATGTATAGCATGAGGAAAAAATAATTCTTTGGTCTTAAACCCACTAATCATCCTTTGCTAAAAACAGTAAACAGTACACAGACATCAACCTTATCTTACAAATTCTCCCCATCAACTAACAGAACAGAAGAATAAAAGGTTACAAATATATTAACTCAAACATAAACAGGATTACTAGTAATAATGTACACTTTTGTACCATAAAAATGAAATTTAGCTTTAAACTGATACTTTAATGATCAATAACACTTGTTACATTTTCAAATGGCTAAGCCAGACCCTGACAAAGATTGCTTAATATGATAAAAAACGTATTGTCTCTAAAATTTCGTAAGATACATTTAAATTATATGATTAGCAGATGATACATTACATATAATTAAAATTAAATAATACTTCAACAAGTGAATAGGTAAGGGCTTACTTGCAGTTTAGAAACGTTTTACGAAGAAACGATTATTTCGAAATGCATCAGCAAGTAAGCCCTTACGTATTGACTTAGTTGAGTATTATTTAGTTTGAATTATAACTTACAGTTTTTGTGTTGTACATTTTGAGGTTTTTGTATAAATTATACTTTTTTGTATTAACTTGGCAAAACATAGCGCGAAACACGTATGCTGAATAAATCAGTAAGTGGTGGTTCTTTTGGCAAGTTATTACAAAAAAGTGTCAAATTATAGTTTAATAAGTGAATTCAAGATGATTACAACAAGAAACTTTACTTTACATAGTTTTACCAATTTTCATGGGCAATAAAATTCACAAGAATAACTTTATCTTAATCTAAAACCAATTCTAAATTTAGTATGAAATTAAAATTTATGACACTAGGGTCAATCTAATAATAAATTGTTCAACAGAGTCTGTCAAAAACAATTGAACATATTATTATGTAACAATATTGAATTATTATATATATTTATTTTCTTTTAAATTGTTTGCAAATTAGTCAAATTTAAAGCACTTTACCCTATTTAGGCTGTTTTAGCATGCAACAACAATTATTACTTATTACCATTCCCAATTTTTTTCATTTACTGGTAATTTTCAATGCAACCTTTAGTAGTCTCTGTATATTTTATTAAACTGTTGAATTTTGTAGCCCATTACGTTTGGTGAAACTTAATCAATCACTTTTACATTAGTTTGACTATCCAAACCTTAATTTATTTTATAAATTTGTAAAAATTAATTTGATTAAATAAGCAAAATCACTACTGATATTTTCAGCATATGTTTTTGTTGCTTGATTTATGCATTGTTTGGTGCTGCGAGTTACAGACGATGGATTGTTTGTATAATAATAACAGCAAATGTGGAAAATAACACTAATGTCACAATATCTTTAAAAAAATGACTAATGTCATACATGTTTTAACAGGCAAATTGTTCTTATCAGTGACTGGTAAACAGTAATTCAACATTACTGATGACTTGGCTTTTTATATATTTATGACACTAAAGTAATGTTTTAAAAATATATTCTGAAATTAGAGTTGCAGTATAACTCCAATTATCTGAATTACTTTCAGATTTTCAAAGAACAAATTAAGATAAATTTTCAGAAATTAAGAAAAACAATTAAATTGCAGAAACGTACTGCGTTTTCTATAATAATGATTCTGCCTACATGTGCTATTGGCCTTTGCTCCATGAAGCTAGTATAGGCACAGCTCAAACATTATTTGAATGATGAATCACCGTGTAAGTGCAATTTTGTATAGTTGACTGTTGTCTAGGGATTGTCGATCCACTGACTTTAACGTATCGGTAATTTTAGTGACAGCACCAGGCTTGGATCAGTGACAAGGGATACAGAGACAACTCTGTATGTGCCAATAACAGGCAGACATACCACATAAACAAATTAGCAGTTTATCATTTAAATCCAGTAACTTACTTTTTTAATATGATAATTTTGCCTGACAAATATCACAATTTCCGAATTCCCCATCAACAGGGGTAAAGTGATTCCACACATCGCTTTTTTTTGGAAAGCTCAATTTATTTAAAAATAAACTCATATGGAATTAATAACCAACTATAGCATACAACACTGTCCTGAAATCTGACACAAATCGCCCACTCACACACAACAAAATTATTAGAACCAGTGACAGCAACCAATCAACCAATGACAGCCTCAGTAAAATATCAGTAGCTATACAATCAGTGACTGTGACATTTTGCCCAATCACAACAGAGAAAACCCTCCTCCCCCATCAGTGAACGACATTGCACGATGATCGGCGCCGTGAGTAGATCCAATGACAGAGACAAACAAACCAATGACAGTAACTTTTCAGCTAATGATGACGACGTTTTGCCTTCGATTGATCCATTGTCACTGGAACTGGCATTTTCCATATTTTGTCACTGGTACCACCAGCGACAAAAGAATATCAGTGAAAAAGTCACCGGGACAGAAATATCGATCATCCCTACTGTTGTCCATCCTGATCCGACTGCCATTATTAGTTTTATCAGTCAGTATGTCTTTGATTTCCATCGGTCCCTTGTTTGTGAGTGTTTCATTGTTCACTATGCTTCTAAAAAAAAACGAGTTGATTTATCGTTAGTAGACTAACTAATTATAGATCAATCAGATAAAGGAGCTACAGGTAGACAGTTGGATGAAATATATGGTGTTGAAGAATCAAAGATTTCAGACATTAAAAAGAGCATCATGTTTAAACTTCATGTTAGTGCTTGAAAACAAAAATGAATATTTTTCAAGAAATTGATGGAGGCAGCAAAAAAAGATTAAAGATGCAATTTTTAAGAGATGTTTGTAACAACCCAATTTCGGGTCCGATAACTAAAAATAATATGTTTTTTCCATTTGCAATTAATCAAATAAACTATTTAAAAAAGTCCAATTATTTGAATTTTTGTTTATCGGAATGGAGACCTGTCCCAATTGATCAAATAACTGGAGTGCTCTTGTATTTTGCATGATTGCTGCTTATGTTACTCTCGTAAGTAAATAATAATTTAAATTTAATAATAGTAATAAAATAATTTTGGTTCAGGTAGTGAAATCAGTAAGTAGTGGTTTTGGCCACCTTCAGTCAATTCAGACATAAAAAATCATAAAATAAATAACAATTTTAAAAAAGTTTTTATTTTAATTAAGTAAGCCAATTTATTTTCTTTAAATTATTCACTTCAGTATTGTGATACTGATTATGATACAGATAGTTTATAAAAGACCCAGGATGGAGGCTAAATGACAAGATCAGTTCAATCAAGTCTATATGTTTTCCACAATCTTGTTTTAGTCCAAGTCTTGTTTTCCACCGATTTTAACATCCCTTTGAACCGACACCTAATTTTACGCCTTTAACATCTTATGTCATACCTTTAACTTGTTTCAACCACTAACCAGTGATTAGACAATCTACATTTAAAACATTTCCAATTACATAAAATTCAGGTTTCAGCATTATATATATTTCAAACTGGATTTTATACTAAGCAATAAACTTCTCTTTCCAAGTTCACAAATAGTGTCATAGCTACAAAAAATTTAACCTAGAACTTTTTAAAAATTACAATTGCCTTTTTCTTTTGGAATTAGGTAAAAGATAATACATTTTACATAATTTGTTTTGTCTTTAATTTGAGGTAAAAAGTACACATTTACAAATGTTTCAATTAACATAATTGTATAAACCTCTAAACCGTTTCTTAGATAAAACAACATATAACCAAAAAGAAAATTGCAATGTTTGATAAATGAAAGTGGAAAAAATCCCATTCAACTCTATGTTTACTTCCTTTGACATCACAAACATCTATAACAACATTCGAAATTAAAAAAAACATCAGAATTCTCTTCAATATGTTGATAGAAAAAACATCCAACAATCACATAAATTAAATCACCAACCTGATCAAAACTAAGGATAATATACAATTATTACTCATACATTGGTATAGGTAAAATTTTATAAGCTGCACTTGGGGACTGCGGGCCTTGACCAGAGGCCGTGGACGAGGGAAGTGTGGAGATTCTCGGTCACTTTCATTTTCATAAACATCGACCGTTGAACTCCAGCCGACTCATTATTTTGTTACTTATTAATACTTTTTATTGTATAGTAAAACTAACATCTGAAAATAGGGCATTCTTGTAAGTGTGCTACAGGATTGTCTAAGGGTTGGGATGGGTAGGCCGTGATTTATGGCCCCGATGAGGGATGATGAAAGTGCCGGGGATTATGTAGGATCATGATTTAAAATAAAACAAATCCTGATGTAGGATCAAGGTTAAAACAAATATGTAGGATCATGATTTAAAATAAAACAAATCCTGATATAGGATCAAGGTTAAAACAAATATGTAGGATCATGATTTAAAATAAAACAAATCCTGATGTAGGATCTAGGTTAAAACAAAAATCTGTAATGTTCTATAAAAGCTTTCTTGTTATTTAATTAGATATACAAGCTTCAGTAAACAAGTATTACAGAGTATGTGATACAATAAATATGGTACAAAACAAACTTGTTTAACACTAGAATCTATCATAGTAATAATACAGTATAATCAAAATGCAACACGACAAATTTACAAAAGCAATTTTTTATTCTTGTCCTGGAATAATATGTTGTCCTTGAATTCTGGCAGGTTATGATTAAAAATATATACAAGAACTTTTCTTCAAGGAATGATTTTGTCGGAATTTTTTAAAAGAATTATTTAACAACTTAAATAAGCAAAATTTCTTAGTTATCAGAATATCTTAAAATCTGATAGTTGCTAATAAAATTTAGTTATGACCGGCTGAAGATGGAAGCAGATATTCAAAGAGCCAATATAATACTTCATACAACATTCAGTTTTTCCTTACAGTGAAACCTTACTAATTCAGAATAATCACAGAAAATGTGCTTGTGGGGATATTTTTGTTTGTACATAGGTGATGTTCTGATTCAAGTATATTGTTTTAAAAATATGATTATATTTATTTTTATTAAATCAATAGGTTCTGACAAAAAAGAACCTAGGAATTTGTCCACTAAATTTGAGTATTTATCTGACGGTAAAATATAATTACTTGACCCAGATGATGCTCTTGGAACCGAACAATAGGAAGACGAAGACACAAACTACAAAGATAACCCTTCTTCTTGGCTGCCACACATATAGGGTATAAGAGACTCAAAATTTACAGAAGAGCAAGAGTTTCTTGTTTCTTTACCAAAGAGATTCTGACTTAAGAGTATTTTAATTGGTAGGATTTAGAAAATATGATTCAGATCACAAATAAGTACACCTTCTAATTGTTCTGTATGGTCAAAGAACCACACTAGATTGAAAAATAACGAGATGGTAAGTTATCAGTGGGTAAATTATCAATTTTACATGGAATAAAATTACACATACGAGCAATAATATTGGTTTGCTTCATTAATTTATGAAGAAAAAAAGTTGTTTACACATATTTTTTTCAAGTTTATGTCATGATATAAATTTTATATGTTGAATCAACTTTGAGAAACTACCTGTTCCAACAAGTAGAACATAAAAGGGCAGTTTTTGATTGATTTTTTTAACAATAAAATGAAAGTAAGTGATAAATGAAAGTAAAATGAAATAAAGTTCGAATAGTCATAAACTATTGTTTAGGTGATTAATTAAGATTCACCGAACGTAACAGACTACAAAATTCAAGAATAAAATGAAGTGGGTTCATTACCGCTGAAAAAATATAAGTATTGATAGGGTGGCCAAAATTGGATAGCTGCAAAATGGGACAACAGCACAGGAAGTGGTATCTGAATTTAATACAGAGAAAACACATTTTAGTATATCAAGATACATGTTTTTACTAAATTCTGGGGGTTTCTGAGCGGTATAGATAATACCCTCGCAACCAACAACATATTAACAAAATTATAAAGGAATTATAAAATATAAATTTTATTAAAAATATTGTCCGGTTTCATCCAATTTGTTACTTTAAACAGTTGAATCAAACAAAACTGGGAAAATATAAAACAATATTCATGTTATAAACAATTACTTAATCCTACTTTTGGGTAAAGAAATAACTAGTAATTTAATTTTATGATGTAATTTCGAAACATATTTAAATATCCAACAAAGAGGTAAGGATTTTGTCTTGCAAAGTATGGTATTTGTCGGGTTTCAACAAAATCCCTACAAATAGACTACATTGTGTGAAGGCCATGATATATAAAAACAAACTGTCAGTTTTAAGATAAAGCCCAAGTCTGAGAATTTTAAAATAAAGCTGTATAATATTAATGAAATCATAGAATGTCAGAGTTTATGAGTCGTCACTTTTGTGATTATCAATATGTTCAGTTCATTACCTATTAATTCTTATAAGTATGAAAACCACTAGAGTTTTGTTATACAGTGATAACTCCCTGCACTAAATACACACATAATTGAACAATCAATAACTGATTGGCGTGGTTGAACTGATAACTGTATTTAACTTGAGATGTTAGACGTACCAACATTGCTTCTTCTTGCGGTCTTTAGGAATACTGTAGCTTCTAATATTTTCATTATGTTAATTTACAATATTAAAACAGGACATAAATTTTATGGTAGCTCCTAAAACCAATACAGCACCAGAATGCTTCACAATAACAGGATATATTGGCCATCCTATATGTTGATGATAAGACAAGGACTTTTGTACATAAAACCTAGTATTGCATCGGTACATAAAACCTAGTATTGCACCGGTACATAAAACCTAGTATTGCACCAGTACATAAAACCTAGTATTGCACCGGTACATAAAACCTAGTATTGCACCGGTACATAAAACCTAGTATTGCACCGGTACATAAAACCTAGTATTGCACCGGTACATAAAACCTAGTATTGCACCGGTACATAAAAAGACAAGCATACTACAAGTACAAAATCAAGTTATACACTTTATCTGGTACACATGGTTTGGTCATCAAATTCTCTATACATGGAGGAGATAAAGCACTATTAATGTGTAGAAAATTAAACAATGTCCAGTCATTGTTTATCTACAATCGCTGTTTTTTTTCATCTGTTTTACATAGACAACAAACCTAAAATACAGAATAGTAACACTTGATTGAAATATATTTTTCAAGAAGTAAAAGAAGATAAGTGATTGATATGCCGGAGTGTTAGTCAAGAAATGAAAAAACAATTTTGTATATTTCAACAGAGTTCGAGGATGAAATTGTGACATTAAATTGAGTAAATGTTGAACATATGATACCAAAACCGCAAGTGATGTACAATCTCTTTACGAAAGAGGTTGATCATAGTGCCACTCATGCATATTGTCCCTGCAAGAGGGAAACCAGGGACTTATGGTACTAAGTACATATTACTTATGATTAATGCCCAAACTTTTCAATAAGGGTGTATAAAAACAAAAAGCTTGTTTACAAGTTTAGAATATCTATTATCAATTGCCTACTTCTATATTACCCTGCCCCTCTAAAGCATCTATTCTAAGAGAAAACTCATGAGGCTACAAAAACTGAGGAGAGGAGGGTGATGTAAAAAGAAGACAGGTAGAAGTTGCTGAGTAAGTAGTAAGAATTAAAGTGGTATTGTTTGCAGGGTGAAGAGAAACCAAGACTGTATGTACCATTTTGTTTGGAAGAGTTCTACAAATAGACAGTAAAAGAAAGTGGGCCATCTGTAATGTAATTAAGCTCAGCTTTTGTTGTATATACATTGTAGAATAATTATAACATCAATTTTGTTTTTACTTAAGTTTTGTTTGTATAGAATTAATGAACAATTATTTTGTAACTTAATTCATTTTCACTTAAAATATTTGCCAAGTAATGAGCTGTAAACATGCCTGCCCTAAATGAAGGTGGAGTTTTGGAACACTTTCTTTCAAAATCACCGTTTTTAACTAAGTACAAGTTGTTCAACCAATCTTTTTAAAAAGCATAAGCTTTCAACAAATGGATAAACAATATTTAGTATACTAATTTTAAAAATACTTAACTAAGTGAATACGTAATTGTTTACTTCCTGACATGCTTCAAAACATTCGTTCCTTTTACGAAGCTAACCCTCTACCATAGTACGAATGTTTTGAAACGTGTCAGCAAGTAAGCAATTACGTATTCACTTAGTTAAGTATTTTTAAAATTAGTTTAATCAGTGAACTCAAGATGATTACATCAAGCAACGTTAATAGTTAGTATGTACAGTCCAACACTATGATTTTCCATTACCATAAGTGTTATTAAATGGAGATATACTAATATAGCATACTTTTGCTTTGACAGTTTTCATATGACTTTTCTATCTTCATTTGAGCTGCTAGTTTTATACTGAAACACTGAAACACTTAAACATATATCGATATGTTATACTTGCCTACAGTAGCACTTATTTTTTTTAATTACTGAGGACAGCTGTTTTGAGGGATGTATACTATTTTCAAGTTAGACCATAACAGACCTCAGTAGTTTTGGGTTTCAGTGAGGATAAGGTAGGATGGGACAAGAATATTAAGTGATTATTACCGTTTTTTTTAGAGAGGTTTGGGTGTTTTAATGTCAAAAAGTGTATGTTGCGTGTAACTTGAAATTATTGTATATTTCACTTGTGTAGTTGTGAAAGTTTGAACTATTTTGTATAAAACTTATAAATATGCAAATTAAAAAAATTCAACAAATCTAGACAAAATATTTAGTTATTTCTGAAATAAAAACAGTTACTAATCGACAAATAAAGACCATTAACAAATAATATTTAAAAATAACTACACTATTATTTGACCAAAAATGTTGTGTTAAAAACAAAATATAATTCTGCCCTCAGGAATTAACTCTGCAATTGTGTAATAACTTGCAGTGGCTTCTTCCTGCACTCAACTAACCCCAAGACCTCAAATATTCTGGAAATGCATTAATGTGTAATTCCTTTCAAATAGTTTGCAAACGCACAGTCTATAAGGATTAGAGGATCATGAGATAAAATGTCAGATTTAAAAACTTGATGACTGACACAGGTACCAAATGTTTTTATATTGACAACAAAGTATCAAAAGCAAGAGTTAGAAAATGTATTTTACTCCAATAGATTTCAAGATATTCTGCCAACTTTTAAAAGTACTGTTGGTAAAAAATGTTGTAAGATTAGTTCTTATTAGATCTAAGAGAAAATAAATGTATTCGATTTCTTACAAATATTTTAAAAATAAATTTAAATATTTCTGCTTACAAAATGAGTACACTAAGTACAAAAAAAGATAGACGTACCTGTAGCTATTATATTTGAAGAAAGCAAGCAAACATGGTATAAATTATATAAAACTAAATATATTGACCTAATAGTAATATGCCACAATCTTTAACTTCTTTCAAGTTTATGTGCAATAAATTGTTCATTGTACACATACATATTGTTTTATAATACAACTAACAACTTCAAGGTTTATTTTAATAGATATATATATATTTACAATAAGTTAAGATATTTATTTTTTGTACAAAGAAATACAATAAAGGCTAAACATAATAAAGTTACATATATATTAAATATTTATATAAATAAACAGCCGACGTGGTAGTGCTGAAATACGGAAAGCTGTGCAAATACAATCCATAGTTACATTTCTCGGAAAATAAATGCATTTCTTTTATGCAATAAAATTTGTACTTAAAACAATTATATTTTTATAAATCACAAGTCTCTATATTCTAAGAAAATGTCAAAATTACAGAGGTAGAAATACACAAAACGTTTTTTGTTGTGCATTTTAGTTTCACAAAATTTATAAAAACCCTTTCCATTTATCGACAATGATTGTTACATATAAAGTATTATGGTAATGGTTAAGTCCATTAACAATTACTGTACACATGTTGGAAGATATTATGTTACTTCGTATTATTAAGATAAAATAGTTGAATTATTATACATAAACTATGTACTTTATAAAAATCACAAACTGAGTAGTAATGCCTTTTCCAGCTGGAATAATCGCTATATTATTCTATCTGACATGTTTCAGGCAACATTGTTTCATAAAAGTTTAATATGTACTATTTACTTCTAGGTGCTTTTGACACACACACACACCTCCTAACCACTGACATGTGTATTAAAAAAAAAATCTCTTAATTTCTTAAGGATATGGACAAAGGACATGATTATGTAGTAAAATTTAAATAATTTCTTATGTATTGATATGTTCTTTAAACTTATTTGAAGTATATCCTGTATATGTATATAATGTTTTAGGGCAACATTGTTTTATAAAATTTTACTACTTACTTCCAAGTGCATTTGTCATAAATATATAATTCCCTATCACTGATACATTTGCATATTTGTTTCAACACAACTTGTTTTTTTTAAGGGACATTATTATTATGTAGCTAAATTTGAATAGCTCCTTATGTACTGATATGTTCTTTAAATCTTTTTGCGGTATTTCCTATATACGTGTATAAATAAAATGCCTTACAGATGGATTTAATGAAGATTTAATACTGGAAAAGTGGATAGTGAAAAAATACCTGATTACAGTTGAGAGCAGGAAAACATATTTCAAATATCGGGTAATGTCCTACCTTAATTTTATTCATTATTCTGATATAGATGTATAAGAAATGGACACCTCTGTAACTCTAACATAGAGGTCTGCTTCAGTTATAACCCTGTATAGAACAACAAGGGCTATGT
The DNA here is from genome assembly GCA_036971475.1 of Prosapia bicincta. Classification (NCBI taxonomy): domain Eukaryota; kingdom Metazoa; phylum Arthropoda; class Insecta; order Hemiptera; family Cercopidae; genus Prosapia; species Prosapia bicincta. The sequence goes on along the minus strand of JBAIZL010000005.1, from coordinate 73,582,921 downwards.
TTTTACTTTCACAGTATCTGTATTAATCACAACACTGTATTATCTACTGCCCTTCGTTGGTGATAAGTCAGAATGATTGATTGTCCTTTAATCATACACACAAAACATACACTTCTGTATAAAACTACAAAAGAAAATAATACAAAAAAACATATGTGTATGGTTATAAGGAATAGTTACATATGATGTGTAAATAGGTCGAGGAAACCTTGAAGATTAAGCCTTTGAAAATTTTAGTTATCCAAAACATGACAGTTGAAAATAAGGTAAATATAAGCTATGAATATTAACGCATTGTACTCAATTTAAATACGATAAAATCAATTTTGTTTTACACCTTATCACAATTAATTGCTTAACCTGAGTATACATCCCAATAGTATTTTATGATTGCAGGGTACTAAAATAAGTATCACAAAACAATAACCCTTCATATATATAAAAAAAAAGATTCAAATTACACAGCATGCTTTTGTTAAACATAAAATGGAGAACAAGCAGTCATGTTTCCCACTAAACAACTTTTTATGCAATGAGATCACATTCGTAAAACCAATTTACCTCATGGTATGTTACACAGATTCTTAATGTCACTAGTTACTTAAAAATAGTTTTTTTCAAAATTAAGCAAAAAACAATTACTTTCAGTAATGAAATCAAAATTTTATTATTAAAAAAAACTGGTTTTAATTGATTTGGAATAAAAATATTTTATCAACCTAAATGCTATAGTTAAAAAATTGATAAATTTAGTGTCACAGGAAATAATCATGTTCATAAGATACAATTAGTTTATATATATATATCGTGATATTTCACGTTGTCCATTATTTTTCCGTTGCATTGACTTTATAAAGTTATTATTATTACTTGTAAATAATTTTTTTTCCACCACTAGAAAAATACCACATGCATAAAAACATACACAACAATTTAATGAACCTACATACAACATATGCAGACGACGTACTATTCAAAAACATTATACATGCGGCTCAAGAATAAGTATGTATGACGTCAACAAATACCAACATCACGGAATGATAATAATTATATAGTAAGTGCAACGGAAAAGTAATGGACAAGGTGAAATAAATATATATTAGCAAGATTCATATATAATTAAATAAAAACAATATTTTTCTCAAAAAACACTTTTGGGTTGATTCTGGGAAAAGTTAGAGTTTGAGACCTACTACATTCTATTAAAGACTGACTAGATATTTTGGGCTTTGTCTTTAGAATATAAACATAAAACAAAATTTGATATATTTTTGAGGTACTACTCACTGTCATAATGCAAATGTTATCATTCTACATAATGTCACAGCAATCTGATTAATAATGATGCCGTATCATTCAGCCAAAAACTTACCAATTTCTAAATTTAAAATACACTTTCAATGGAGGATATAGACCCATTACCTAAACAAAAATATACCTGTTTCAAAAATGCATACGTAAAATACGTTAACAGTAATTCTATATTTAATTAGTAATAACTGATTAATTTATCACAAAACTGTCCCTATTAATCGGGTCTGACAGAATAGCAAGGAAGGGACAAAATGGAAGGAAAATGGTTTTTTCATTTCAATTTCCATGGAGTCAGTCATGGATACAATGCAATTAACAAATGCCTATCTAAAGATCTTTGACATAGACTTAAAGATGGAAAAACCTCTCATATAAATTGCATTCAATTTAACAAGCAATAATTGTTACTTATCACATAAACGCTTTATGATATAGGGTAGTCTTCCAAGAGAAAGAACCTATTAAAAAAATCCTGAGACGACAGCTGGAAAGTCATAGTGATGAATGTAACAATACTGCTGAAAAGACTAAAATTTTGTTACAAAGAGTGGAATGAGGGCTAAGTGTGGATTTATAACAACTGTACATGAAGGGGATATTTATGATTGGAAATAAACATTATTCAAGATATAATTTTGTTGTTGCAATTGGACACTTTTTCAATAGATTATATATTTAATTACAAAGAGATGCAATTTTAATTGCTCAAAATATTTTCAGACAAAGTATTAGCCTACAACTCTCTTAGTTTAGGAAATTATACAATAAAATAGGATGGGCATTTTAAAGATCTGCATTTGTATTTTAGTTTATTTGGGATTCTGAAAGTAAACTGTAAAATAAATATGAACACATTGATAATTTAGACAATAAACAATATTTCCTATGAAGCTAAAACTGGTGCAATACTTTTCATTGAGTAAATTTAAATTAAGAATGGATTAAACTTGTAAATCTCAGTTTTAACATGTACTATTGAAAGGTGTGTGTTTTAAAGTAAGCACGCACATGCTCACTTTCAAGTTACCTCTGGTAAAACAAAGTTTGAGATTTTTTTAACTACATAAGAGACTGACAGACTTACATTGGTAATAGTCAGTTTTGTTTTAATGAAATAAACACTCATAAATAGGGATGGGCCGATACCTAAAATTTTTGTTTCTAAAAGTTTTCTTCTGAGTTTTGATTCTTTCAAGTTTTATAGGGCTACATGTTATTCTCTAATAATGAATTTAGTTAACATCTTGGTTATATGGTAAAGCCTTTTAATAGTTCCATTTGAATGTAATAGACTACAAAAGTGTTCAACCTTAATTTATAAATAGGAATTTCTGAAAGCATGACAAACGTATCAGTTAAAAGTAATGATTTATTTAAAACTACAAATGTGAACCTCACTTCACAATTACAATATAACTTCAGTAATAGGCATTTCATTTTGTGTAACTGGAGAAATTGTAACTACTTTCTCTTTGTTTTGAAATCTATAAAGTGGTGGCCAGAGACGTGGGAAGAGAGAGAAGAGCGGTGACAGACCAGTTATTATTGCGTCTTAAATAATAATATTTTTATCTCAAATCAGCATTTGCTTTAATCATTTAAATCATTCAAAGTAGCATAGTCAATAATGGATTATTTTTTCTATAAATTACACCACACACTTATTTTAACAGGTAAATAAACAAGAATTGGAATCATCACAATAATAAATGGAGAATCGAGTATCAAAGATTACTCAATACCAAAAGAATCGGAATCGGCTTATCTCTACTCATAAACACACTAAAATATATATTTTGGATCTACTGCTTCCTTTGTCAGACTGTTCTCTAACTGTTGTTAGAGAAATGGCAGTTTCTCTGTAACTGTACAAAATGAATCATATATTCGAATGTGTTTATGTAAGTCTGTCAATCTCCAACCTAGTCCAAAATCTTTTCATTCCCTTTCTTTCCATTAGCAGAAAATTATCATTTGATAAATTTCCATATTCAAATTCCACATATTTGAATAAACTTTTGTATTTTATTACTTAAATTAAAAAATGTGTAATTAAAATATTAAAAACAAAACATTTATTGCATATTTTCACGTGGTAGCATTACTTTTTCAACCACTATCACATTATTTTGAATTTATATTTTTCACTTGCATGCATAAAAAATACGTTATTAAAATTCATCATTCTTAATTTAATATAATTAATTAGTTTTATCAACAAGACTGTATGTCATAACCGAACAGTATACACAATTTGCTAATCACGTACTTTCTCATCTAAAAAACAAGCTTAACAAATGTTTATGTTTTATCTCATTATTCACTAGGACATTTACAGAACAATCTTTTCCCACTATAGTAAACTCCTGATTATCCGACCGATAATCGATTATTATACCTTAAGTTACACAAATAATGACCCCGGATAATGCAATTCACAAATAATCTTCAGAGGACACCAGAGAAGTTTCAATTAGACTGAGAGTGAGCTTGCCGGAGTGCTCGCCGCCCTTCGGAAGAGAAGAGGGGAGCACATCGGCATGTCCTCAGTGAGTCTCAAGGGAACCCAAAACGTGCTGGGACGCTCCCAGTGCTGAACGTGTTAATAGCCACCTTGCTCGCCCCTTTTATTTCGCTGGCCCGCGTCGGGATGCTTCCTTTTCAAAGTAAAAATTAGTATGTACATATTTACATACCTATTCCCTTCATCTTAACTTCTAATAAGCCTTATATGTATTTACGTCGTAATTCACCGTTTGGAAATTTAAACACATGAATCTGATTGGAATAAAAATTGGATATTTGTAATACAATGGCAGATCCCGGATAATCCGCAAACCGGTTAATCCGCCCACGGATAATCGGGAGTTCACTGTATTTGAAAACTCTAATCTAATGTTATTTTGTTTTACAACACAATACCTTAGACGTGTTTCAACTCTTGTTTGGCTTACACGTCTTCTGCACTTTTATCGTAATAATATTGAAATATATGCTGCATTTGTTGTAGCAGAGTTTAAAAATGATTTGACATTTGATTGGATAGGCTAATGCATTATCTTTGTAATAGTTCTAAGAGAGTAGTTGTAATATATCAAAACTCTGATAGAGCTTAAAACTTATTGAAGATTTTTTGACCAGTTAAAAGACCTACAGACTTACCTTCGCAATAGCCTGGTCTGTATTCTTAAAATAAACACTAAAAAAAAACTAAATTAATTAGACATTCTAAACATACTGTGTTCTTTGTCAATATTATACAAAACTATGGCTCACTTCAATTTTCATCTGACAGATAAAGGATACGGTGTGTCAAAATATATCATTAATTAATTTCGCAGTGTTTATGTGTGACTATTTAACAGGTCGAACTATAATCAAGGTAAGTCGGCCAAGTCTCTGATCTGGTTCAAAAAATCTCAGACATATAAAAATAAGACAAACACTAAAATGGTTAACATATTTCTAGACAGCTTTTAAAAAACATTACTATTTAAGCGTTTCTTTTATACAGGAAATCAACATTTCTATAATTCTAATTAATATTGACGGTATTAAACAATTATTGTTGACTCATTTCTAATTTATCATAGGTACAATTTAGAGTACAGTTGAAAATGTTTTCAACCATGATATAAATATTCGCTGAAAAATCGATATTTTGTAATAAATAATTTAAACATGACCATAATGCATGCTTTTAAAACAGTCAATATTTGCAGACGCTAAATGTTAATTGAATAAACTAACTGCACATATGAAGAAAAACTTGAAATGAGTTACATGTTAAAGCAACACAATGTATCTCAATTAAAGTATTCTATAGCTGATTTGTACAAAATGTGTTTACAGAAAAAGGTGTCAAGATGGAAGACTTTTGGAATTTTAAATAAATACATGTTATTCCACTCCTGTGACAAGACGTAAGATGACATACATTTCTGATTTATTTTGATAAAAATATGTAAAATGAATATAAACAAAGGTAGAGTACAAAAATTTTTTAAAACAGTAAGTATACTTGAATTATACAAAACACATGAATGTGTTTTAAAAGTTAATGACAAACAAAAAATCTAAATTAAGGCAAATATAAATATTGACAACAATGCTTGTAAAACACTAAATTTTTAATTTTATTACAGTAGATCTATAATTATATAAAGTTTAGTAACAGTTTTTATTTTGTATATTATTTTAATAGAAATATATAAATACATGTACATGAAAATCACATAAATATCAAATAAACCACATAACAATTTTTCTAAAAAAATAAATAACCTAAATGTTTTAACAGATCAAAATACAGGGAGGCCAAAAATAATCCTGACTCTTCTAATTATAAAAATATTTTGAAGTTCATTACTATAAAATTTGTTACTATTTATAAATTAATATTAATTAAATAAATATCTGTTGCTAATGTTAAAATTTTTAAATGGTTAAAGCCTAATTACAGCATGTAATGTTTTCACAATCAGTTTAAACTGAAATATTTTGGAGTGTATGATGTCCATTAAAGTTTAAATGATGGTCAAAGTAATTTTTGAACAAGACGGCTAACTGACAATAATTGTGATTTTTACTTACAGAATAGTTTTTCTCTTGAACTTCTAAAACACGGTTTTCTTGTAAAATATTGTAGATACCCCAAAATTCAATGGCAAAATTTAAGCGTTTTTCAATTTAAAACATTTTCAGTTTCTATGTAAATGGGTGGCCACCCTGACATGGTTGTAACTAATACAAGAATTGTGTTGACATGAAGATACAAAACAAACTGCAGCAAAACAAGATAATTTAAATAATAAATTATAATTTATTGCACGTGGATTCTTTAACAATCCGATACATAATTAACTTAGTGTACAGGAAATCATAATTGTTTCATACAAAATCATTTTCATGGTTATAGAAAAATCCATAAAAATGAGTAACGATTATATGTAGGACGAAAGATATGATACAAATTTTTATTGTAAAGTAAGGAATGGGTCTAGACATATACCAGGCTGAAGAAATGCGTTGCATTGCGATCGTCAGGTCAGTCTGTTGGTATTTGGCCTCTGCGCTCAGGAACTACTCATGTCACTCAAACATTACCTTTTACTTAATTCTACCTTAATTGCTGAAACAAACATAGAAGGGATTTTTTATTTTAAAACAATATATATAAATTACAATATTTTTCAACTTTAACCTTTGAGGGGTTGCATGGTTTGAAATGTCACTAGAGGTCGCTCAAAGAGGTTACTTCCAGATAAACAAAACACTAGTTTAAATCAAAATATTAACAACTTTTTTCAAATATCTTTGAAATAAAACATTTTTATATATTTTCAAAATCTTAAATTCATTTCTATAGCATTACTTTATAGTATGTATTAAAAAAAATACATTACAAAAATTTATTTTAACATTTATGACTTGCCTTAAAATTTTAATTGTTATACAAAATATTTCTTAGATAGATATTTGTTAAACACCCCTTTCTTCGAGAGGTGTTTCTAAATCACTGAAGTCGTCATCAATGTTTCTACTTCATCATCACCTAGATTTTGTTGTAAGTCATTTGTAACAATTGCATTCTTGTCAGCCTTAGGATCCATCTCATCTGATCCATCACTATCACTGTCGAAGAGTTTTCTAACAAATGAAGTGCCATTTGGATGTTGATAGTGTTTTTATTGATCTACACTAGCTAGTATATTAGCAATTCTGATATACTCAAGCTCACAATCACTTATTTATGTCCATTAATTCAAGTAAAACAAATGACACATATTTACAGGTGTATCTATAAAAAGAAACAAAAACTATCTAAAAATGTACACTCACACACAGAAGTTAGTTCACAGTATGAACAACATACGAAATTGCACACGGATCTAACATCCAGTAATTCACAGAAACTGAGCTTGACTAAAGAAACCAAAGCCGAATTTTGTGCGTGTGTGACAGAGTTTGTATTTCCGAGTAAGGGTCTTGTGAAATAGGTCAAAGCATAAACACTAAGCTCTAGTAAAAACATTTTGTTATTGAAAAAATTAGGGGGCCTGGAGGTAACCTCTGCGATGCGATTTCTCAAAGGTTAAAAAAATTAACCAAAAGAAGTTGGTTAAATTTGGTAACAAAGGAGTTACTTGCGGTTTAATGAGTTAAGGAGGTTACTTGGAATCAATCAATTTGACAACTACCCCACCTTATGAAGGATAAAGTATGTAAGGTCACATATTGAAGAAATAGATGTAATTGATATTAGGATCGTAGGGAAGTATATCTTCATCACAACCTTATGTAGCAGACAGAAAAGGAATGGAATAAAAACAGGACTAAGGTTGGAATTTAATAGTATTTCTATGGAAGACTTTGGGAAAATTATGGTTTGAGTGAGCGAAGTTCCATATTTGAAAGAGCTTAATATATTCTTGGATGGGTGGAAAAGAAGAGGAGAATGGGAAAATCCAAAAATCTTACTGACTAAACAGAGTTCATTATGAACATATGTTTTTAAGAAATGTCTAAGATTAGAGGAGGTAAAAATATAAAAATATATTTTGTGTTTCACATTATAAAGCATCAAAATTTATTAGATACACACACACATTGTAACTAAAGCAAGATTGTTTATTTGTATTCAATTAACACTTATACAAACATATTCTTACTTGGTTTTTTTGGTGTACGGTTTTAGAAGTTTGCTGTCACGCCATTGTCTAGGGTAAAACCGATGAATTTTTGAGAGGTTGAACAGTGAAATTTCAATTAGAGTAAATTTGTAGTTACTGGTTCAAGTACCAGTACTGGCATTATTATGCATTTTGTGCCTCTTTTTATTATAATTACGTTTTCTGTTGAAGGAAATTGTGTGTGTGGCTAGGTTTGGGTTATATTTGTTTGGTTTAGTGTATGCTTTAAAGTGTTATTTATATGTGACTTTTAATTTGTTTTAGGCCTACGTGTAATTTATTACAACCTGGATATTATATTTTGTTACAAAGTGTTTCATAAATGTTTTCTGAAGAGTTGTTTTATTTATTATGTTATTAGTATTTATCTATATACCAGTATGATATTTGATACTTTCATTTATATTGTATCCTGCGTTGTTATAGTGGTCCATTTTATGTTTCAAATTGTAGATGGTATGTATTATTAATTAGTTTATTATATAAATTACATGTTTTACCATTGTATGCAATTTTGAAATATATGATAATGGATATTGCTTCATATAGTTATGATAATGGACAAAATAAAAAATAAGTTGTAAAAAATTATGTATGGGCCAAATAAAAAAAATTAAAAGACATCACCTGTCTTTATGTTAAAAAAAAGCACTTGAAACCATACATTAAACCAAACATATTAAACTACCCTGTATGTGTATTTGTATATATAGGATGATATACAGAAACTTTGGGAGCTCATTCTACATGTAAAAATAATGAATAAAGTTATTATAAACATGGGTCCGGAAATACTTCGTTAGCGAGTGATGGTTAGTGAAAGATATTGACCGAATTTCTGCTCACCATGTAAAACCAGGTCTTCCTGAAGTTCTACTAGGTAAATTCAGGGGTTTTTGACCTGATAAATTGAATTAAACTGGTCCCAGAACTATAAGTTAAGTAGTTTTTTAGAAAACCCGTGTCAAATACAAAAAAAAGGAGTTACAAAACAAGCTTTCTGTGAATAAATTCTATTCGCTTTCTGTGTTCTTTATTTACACAATTTTGTTCAGAATAAAATTTTCTACAAGTTTTATTAAAAATTTTGATCTGTTTCTTGGTGAAATAATAAAGTTATTGTTGCCCAAAGATGAAAAAAATGTGTTTTGCACACCATTTTTTTGCACTTGACACGGGTTTTTTCAAAAACTACTCAACTTAGTTCTGGGACTTATTTTATTTAATTTATTAGGTAAAAAATCATATGAAACAATTGAAATCGCCTCATAATCTACCTTACCAAACGACTGAGGTCTACTTTCAGGAAGATCTAGTTTTGCATGGTGAGCTGAAATCCGGGCAAAATCTTTCGCTAGCCTTAACTCGTTAACAAAGCATTTCTGGACCAATGTTTATGTAGCCTTTTTTTCATTATTTTAACATGTAGAATAAGCTCCCAAAGTTTCTGCATATCTTTGTGAATCACCGAAAATAAAATATAACCTAAAGTAGTTATCATCAAGTATTTCTTGTTTAATTTTGTTCAGCTCCTGCTTCATTTCCCTTATAATGTCTTGCTTTAATGCTTCTTGTTCTGACATTGCTAAACCAGTGCTCAACTCTCCATTTACTTTGGGTATACATTCTTCACTTGATGAGTTTAACTGTTTTCTAAATATAACCTATAATAAAATATAACCTAAAGTAGTTACCATCAAGTATTTCTTGTTTCATTTTGTTCAGCTCCTTCTTCATTTCCCTTATAATGTCTTGCTTTAATGCTTCTTGTTCTGACATTGCTAAACCAGTGCTCTGTTCTCCATTTACTTTGGGTATACATTCTTCACTTGATGAGTTTAACTGTTTTCGTGTAGGTTTTGGTGATGATTCGCAACCATTTCCTAATTTGTTTCCAGCACTCCATATACTTCCCTTTCGTTCCATAGTACTGCAGTCACCTTCCTAAAAGTTTAAATTAAGTTAAAAATATATTTTTTTCAAATCAAACTTTTTAATTAGCAAACAAATATATATTTATATATACCTTAATAATTATAATTAGATATGAGTAGTATCCTGTTTATAGTTGAAAAAAATGTGTAATTTTTTGTACCTCATTTAAAAAGGAAATTTTTTATTAGATATGATATAATGTATTTTAGAACGTTCATGACTATAGATTTTGAGAATTTCATACACATTCATTTAAAATGTTGTAAAATCATTATTTATGGGGATAAATTTATAATTTTTGTTTTGTTTTGTAGAATATGTAGTGAAGAAATACAGTAATTGATATACATTTATAAACATTCAATTATTACTATTTGTTTATGTAATAAACTAGAAAAACATATTTTAATTTTATATTTACAAACTAAAGTATTTTTTAAATACTTTTATAAAATAAACATGCTATACTATATATTTTATGGAGGTAAAACTGAAACCCAACACAGAAACATAATTTTATCTGTATAATAAATAAAAAATAATAATCTATACTATTATATAAAAATCTAATAGTGTGTGTTACTCAATCATGTCAAAACTACTACACCCATTGAGCTGAAATTTTACATGGACATTTTTATGGTCCCTGGTTAACGTATAGGATTATTTTTATTTAGAAATTCCGTCAAGGCACTGCCCCACTGGCCTTGAAAACTCTCTTAACACTCAATTATAATTATCTATACTCCATTACATACTTGTCTTAATAAGCTGATTATCACATGTAAAAGTCACTTTTAAACACATTTACACAGCTGATAATAATTGTTTGTTGTTATTTATCTTTCAAGGTTAGTTATACTTTACAAATGGTATATTCAAGCAGAAGCTTTTCCTTCTCTTGGTTTTCAAGACAATAATCGGTAAGTTTATAGTTTTGTATATTTTTCGGGGTTTAATCTATCTGCACTATTACATAAAAATCTAACGGTGTCTATCTATGTGCGTGTGTTATTCAATCACGTAAAATCTACTGGACCCATTGAGCTGAAATTTTACATGAACATACTTAGGGTCCCTGGTTAACCCATAGGCCTATTTTTATTTAGAAATTCCATCAGGCTACAGCCCCAATGGCCTTGAAAACTCCTTTAATACTCAATTATCTATATTCCTTTATATATACTTGGTTAATCAGCTGATAGTAAATGTTTGATCAATGATGTTTTAGTAATGTTTCAAGGTTATTTATACTTTACAAATGCCATGTTGCAAGCAGAAGCTTTTCCTTCTCTTGGTTTTTCAAGACAATAATCGTTAAGTTTATAAACTATAGTTGGATATATTTATTTAATTTGAGTAAATTAAATTCACCCCAAACACAAATCACATATTAAATCAATACAAATATACACCAACCCCGTACAAAGGATGGGTACTCTGTTAGTAATAAACAAATAAAATATCCTGTTTAAGTTAAAATGTTTCAGGAGGATATACCTACATGATCGACTCAGAAAATAAGGAATTTCATTAACTAATATCAGATACACTTCAACCACATGGGTTAGTACATAACTCAAGATATAATAATTCAGATTATGCTCTATGGATTTTTAAAAAAATGAACATTTTGAGCACAAATTCTGTGAATTATCAAATCCTTTGGGAATATTATGTACAAAATTAATTGGGAAAAAAAAATATTATGTCATTTATTCCACATTTAGGTACATAAAATTTTCACAATTGAGTATCCTAACAGCTTTAAAGTTTGAATAAAATACGACCCAATTAGAATAAAGCAAGTATTACAAAATTTTTCAAAACCTACACAAAACTAGGAGAATCATGTAGTTCCAATTATAACACTCTAAACTGGTTACAGCGTATTGTAAAATGGAATACCTACTGGGTTTCCTAAAATTAGAGAAAAAAATAATAATAATGTGTTTGACTCAAGTCATCTACCTGTGAAGATGCATCGGCCGGATCTTTCTTCTCTGCTTGAGCTCTCCGTCTGGCAAGAGTTTTGGCCATTTCATCCATCATACTGGCCATACCTGTCTGGCCTCTACCTAATGTACCATAGTTGCTACCACTACTACTAGTTGATGATCCACTGTTTTCGGCTGATTGCTAAACACAGAAGAAACACAAATTGTTAATAGATATATCAGAATAAATAATTACAAATGGACTTCATATTCTAATGTTTTACTAATATTGCTAAAATTTTACTTATTAATATTTTTCGAATAAAATTTTGTGGAATGGCCACAAATTTAATATCATGTCAATAAAGCATACATTCACAAAAATCATATAGCATTATGGTAAATAAATTTTAAAAACCTTCATTTCTATGAAATAAAGAAAGAAAAGAAACTAAAATTTAAATTCCAAGATGTCATTTAAAAAGAGAGACAAAATATGATGCTATATTCATACCTAGAATAAATATTTGTATTTTTTTCATATAAAAAATTTGCTTCTTTATTTAAACGTCATAAATGCAATAGAATTCTAACAATAATAATAAACCCGCAGGAGTTATTAATAGTATATTTCTAGGCATTCAATAATTGAAAAGTAGTAGATTTTTCAAATGCCATCCTAGAATGAATCTATGAAATGTAGACTTTTTTGACTTCTTGAATCCTGTGATTTTTTTTTGATGATTTGGAAAGCCAAAGTCATCATAGGACAATTAAAAACAATCTTGTACCACTTACTCCTAATATAAAATAAGGATTAAAATGAAGTTGGGCATAATTAATAAGTCATCTTTGTGTCACCACCAATAGTGATGGTTATAGCACAGAAACAAAACCTCGATGGATATGTTAGATACTATTTTTCACCATTCTCCACTCACCAAATATATTTGGTGACCCTTTCTTTATTTATGCAAATATACTCCTTTCATATCCTTACCAAGCAATAATAAGCTTTGCATTTTTTACTTTCAAACACTTTACTTTTAATAAGAAAAGTGACAAAGAGATATAAAGAAAACAGTATTGTGGGAAAAAAAATTTCACTTTCTTCGTAAGAATAGTTTTAAAACTATCGGTGTCCATCCTTTTGATGAATTCTGATCCATCTGATTCAAAAGTTCATTTCTTTTTAAAATAACTGTTAATAACTATTAATTCAAAACAATGAAGGCCAAAATATAAAAATAATAGATTACCAAGTAAAAGATTTTGAATAAACATTGGGCATGATAATTTATGTATGCTCCCTATTACCTTATTGGACCTCCGTAGTCGAGCACTTTGAAGTTGGGCAGCTAAGGACCCTTGGTCTGGGCCATCTGAACTAGAGGAACGCGACATGTTGGGACCGGGTGGAGGAGGCGGTGGTGGGGGACCAGGAGCGGCAGGACATGGGGGAGGAAGGGGCGGTACAGGAGGAGGAGGACATAAAGACATGGGTGGAGGTTGGGGTGCTGGAGGTGCTGAAGATGTTCGATGGTGTCCTTGATTTCCTGGAGGAGTCGCTGGCATCTGTGGTGGTCCGGCTGACGATGGTGAGGAAGCGTTGGGACTATTCAGAACTGAAAAATTATAGTTAACTTTCAACATTATTTAAAATTCAAATGTACACAAATTTTTACTATTATTACAAACATAATAAGAACCACCCCCTTCAACATTTTTGGCAACGGCTGCTTCAATAAGTTATATTATTGATACTGTAGTTGTTAATTTGAAAAGTAAAAATACTTACTTCGAATCAACCAAAATTTTATAAAAACAATATTTACTATTTTCACACCAATATTTCATGAATGTTTCTGAGTATAGAAACAAATATTTTTATTCCAACATTATAGAATCTTCTAACCAGATATCTCAGCGAATTTTGTTAAAGCTTTGTAAAGATTGGAGGCAGACAAATTCCTTCTTAAATATTCTTTAATAATGAAAGTTAACACAGTACTATAGCACTTTAGGCACTTAAAATCCCTGTATATATATATATATATATATATATATATATATATATATATATATATATATATATATATATATATATATTGTAATAATTGGTAAATTCTCTTTTATAAGTCTTAATAAAAATTTATAAGTTAAAAGAAATAACGATTCAATGCTGCTTTTGTTACAAAAATTTTAATATCTTAATATGACATTCCTTATTTTCTTTTATAAAGTCACTTACTAATTACAAAGTCTTATTTCATCCACAAAGAATTACAAAAATTAAGCTTTATTAGCCTAAGTCTAAAATTTGTTTATGGCAGCAAGAAGTTTAGTTATAAATTTTAATATTAATTGAATTTGATTTAATTACTTTAATTTGAGCTTGAGCTCTCCTTATTTCGGGTTAATAGGTGGGTTTTCTAAATTTTGAATAATAAAATTTGAGTTGGCACTTTCAAAAAAATATCTAAGTTACAATTCTTACAAGCTAAAATTTTTTTACAAGTTATTTGGTTTCTAATTAAATAATTTCCTGAATAATGTCTTCTTAATCGATCAGTTCAATGATTTGGCTTAATGTTATTCTGTAATTATGATTTGAATACGATACTGCACTTTCCGCACCAGTTAAAAAAATAAAATTTCTACAGCCAATTCTGAAACACGTCTGCCTCGTTCAAATGCTCTGTCCCAACTAACTGACGCTCCCTTTTTAGCAATAAAATGGCCAAGTCGTCAATTTCCGCTATTTTCTCGTTTATTCCTTGTAACAGCTTTACGGATATCATGTTCACCGCCTCTGATGCACTTCTTCTTCTTAACAACTGCACTTAAATTTCTTTGCAAAACAATTGCATTTAAATCTTATTTCCCAAACTGTTTTAGATTATATCTCCACGAGAAATATTTAAAACGAATATCTTTTGCCGGTCAATGCGCACGCAACTCCACAAATTCGTTCTCCCATCTTGTTTACTTCAGAACATTTCACTAGCTTGCCGTAGGAAAGTTTTAAGTGTATTTATATCGTTCTATTGAAATTGTTATCTATTAATTACTTCTAATACATTTTCTTATAAATAGTGATTTGTGTGTTTTTTTTTCTTTTTATATAAAATCTTGTGATTAGATCTAAAATGTGGCCATGTGCATTTTCTACACAAGTGAAATTAGGTTATGTTTACATTTCGTTACTGGTATATTTTAGTAATTTTTTTACATACTGAATTTATTTATATATATTTATCTTATTTTGTAAGTGCCTTTTATATATATACTACTTCAAAATGTTACAATATATATATTTAACGTTATCCATTGTTTTTCCGTTGCACTGACTTTATGAAGTTAATATATTACTATGTAAGTAATTTTATCCACCATTTGGTGGATAAAATTACTTACATAGTAATATATTAACTTCATATATATATATATATATATATATATATATATATATATATATATATATATATATATATATATATATAAATGTGTGTGTGATATTTAATGTTGGCCATTATTTTTCCATTGCACTGACTTTATTGTTAATTGCAAACATTGTTACAATTAACAATAATAACTTTATAAAGTCAGTGCAACAGAAAAATAATAGACAACATGAAAAAAAAAAAAAAAAAATATATATATATATATATATATATATATATATATATATGAAGTTAGTATTTATAAATTGTAAACAATTTTTCCACCACCAAGTGCAATAATTTTACCTTATGATAAGGCACCATTGTCGATCCACTCTATTATATATTTTCCATTGAAATTTTCATTTTAGACTCTTTAAAATACATATATACATACTAATAAGATTTTCTTTCACTAATTTACCTGTTACAAATTTTTAATGATTAGATGCTAAGCTAAATGTTTAATTAGAAAAAAAATACAGTTCAATAGGGACAGTAAATGTGTGTGTGGTCATATTTTACCACAGTCTTTAGATAAATTTTTTCTGGTCAGAATATTTGAGAAATAAGAAATTTCTCTTTGTTTCATGTTGTCAGTTAACAAATACCTAAATTAGAAGAATGAGTGACCAAAAATGTTAAATGCTTAGCTTCATACAAATGTGTTTCATGTTAATACCTTACCATACCTTGAGATTGTTGTGACATTCTCCTTTCTTGCATTATGGCAACATCTTCTCTGGTCATTGTTCTGCAACAGTTAAAAAATCAGTAGTACAATATAAGTACTATGAAAGTATGAGTATTATAATAATTATATAAATAAATTAACACTTTAGCTGCCGGTCACAATATCAGCGTATATATATATATATATATATATATATATATATATATATATATATATATATATATATGAAGTTAATATATTACTTCTACTATATATACTACTACTACTTCTACTACTATATATTAATATATTCTCAGGAGAAAAATATCAGTGATTCGACAATGGTCAAGTGTCCGAAAGGTGCCTCATCACTCAAGGTAAAATTATTGCAATAGTAATATATTAACTTCATATATATATATATATATATATATATATATATATATATATATATATATATATATATATATATATATTACTAGTGTAAGTAATTTTATCCACCATTAAGTGCAATGATTTTACCTTGTGTGATGAGGCACCTTTCGGTCACTTGACCATTGTCGAATCACTGATTCTAATGTAATGGACTGATAATGGACAACGTAAAATATCAATATATATATATATATATATATATATATATATTCTTGATATTTAATATTATCCATTGTTTTTCCGTTGCACTGACTTTATGAAGTTAATATATTACTATTTTTGAGTAATTTTATCCACCATTATTGAGTAAAATTATTGCACTTAATGGTGGATAAAATTACTCAAAAATAGTAATATATTAACTTCATATATATATATATATATATATATATATATATATATATATATATTCTTGATATTTAACATTATCCATTGTTTTTCCGTTGCACTGACTTTATGAAGTTAATATATTACTATGTGAGTAATTTTTACTATGTTAGTAAAATTACTCACATAGTAATATATTAACTTCATATATATATATATATATATATATATATATATATATATATATATATATATATATATGTGTGTGTGTGTCTAGGCAATTGGCCCGACATAGTTTTTTTATAGCCTAAATGATTCCTAAACTCTGTCTGGCAAATTGGCAGAACATTGTATTTGAGTTATTTATATTTTCTTATCTCTGAAACATTCTCTTAATATTTTTTTGTTACGTGTGTAAACAATAAACAACAAAACTACAATTCCATGTTCCCTTTACCCACATAATAAGCTGACCGGGGAGTAAAATGTTTTGGCTCTTATAAGGAAGAGATATAAACATGTCACATGTTATTGATTTGCGAGTTTATAAATATTTTGTATATAGAATGGAAGTGTAAACATAGTCTGATAATTAATATGCCAGGTCTGATTAATACTATACAAGAAGTTTTGGAACTTAGTAATTTACTTTTTAAGGAATTTACATTATAATTTACTTCCTAGTAAGGATAAGTTTAAGTGTACTAATGTTTGCACTTAACTTCAACCAAAACAGGTTTTGTAAGAATCATTATACAACTAAGTATTTAGTCAATATTTCTGACTTATTATTTAGCTTTTGTGAAATTTTGAAAACAATAGTGAAAACCAATATAATATGTCATTGAAAATGATTTATTTTATTGTGAAAGTATATAAAGATAAACTTTTTTCAATGAACCAATTTGTTTGATTGGTTTGTTTAATCAATTCAACTTCACTAAAATTGTTAAGAAATATGTGAGTTTCGACAAAAAGCTCCTAAAATAACATCATGTATAAAATGCCGTCGACACTAATCTATCAAACAAAAACCATCGTAATTATATCTGTAAGTAGTGTGAAGCTTGTTGTTTAATACTGTGCATTCATTTTTCCAAAAGTAGCAACACCAGCTGAGTAGTACTAATAAACATATAAAGTTACTAGACAACAATGTTGGGCCTAGTAGCCTGACTGTATTCGGTTCAGCCTACTGGGCCGTCGGACGTGGCAGCTAAAGTGTTTAAGGAAAGTGTTATAATGGAAACAATACAATTTATAAGTTCAGAGATGAAAACTGATTTAGAATCTTTTTTCTGATGTAAACAGTTTAAATTAGACGGTTAATTTAAAATTAATTTAATTGTATATTTTAGACAAACAACTGATATAAAATCTATGGCACGTAGTACTTATGAATTTCATGGATTAAACAAAATACATATTTAATTACATTTCTTTAATTAATTATTTTAAGTAGTGGAAAAAATAATGCCTAATAATATAGCATGTAAAGGCCTTAGTTTCATAAATAGACTAAACTAATGTAAAATGTAGTCTTTAATTTAAATTAAAATTATAATGAAATATCTTTGAAGACATTTAAATAAGGCATATTAACAAGACTCAAGTCTTGTTTGTGACTCACAGCATTGAATATTGCACTAACCTAGTGTGAAATGCACCAGCTGAAAAATATCTGTAAGTAGTGATTTTATGGCAAGTAATACCAATAGTAGCAAATTAAAAAAACCTCAAAAACTTCAAGTTTTAAATGAAGATGTTTCAACATTCATAATCTAATTTACTATACTACTTAATGTTAGAAATTTTAAATAGTTGTTTTTAGTATTTTCTAGTAACAAAAAATGTATATAATACAGCATATAAATAAAGCAAACCATGTTTGAAAACAGTATAAACTAAAAAATAAACAACAAAAGAACCATCATGTTAATTTAAACAAATAAGTTGAGCAGTGGTGAATCCTTAAATATAATAATTAACTCCATTTCATACTACTGACATGTTTCAGTAGAGAAAAGATAGTAAATTAAAACATAATTCATTTCATAGTATTCAATTAAGGTAATTGTGCCCAACACATAACCTTTACAATAATCTGTTGATTGTTGTAAATTTTTACCACTGCCAGCACTGTCATACATCTTAATTAATGAAGATTCTCCAAAACATGTCAACTGGGAGTAATATGAAAATTCTAGCATTACAGAAGATTAATATATTTAACAGATTCTTGTATAATCTAACAATAACATTTATTATAATAGTAACATAATTATCATGCAATGTGTGTATCAATATAACATTAGGTATTTTAATTTAATATACAGTAGAGTCTCGATAATTGAAGGTGAATGGGACAGAAACCCCTCAGATTACTGAAAACTCGAATTACATAAAAATAAGTGCCTGTGGATTAGACAAAAATAGGACTTCTAATGAATCCTAATACAGTAAAACCCCTCATATTCAGATAAATGTGGTTATAGCCAGATCAGAATTTATTAATAGCGGGAATAAAGGCCATTCCAGCTAATCATTAATGTCGTCATAGTTTGATTGATTTGTTTCCTACAAGAGAGTTTATTTTCTGATACATCACACACAAGAGTAAACATTTGTGCATTCTAACAAATATTAACCGATATTTGTCGACTGTCAAAACTTACAGGGTAAATAAAGAAAGATATTTATGGCCAACTGACCTGTTGTCAGACATTTTAACATAACTTATAAGGAGATTCAAACACAACTAATGAAGTTGGGTAATAAACCAATCTGTAGAACACCAGTGAATTGAATGATACAACAGAATGGGGAGGAGAAAAAATAACGCATTGATATAAACATTTCTTACAAGCCCAACCCATTTTTTTATGGCTATCGCTTGACTCATTTCCTTTCAAATAGATAAAATAGGCTGAAATAGAAAAAGGCTCAAATTGAATGGAAGTTTGGAAAATCTGGCCTCGGATTTTTGAGACTCTACGGTATAGGGAAAAACAAACTTTAACAGGAGTTGCACATCAGTTTAGTTGTAACCTTAATGACATGCTGAAGTTAGATGAGCATTAACGTTTTGTTGTTCATGTAATGAATTTTTCTAATTTATATTATTATGCAAAACACATTATTAGTAGCAACAGCATTTATATACAGGGTGACACATGGGAAACGGGCGGTTTTAACTGTGTAGTACTGAGGGCGGTGGTGGGAGGTGGTTGTGTTGGGGGTAGTTCTGATCCACACAAGAGGCCTTTTCATTTACTCAGTCACTATGGAGCAGTGGGACTTGCAACGTCGAGTGTTTGTCTATGACAGTTTCGTGAAAAATGGTGAGTCTAATATTGCTTTGCAGCGATCGTATCATGAGCGGTTTCATATCGGTCGACGTGGAGCTGTTCCAAGCCGTAACACAATCCTCAGATGGGAGGAAAACTTCAGATCAACTGGAAGCATCCTGGCCCAAGACGCAGTGTAACAACACCAGAAAATGTTGAAAGAGTAAGGAAAGCGGTAGTCAGAAGCTCAGGACGGTCAGCTAGACGCCATGCTAGTGAGTTAAGAATTGATTGTGAATAGGTTAGACAAATTTTGCATGAAGAATTAAAATTCCATCCCTACAAAACATCTCATTGTCCAACAACTTAAGGAAACTGATTTTGCTGTACGAGAAGACTTCGCTTAGTGATTTTGGGATCGAATTAAAATTAAATTTTATTGATGAGAGATGAAGCTCATTTAAATGGGACCGTGAATAAGCAAAACCTACTTTACTGGACTCCAGAGCATCCACACCTTATCCACCAGAGTCCTCTACACTCAGAAAAAGTAACAGTCTGGTATGCTCTTGGCTGTTGGCATTATTGGACCTTTTTTTTGAAGAGAACAGGGCCACAGTTACTGATAAATCAGTTCTTTACATTCATATGCTTGAAACCAGAACTAAGAAGACGAATTCATTTAAAATGCGTTTGGTTCGAGCAGGATGGGGCAAAATCTCATACCGCAAACACTTCAATGACAGTTCTTAGACGCATGTTTCCTGGCCGGATTATCTCACGTTTTGGCAATGACCCTTGGCCTCCCAGGTCTCCCGACTTGTTATAACCACAAACCACGAAATTTGGACGAGTGGAAGAATGCAACCATTCTAGAAATTGCTGCCGTCCCTGCAGAGATTTTTGTCCGTGTCATGGAGGATTTTGAGAAGAGACTTGAGTCCTGCATTCAAAATGATGGACATCACCTCGATGACATTATTTTTCACAAATAACTTTGTTAACTAAAATGGCAAATAATGAGCTTTGATTTTGTGTAAATAAACATGCATTAATTTTAAAGTTGGCTGAGTATTATTTCATTAAAAACCGCCTGTCTCTCGTGTCACCCTGTAATTAATAAAAATTTAAAATTTTTAAATCTTGTTTCATCATAAATTTATAATATTTGATGTATTTTAATAAATGTTTTAGGTCTGAAATTCGTTTTTTTTTACCTCGGGTTTGATTTAAGGCATGAATTTTTATAAATTAGGCTGAGCTGAAGAGCTGAAAAGGCACGTTGAAGTTAATGGTGCCACATCCTCCAGGTAGGTTAGGATTAATAGTAACGCACCAAAACAAACAGTACTGAAACAGTTGCAAGATTTTATTTTACTTACAGTTTTCTCTGCAGTATTTAGCACCATCCCCCAAAACTAACTTCAAATAAAATACGAATATGCTGCCACAATAAAAAAATTACACAGATGATCGAGAAGACAACTACAGCGGATTCAGTACTGTTTATTTTGGCGTTAACAGTAATATACCTATTAGGTCACATACTAAATATATAGGTTTTTATAAAACTGATTAAAAATTTTAATTTATTCAACGAACATAACTAACATGTGTATGAATTGGAAACAATAATTGTTTTCATTATTAAACAGGAGAAGTAAGGAATGGGCAGAATTGAGGCCCCAATGCGCACATTATATTTTGGGTATGTAAAAAAATGTTATTCAACCTGTAATGTTGTCTAAAAATGTCACATCTTGAAAATAGACGTAGATGTTTAATAATCTTCAACACTACTGTATAAAATATGTATGAACTCCTACCCCTAAACACTATAAACTAACTAATCAACATGTGATACTAAGGTATTTATTAATTCATTTGTATACATACTTGATTGTTTGTTATTTACCTTAGATTTATTCATAACATTGCATTTATTTAACTAGTTGTATTATATTGTAATTTACTGTACATATATATATTTAAGTTTTAGGTTATAATGATGCGAGAACTGCCTCTAAATAGTGTTTATTAATAGTTTAATTTCTTCAATATTGTAATTAGTTTGTAGTTCGATTTGGTTTAAGCTTATAAATCCTCTGAGGATCAAGTAATTAATATAGAAGATACAACACTAGAGTAAAATAGTTGTAAATAATTTAATTAATGCATTAAAATAAAAAATAAAATAATAAAACAAAGAAATTAATAAGATATCATGCATTGCAGTTGGTCTATAAAGGGTACCTTGCATGGGTCTGTGAATTAGGACTAAGGTCTATCCTCTGTGGTCCCCCAGGTGATACTTGATGGTAGATACCTCTCTGCGCTCCCACCACAGGACTGTCACAAACATGCAGCTACTTTCAGCCAAATTCAACAAAATAAGTATTCCAACTTAAACTAATAGCCTAATGTTCATTAAGTATTATCTGTATACTATTAGTGCATGAAAAAATAACTGACTTGTGACATTCCATGTGAAGACTCAAGGCTTATCACTTGTCAGTTTGAAGACAGTTGACTTTAGATTAATTTTTGTTTGTAATGCAGTAATACCAACTTTAAAAAAATTAAACTTTCTGTTAAAACATACCAATTCTTCACACATTTTTTGGGGTAATCAGAATGTTTACTTTTAGTTCTAAATTTTTATATAATTATGTTGAGATGCCACAAGAGGTTTTTAAATATTGGTAAACTCCCAAGAGTTATTAAATACACTTCCAAATAATACATTTATTAATCTAGATGATAATTTTGTTATCTGGAAAGAATGATTTTTATATTCTTTTTAAAATTTGATTTAAATAAAAAAAAAGAAAACCAGTTTATTAAGACATAACTGAAACATTTTACTGTGTATAAGAAAATAATTGTTATCAAACTCAGGAAAAAAATTCAAAAACTCAGTGAAATTCTATCTATTATTTTATGACTTTTCCAGACGAGATGTATTTCATTACCTTCTACAATGTCATACACCACAATAAAATTAAATAATAACAGCAACAAGACATTTCCTATTTTTAGCCTATACTCAATAAAAAAATCTATTACTTATGGTTTAATTTCATAAGATAAACCAACATTTTCATACAGAGAATTTTGATAATCAAAATAGAATTAAAGGAAATAATGAAATATCTGATTTGTCTGCTTATTGTTACATTTCTTTTCTTCAACACAGTGAATAATTATGTGATCTATTTCGTATGAAATAATTCTGGTAATGTTATAATTTTTTCTGAAAATATCAATTTCACTAAATTAATATTGGAATTTTATAACACATCAAACAATAAATTCTTAAAAGTTGAAACGTAGAGAGGAAAATTCTACCTGTTGTACAATTAAAAGAGGTGCTACACAAAGTAGGTGTTAAAAATTTATAAAAGGAAGATATAGTACTTATACAAATTAAACAGAAATTTCTAACCCTTAAAACCAGGTAGCCATTCTTGTTCTGAAATAATCAGGATTGCAATAGTTACTATAGAGCATGGGCTCTTAGAAAGAGGGGCTGCTCCCCTTGGGGGGCTTGAAGGCAAGTCAAGGAGAGCTCGAGACCTGTTGGGAAATAATAAGATAAATTCTCGTTTTGTAATATTTAAAGTACACAATTTTTAAAATTTAAAACTAAATTTACACCTCAGATTTTTTTTTACATGGGTAATATTATTGGCCATGATGTTTAGATAATTTAAATGAAATGATTCCTTTGCCAAATAGGATTTTGACAAAATGGACAAATCTTCATTTTTGATAAAACACTTAAAAGTGTGTGTCAGCTCACTCGGCACTCAGAACTCGTGAGTTTTTGGCCAAACATTCGATCACTGTTATTTCCCCCCCTCCCCTACTCACCTGACCTTGCTCCTTGTGACTTTTTCTTATTTCCAACACTCAAAAAAACCCCTTAAAGGAAAAAGATTTGAAACGATTTCGGAGATTAAGGCAAGTGCAACGAAGGAGCTGAACGTCATCACAAAAGAAGCATACCAGGGCTGTTTTCACAAGTGGGAACACCGTTGGGATAAGTGTGTACGTTGGGGAGGAGAATACTTTGAAGGAGACACCAAGCGGATTCTCCTGAAACTAACTTGAGCCGCGAAATTCAAACAGTCCGCGTATTTTTTGAACAGACCATGTATTATGTATCAGTGGCAATGCTTTGGATAGTCAAAGTTTGTATTATATGGACCTGATGTTTTGAGGTTAAATTACACAAAAACACAAGAATTGAGAGGTAAGTATTATTTTAATACTACTGAATTATTCTAGTTTGGAGCAAAATGACATTTTATGAAAAAAATAAACTTTTAGTGAGTTTTCTGCTATTTTTCTTCATCACATTTAATTCCGGCAGTTTTTTTGTGAACAATTATCTTTCAATTCTTACCTATTTCTTTTTCCCAGACAGTAATTTTTCTTAATCATTAACAATCTTTCATCTGTACTGGTTTTTTGTAATATAAATGAAACAAGATTTTGATTTGCAAGCAATCACAGTAGCCATCTCTATTTCAAAATATTACAAAAAAAGGTGCAACCCAAAACAACTAACACTACCAGCTTAGGGTTGAAACATTAGCCGTTCTGATAGATGAAGCTATTCTGACACAGACATTTCAATGATTAATAGAGACTTTAAAAAAGAGTGTATATCTCTGACAAAGCTGTGGCATAAACACTACAGAACTATAAAGTACAATACAATTTCTCAGCTTCACTAAACTTCTTTTACTGGGGCTCAGTTAAATCATTACTCTACTGAATTAAAACAGCTATAATGTTAAAGTTTGTCAGTTTAGTGAGAAACAAGACCCTATTCACTGTAAAATAAATTTTACAATCATATGTATGCTATTATTCTCTGATGAGTCAGGTTTGGAGTAAATTCACAACTTAGCATAGGTAAACAAAAACAATATTTTGAATATAAAAAGTAACACAATGTCAGCAGTAGATTAAGTATAAGGGATGTATTGAAATATTTTCATTGTGGTCTAGAATGAATAAACAGTGACACAATGTCAGCAGTAGATTAAGTATAAGGGATGTATTAAAATAATTTCATTGTGGTCTAGAATGAATAAACAAACGAGTAAAGGTTTTTTCTTTACCTATAACCCATGTCCTCTTCATACTGGCCATTTGCTTGCTGATATACAGGTTGAGGTGCTGGGGTCGGTAAAGCTGCAGCTGGTGGTGGTAATGTTGGTCGGATCACTGCACTACTTAAAACCTGCAAGAATTAAAAGATAAAATATATTTTATAAATACAAACATTTTCATACGACAGACAAGGCAAAGAACATATTTCTATAGAGAGCAACGATTTGGAGCCATACGTTAGAAAGTTACTAATTCTTTTTATTAATTTTAAAAAGTGCTGTTTCATACAATCCATGAAGTGTGAAAAGCTGAGATAAATAATAGTTTTACTATTATGCCAGAACTGTTTGCAGGATCAAGATACGTTTCCTAGTCGTAACGTTTCCATAATTGTGTTAGAGAGTAAACTGTTTAATATTTGTGCAGTTTTTTTACCATTAAATTGACATTGTACTAAAATTTTCTATTATATACAAAAATAAATATTGGAAGTGTTAAACAAGGTCAGTTTTGGTTGAATTATATTTGAATGCTTCTTGGAGAGAGTGCCTTCAAAATAACACATGGGTCAAATAAAATCTCATAGTAGAGTTAAGAGGGGGTGGTTATGGCATCCTGTGCAGGGTTGAATATCTGACATAGATCTACTCTCTTTAACCTTGTAGAGGGCACATGGGGATTTTCTCCGCACATATCATTATTTGTTAAGAAAACGTCTTTCCAGTTGCCAGAAGTTTATTTCCTGCTCGTTACTCCACAACCTGGATTCTACTCCTCAACCTATTTTTGTAAATTTTTTCCTCGTAGCGTAAGAGTAAATTTAATATTTGTCACTCGCGGCCAGACTGCAGAGGTTTCGTCCGCAAGTGGCCTTTTGTGTAAGTTATTTGTGCGGAGTTCTTTGTGTGGCTATTTACATTAGAAAAGACTTTTTGGAATTAAATTATTACTATAATTGTCATTATTATTTTAATGTTATGTGTCTTTTTAGAATGTAAGTTTCATATTTTACTGTTGTTCGATTTGAAGAGGAGAGAATTCGAAAATGCTGGGTAGTGTTGAAAAAAAAGAAGTTCAAGAAAAAATACGGCCTACCGGGAATTTTGAAAGACAGCTTTTTGATAAGTGATGAAAACGAGTCTCTGCCAGATGATGAAGAAGCTAATGAAATTAAAAATGAAACAAATGAAAACATAACAGGTGAATCTGAAAATGACAAAAGTGGCCAATTTGTTGAAAATCTGTCAATTTTGATATTGTAGAGAAAATTCCCCTAAAAATCCGGGAGGAAGCAATTATAGTGCAGTTTGAGAAAGGGAAAAAAGCATATTCTAGTAAAAACAAAAAAATGATGTGGTATACTGAACCAGTAAGGCAATGGGGGGCAGAAAGAAGAAACATAATTCTCATGAGATGGGTCTGGTTCATGCTACACTAATGTGACTAGTGAGCTCGAAAATAAACAATTATGAGTTGTTTTTTCAACGAAGACTGTAAGTTTCTGCTAGTTTTATTTTACTCCAGAACCTATTGTGTTATAAAGGCAATAATTTTTTCATACACTAATTTGTAGAGTTATATATTTAAAGTAAAACATTCCTTATTTTCACTAAATATTATAATTAATTTAATATATATGTATGTACTATCACGATTAAATATTTTTAGGTTTGGACGTTTAATTACTTTATTACAGAAAAATAGCCCGCAAACGCCTCTCCAGTAATGAAGACAACGGTCTAGTATACATTACTTACACGTTATAACAATTAAAAATATTTTTAGAAATATGACGTTTAGAAATTCAAAATAGTACAATAATGATTTCTGAAATTGTTTATAATGTATTTATATAGTATTTAATTATAAAGTCACCCAAAAATAAAAACGGTTAAATTAAACAGTTTTTGTGTGGAATAAAACTCCGCAAGTGTCCTCTCACGTTTGAAAAATCTATGCGCCCTCTAGAAGGTTAAGGAACTTTAAAGTGTTTATTGATTTCTACACTCTTGAAGGAACAAAAATACGGAAGGATTTGTGTATTTAGGTAGAACTAAGGAAACGATCCCCTGGTACTAGGAATGGAAACAAATTCTAGCTCCGTATTGTAACATAAAATTAATTCTTAGTTTCAGAATCAAGGAACGCAAGTCTTAAAATGCTGACAAAGGGCGGCACAGTACAAAAGTAGTTGTAAATATTAACTAATAATTGTAAGGCTTTTGACTTTTCAGGCAAAAGAATTACTAAATACTTTTCCTTGTGTGTTGTTAAGAGAAGCAAGGTGCTAGAGGGTCGCTAAAATACCGTCAGAGAAGGTTAGGGCAGTGACTTATTAAATTTTCAATAAAACTTAACTGTCTAGTAATGGTAAAAATTTTTAAACTAGAGTTTATAGCTGAGATTGTATTAGTTGTAGTTAAAAAAACGTTTTGTGATTGGTTCAAAATTGCCAGAAGGTCCCCCTTAGGGTGATAATGCAGAAGGAACGCAAAAACGCAAGATAGAGGGCTTGGTTGAATAAACAACATCAGTAGGACGTGTTAGTACGAGCACTTGGTTCAAGGAAACGATAGTGGTAGAAAGTGTAGGTACAAAGGGGATAAAATTCTTGGAAAAAAGGGATGGTTATAATAACCAAGTAAAGTTATTAAAAGAAGGTTAAGGGGATCAATTAGTCAAAGGGGAAAAGAGATAAGGAGTTGTTAAGTGTAAGGAAAGTGTAGTGAAAAGAAACAAGGAACTACAAGACAAACTTCGAGGTGCAGAGTCGGAGAAGGCAAGTCCAAGAATAACCATCATCTCAACTATATAGAGTGAAGTCCAAAGAAACTACGCATGTTTTGTGAGCCACATATACAACAGTTAAATTCATCTATTTCATTGCAATAAGTAATAACATTTCAGTCAACTCGCAAAACATTTTTTAAAAATTTATGTATTGAGAGTATAAATACAGTTTTTAATAACTGATTGTTAAATTTCTCATTTATGTACCATTCAGATTATAGTACCCTAATAAAAGACCTAGAATATAAATAACTAATTGCATTGTCTATTGAGAATTAAATAAGGCTTGAGTTCAGTTAGGTAACTATTGTTTAGGAGAGATTATTTCTTTTGTAATCATTTTGTAGCAGTTGTTGTTAGGACAAATTAAACTAGAGTTTGTCACCTAACAGTGTATTATTTTATGTCATCTAGTTAGAAGTATATACAACAGTGGAAGTATAGAAGCTGTTAGTATTATACGTGAAAAAAAAATTAAATTTGGTAAATTCAATAATTATTTAAATCTTGTTGTTTCTTTGAAATATATTTATTTTGTGTGCTTATTAAAAACAAAATATAACTGAACTTAAGCATAAATAAATTATTCTGGTAAAGAAAAAATAAAATCAATAATTACCATCATAGGGAGAGTAGCTTATCTAAGGGTGCGAACAGCACAAGTGGGTTGTGGGTGCGGTCCCTGTCGACATCCATGTAAATCAAACACATTGTAACATACGAAGCTGAACATAACGGGTAAGTTGAAGTGCATTACGATGCCCTCCAGGATGCTTACATCGTTGCTTTTTGAAAAGAAACTGATTTGATTTTACATCGATGCTTATCTCGTGGTCTAGCAAGCTTATTCACCCTTTCAAGATCGTCCCGTCCCTTCCACGCTACAACTCAGTGTGAGGGAGATTCGACTGTCAACATCGATAGTGAGGTAACTTTTCCACACATACAATCGGAGTATGATTACAGCTGTATTGATAAACGCAAATGTCTAACATAGGAGCAATATTTTCAAGTAGGTAAACGGATGTCCCAGGAGTCATCCTTACACAGGAATATAATCGTTCGGGGTGATTTTTTAGTTCAGTAAAAAGGTGGTGGTATTTTTGGTATTCCCCTAGACTACTTCTTTTCTTGCTTATTGGATACACTGGAAGTACATCATTAGGTAGATTAGCTATTATCCACCACTACCTTCATTCGAATCACACAACATCGCAAACAGAATATGCACTTATAGGAGAGAACACATCACTATAGCAGTCTGAGCTTGGCTAAACAGCGCCTTCGCTGTGTGGTGTTGACATCGTCCGCAACTTAACTAGTGTCATCCACCACGACCTACAACAACTCTACCATGACCCACTTGTGCTGTTCAGATCTTAAAGTAGATATGTTCCGCAACTGAAGCGTAGTAGGAATATTGAGCAAATCCCAATTAAGATTAACCACATAACATTCAAAGAAACCTGTGCCCTTGGTGGTGCATTGATTGCAATGTGCTGTGGTTCTACACACTGTAGTTTCCCTTATCACTCATACAATAAGTGGATACAATAATAATAAGTAGATCAAACCTTTCCTATTAGGTTTATTTTCCATAATATTGTGTATCTTAATTTTTTAGGGCTAGTTTAATAAAAATATTTTTGGAAAAAATTGGTTTAAAAAAAGTTTTTTCTATTAGCTCTACACTCTTCTGATATATATCTCATATAAATTTTCAATTGTTAATAAAATACGTTTTTATTCACCCAATCCAGTTCTAATAGTTAAAAAAAAAAAAAACAGTTGATGGCAGTTGATGTTAATAAAGTTTTTTCAAATATTTATTAATTAATTTAAATTTAAAAATTTCAGGGCCCAGTCGGATTCAAACCGTGAATCTATATGTTTGAAAACCAGCACTTTCAGTATTGAAATAACTTTTCCAGAGCTAAAAATTGCTTAAATATGTACTATATGAAATTATAAGAAATAGGTTCTTCCCAATAGTGAAGCATTATAAGAGGTGGGTAGAATGAGAAGGTATAGAACACCATCAGCTTCTTAAAGTAGAAAGGAAATAAGAAAGCAAATAGATAGTAACAAACAAAAATCATAGGTAAATGGAAAATTTCAAGGAAGTTAGCTTTATATTTTGTCACTTAATATTGCGATTTTGTTTATATATATATATATATATATTAAATATGGTGATATGTTTTCTTGTATATATAGTTAATAAATTTAAAATATTTCAAACACAAGAATACTTTTAATGAATATATTTATTCAAAGCTTTTCGCCGATAAAAAAGTATCAGCATCTTCAGGAAAAATAATTATCTAATATAATAAGATTAGATAATTATTTTTCCTGAAGATGCTGATACTTTTTTAGCGGCGAAAAGCTTTGAATAAATATATTCATTAAAAGTATTCTTGTGTTTGAAATATTTTAAATTTATTAAATATATATATATATATATATATATATATATATATATATATATATAAAGTTATTATTGATATACACATTTATTATATCAACTGTAATTATAAAATAAAAAGTAACTAAAATAAAATTTTTCTTTGCCTACTCCAGTAGGAACTGATTTAAAAAAAATATTTTTCTATATTACTTGTTATTAATTAGAACAAAACTGACATACTTGAAAAACTCTAAGCACAATAACTTTGTGTGAACTACAAATTAATTCTGTTGTTGCCACTATGAGTTAATGTTTCTAATTACTAGAACAGAGCTAAATTGTGCATGATTCAGACCATTTTGTTGCCTTACTCTTAAGGCTAGACTTATTACTGCTAATTTGTTATACGTGGGTGATCATGGATTCTACAGCCATTATATAACATAAAATGTCTTTCTTAGGACATTTTCTTCAGATAAATGTCCTAAGAAAGATGTTAGAACCAATTTACTATAGACAATTTGAAAGTAAATATTTCGTATACTAACATCTATCTTACAGTTTGAATAAATCTGGATCAACACTAGCATATTCTCTGTAATGATGAACAGATTGTTTTTCAATTCCTTGTGTTAGTTCTCACTCTCTTTATATATATTTTTTTATTCAAATTTTCAATCATTAAAATATTTTTTAATCATCCATTCAAGTTCAAATGAATTTTTAAAAACTTGAAGTGGATGACACTTGGATATAGTTTTAAAAAAATATTCATTTATTAAATTTAATTAATTAATTCTAGTTTTATATGGGAGAAAAACTTTTAACAAAAGAAGCAAGATAAGCAATATTGTTATTTTGCCCCATTTGGGTTAGAATAAGTCATAAAACATTTCATAAAACAGCTGTTTTAACGTATATGTTGTTACTTTAATTATATTAATTGCATTTATTTAATAAAAAGTAACTAAAATAAAATTCTTTCTTTTTTGAATGATGTATCAGGCGCGTATCCAGCGACTTGCTTTGGGGAGGGGGGCGATCGATACATTATTTATATATATATATATATATAAAATATGTGTGTGTGTGTGCACGCACGCGCGCACATGTAAAAACATAAAACAGAAAAAATTCTATCTACGCTTGCGTTAGAAATCGGTAACGAGATAAAGATTCGTAGCAAATTAGACTTTTTAATAAATAATTATTCCAGTTTCGATAACACTTATGGCTAGAGAATATTATTAATTTCATAATAAGCTATTATTATAAAAATGGTTTATTAATTAATATAAGTAGTTATACTTCCAACACGAACAATTCCGGAGTCAACTGCGAATATTACGCTTGTAAAATTACGTATTGAAAATCATATGTTCAAGACTAAGCTTCACTAGCGCTATCTGTTATTAAAACGTTTAGACGTTTACGAGGGTATGCCGAGGGAACGCGTCACATTTTCAAATTAAAAATTAAAATTTTATTTTTTATTTACAATAAAAGACGAATTAACCTAAGTAAAAGTCTAATTTAATAGAAAGTCCTAATTTAATAATATATTGTCGAGTTTTAACCCAAAGTTCTTGAGGGTTGGGGGGGGGGCGATCGCCCCCCTGGATACGCGCCTGTGTATGAATTGACTAAAAAAATTTGCAATAGTTTTGTACATTAACAGTAATCAATAGTTTTTTAAACACATTTACTGCTGCTTGGAAAATTCAAAACCTCTCTAAATGCTGACATATTTTATCGCAAAAATTTTTTTATAATCATTATAAAATTGAAACAATTGTTAAACAATTTTTCAAAATCAAAAAAATATGCCATAAATTTAGGAGTATACAGGTTACCTCGGCATTGTTGAAGACCCTATTTATATTTTTTTCTAATATCTTTATGTAAGTCTAAATTATTGTAAGTATAATTACAAAAAAATAAAGCAAATATAATTGTTCTCTTAAATATCCAGAGCATGAGATCTGCTGGTCCAATGACATCAAGTTGATAGCCGATAAGCTAATCACAAAAGTTGAAAAGTTTTATTGTTATATCCAAGCACAGGACATAACAATTCGTTTTCATGG
Source organism: Prosapia bicincta (assembly GCA_036971475.1). Classification (NCBI taxonomy): domain Eukaryota; kingdom Metazoa; phylum Arthropoda; class Insecta; order Hemiptera; family Cercopidae; genus Prosapia; species Prosapia bicincta. The sequence continues at coordinate 73,550,464 of JBAIZL010000005.1, read as the reverse complement.
TGGATGGAATATCGGGATTATCTATGTTTATTATGTGGTTTCCATGACAACTAATAAATTAAGTATTCACCAAGCTTGGATTCATTCTCATTCCCCGATAAAACTATTTCATCCAGTTCCACCCGGTCAAGATTGCTCTTGTTGATTTTAAAGGTGTCTGACAACCTGTTGCTTCCATAACGATTATTATCAGTTGGATCAGCTATTTTTAAATTAGGAACACTACGAGTCTTAGCCATTAACACCAATTATTTACAAAACACAGAGAAAATTGGAAAGGATCCTAACACAGTTAAATGAATCCAACTTTGCAAGAGGAACAAGGTTATGTACTTCTTAAAATGATGTGTGAAAACAGACTACAGTGAACACACGTGTCTTGTATATAAATACAACTGACAAAGGTAGGCAATAGGTCCTGCCTAAACTAACGTTGGTATGGGCCAGTAGTTGATAAGTTATCTGTGCAGAGAATGTTATATGGTAGAGTACAAGATCACAGTATGATGTGTTATTGTATGGTAGTATAAAAGATCACCATAAATCAAAATGTAATTAGAAAAAATGCAGAGAACCAATAATTTCCTTATAACAATGAACACTGTAATGTACATTTAGATTCCGAGTAGTGGTAAAAGTACTTTCATATTTTTGGATAATTCAAAGATCTGAATCAGCAATATTTTCTATTAATTATTAATACTAGCTGGTTTCTTAGTTTAAATGGTTAAGAGTCCCTCAGATTTCCAATAACATGGGGCCACTTTATAAACACAAATATGATTCTCAATCTTTATCCAATAACCACAACTGTTTTCATAACGCAGAGACTTTTACATTTTGATATCATTTCATAGATCTGGAAAATTTTACTAAAACTAGACATTTTTAATATGAACTTAGTTATACAACTTACATCAAGAGCATGGAACATAGCTCGCGCAAACACATCAGCATCTTCTTTATTACTGAAATTTAGTCCATAAACATGTTTGTTGTCTCGCCATTGATGGAAAGTATGTGTTGCTTGGTTATATTTTAAGCCTTTTAAAATTGCACAGTTTATAACAACCTGAAAGGAAAAAATGCAAAATAATTTTCTTGTTACTAATACTGTTTAATATAATTACAAGGTATTAACATCATCTACAAGTATAACTGTATGAAGCAACTGTGGTGTAATGTTTATTTTTAAATAAATAAAACCTCTAAACCACAAGTAACATTTATTTAAACCTTATGTACATTTCGATTGCCCAGCAATCATCTTCAGAGGTATTTAAAAAATACAACTAGTTGTATACAACGGAGTTGTAAATACCTCTGAAGATGATTGCTGGGCAATCGAAATGTACACAAGGTTTAAATAAATGTTACTTGTGGTTTAGAGGTTTTATTTATTTAAAAATAATCATCTACAAGTGTTTTTATGTAGGAACTATGTCTTCGAAAACAAATAGAACTTAATTGTCTATGATGCCGGAATATCTTTTTTTCCTTATATATAATTTCAATCTTTATATTATATCCTCTAAAAAACAGCTTCAACTGAAATAGTTACATCAACAATCAAGGTTGTTGTAATACAATGTAAGGGCACTACAAAATATTCAAAATTCCCAAACAATTTCAAAATTTGCAGAAAACATTGAAATTTTGTTAACCATATAGCCTCAACTTTAAAACTAATCATAAAATAATATTGATTTTTTGATCAATTTTTTAAGTGACCTGAGCAGATCTTTTGTTTTGTCAGTTTTTCTAACATTTCTATCTAAAACTAAAAGGGCCTACCTACAATAATATTATAGATTATTTCTATAAACTCATAAATTGAACAAAATGTCAATAAATTTCAATGCTTTATTGATTTCATGGCAAACTGCAACATGTAAACTTACTTCATATATATTTATTAAATTATTAAAAAAGGCCAATATAAAATAATACAGAAACTTATTGTAAACAGATTTAATGTTGAAAACCATGTAAATAAACCCCAAAGGTATATTGATTTACTTAGAAACATTTACAATTTGAGAAGGCCAAGCTCTTTGTAATAAAATATAAAAAAGTGATAAACTCTAGATCCCAACTACAATATTATTTATGAATCTATGATTATCCACACCCTCTAGATTTGCCTGGTGTTACCATCACGCGCATCAGACTATAAATTAAATATAAACTTTTTTATATATATTATATTTAAAAAAAAAATAACCCTTCTTCCTTGAGAAACAACATAGACCTACAGAATAATAATTTTGCAGGTAGTGTAAAAATTTATACCACATAAAGTACTACTTTTGGCAATTATACTACCATTTTGGCATCTTTTTTGTAGCAATTTTCATAAAAATAAATGCCACATTTTGGGAGACTCTTGTAACAAGTGATACTTAGGAGCACAATAGAGGTACAGTCCATTACTTTCAGCAGCTTCTAGTCAGCATAAGAAGTAAAACATAAATGATTAACTTTTGCCAGGATAAAACTAATTGTTTTTGGATTAAGTGATTAATTGCCAAATTGATATGTTGGAGCCTATAGGCAGTCATAATGAAATGATCAAGCAGTAAATTATTTTTTTTTTGTTATTTGTCACAGAAAGATCTTCATAGATTAATTTCAATAGAAGATAAATATACATTAACGCTTAGAAGAAAAAATATATTGGTTAACAACTAACTGATGGCTTCTTTGTACAAAAATATAATTTAAAAACAATTTTTAAATATATATTTAAGTTTTGCTAATATTTGAGAATAAACTAGATTTATCTCTGTATCTGTCCAACTACCAATATTTGGTATAATAATAATTTATTTGTCACTGCATACTCTTCCTACTTACAGAGATGTGTTACTTTTAAATCATATTTTGTAAAACATCCTACTTACTTTACTTTATGTTACTTTATCCAATGCCCGCCCTTGGCTGTTGAACCATTCGGCATCGAGCCTCCCAGTAACGACCGGTTCTGGACAGCTGGTCGTCCAGTTCAGGACAGGTTGAAATGTGGTCCCCATTCATGACACCATTGAGACAGAGCGGACACGTATCGGACTCCGCTAGGCCGAAACGGTAGAGGTGGGCCTGGAGATAGTCGTGTCCTGTCAGAAGTCGAAAGTCAGCCACGGCAGTTGCTCTATCGCTTGTGGGCACCAAAGGACCGTGACTGCTAAGTGATGCCCACTGTTTCCCCCTGATGGCTTCCTCATGATCTTTTTTAATGGAGCGTTTAAGGATTGCATCAATAAGGTGTTTGGCAGAGGTGAGGCTGGTTTCTGCATATGGTTGTTGCATCTGCGTTCCATTTTTTGCAAGGTCGTCTGCTCTTTCGTTACCTGTGATGCCAACGTGGCTTGGGATCCACTGAAGGCTAATTGACCATTCATTTTGCAAAAGATGTGAGATTGCTTCTCGGCAGTGGAATATGTTCGAACAGTCTGTTGAAGAGTTGTCGGCTATTGCAATTGTCGGGGGTGTAAATGTAGCAGGCCTCCACGTGGTGCACCCTGGGTAACGCTAAATCTGCTACGACGAATCTCTGCCAAATCCTTCTAGAGATGTAAAACATCCTAACAATAGAAATCATTTATCCATGACCTGATGTCTTGTTTGGATATGTCCACTATTCAAAGAGATCAATAAATGACAGTAAAAAATATGGTGACAGAATGTGTGTGAAAATGGTATGAGGCAATTAATGTAGTTTCAATCCTTTATTGAATTATGAACATATTTATTGTATTGTAAAACTCATAGAAAATTTATCCATGTAAAATTTTTAAGTTTTAACATGTTGACAGCTGATCGCCTAAGCTACAGTATTATATATCGAGGCGTATCACACATTTTGTTGTATCATACATATATAAACCTCAATGGCAACTTACAGAACCAGCAACAAAGAATGCCCACGAGTACTGCCCTACAAACTGAGACAGTATAAAGATCTGGGTACATGTGGGGACAGCTAGAATTATAATAATATACCTCAAATACAACAAAATGTACCACATTGAAGAGAGGACAGATTTTAGCACTAGCCTGTTGTCGACTGGAAAGCGGCTATGCATTAAACTCTCACTAACACTACTGACACAAAAATGGTAGGTAATCTTAACCAAACTAAAACAACACATCCGACATAGTTCTAACATGATCAAAATGTGAAAGTGGATTTTATATGAGTGCAAGTGCTACTTTTAGAAAACTTCTGAGTGTGAATTCCAGCAGCTTAAGTTAAAGATGGAAACATAAATAAGCCTATTTAATTGTAGTCATTTCTTTGGTATTTTAAATACTTTTGATTATTTAATAACCCAAATTTTTTCCGTTCACATCAAACATCTTCAATGAAGAGATACATACATGGTTCACCTGCTTTTACAGAGCTGTCAATAAGGTTTTGAAGTAAATGGTGAAATAATATTTTATGTTTCCAAACAATAAAAATTAAAGAAATAAATAACTTGAATTTTTTATTGGTCAAAACATTTCTCAATCAATTCTAAAATAGTTACTTAAAGTGATGCAAGTATTTGCTGGGAGGGAGATTCATTTATTTGAGGTTGGGATTACAACTATAGAAAGTAGCAAGCTACACATTTGAACATGATTCTCACTTATTAAGCAGAAAAATTTATTCAAAACTTTACACAATAAAATTAAAATAAACAATAGTTTTTCTATTGTTGCAAAATATTTCCTAACACCTTATGGCATGCATTTTTTTAATAAAAAAATATGAGTGTTACAATACACTCTCCTGGCTAGAAGAAAAACCTTATGTGACAGATTTTTAAAGGGTTTAGGGTTTGTGCCATATATGGGACAGATGCAGTAACAGTTGTTTATGAGGTGGTGTATAAACTGATAATGAGTTTATACACTTTCATAAGCTGTTGGACTCTCTTATTTTTGTTGTCTATTTGTTTTGGGGCATCATTGCTAGGCCTACCTCATTTTCTTTCTACATAATATGTTTTTGCCTGCTACACAGAGGGCATTTAGTAGGAATATTATGCTCATCGATTGCTAAAAACTCTTATTTTGGTAAAGTAATAATCTCTCACAGAACTTTCTCAATAAATGGATTTCGAAGTTTCTTGATGTAATCATCTTGAATTCACTGATTAAACTAATTTTACACTACTTAACTAAGTGAATACGTAATTGCTTACTTGCTGACGCGTTTCAAAACGATCGTTCCTTTTTCGAAGCTAACCTTCTACTAGCGGCTTTTCCGTTTGTAAAGAGCCAAAAGCCGCTAGTAGAAGGTTAGCTTCAAAAAAGGAACGATCGTTTTGAAACGCGTCAGCAAGTAAGCAATTACGTATTCACTTAGTTAAGTAGTGTAAAATTAGTTAAATGGACTTTCTTGAAAAGTCTGTCATGATCGCGATCTCCTGCAGGGACTAAATTTATGTTGCCACAAAAATGCATGAAACATATTACTTCTTCCCATCGATTACGTGACATTACTTTACTGACATAGGATGCCCTAAGTAATTGCACCAATAGTGCCTTGTTGCTGGAAATGGAGACGTGGAAATGGTTGTACCAATAAATTGTTCAATTCCATTAGGACTAATATTTACTGGTTTGTTATGCGTGGATGGGAAGGCATATAAATTTGATTACTGAGTAATTTATTGCACTAGCTCCTTTGTAATGAAACCATACAAGCATGATGTACCATATCTGTCACAAACCTATATCCAAATAGACAAATGTGTAAACTAACATTTTTATAGTTGTCCTAATATATTAATGTAGCCACAAGAATATTTTTTATACTCAAATTAAACATTCACACTCAATAAAACAACTCTCTTTGTAATCAATATTAGAGACATTTTTGAATTGTCAAAACAATGTAAAAATGGAAGTCAAATAGTTCACAACTTCCTCAAGAGATGGCATCAGCTGCTCATTTCTAGTTATTCTTAATTGTGTGCCATATCTGACCCTGCATGCAGTGGGAACAGAAAATGGGTATGTGCCACATCTGTCCTGATATGCAATAAGGGGTTAATTCTTGAAATGGTTACCTAGATAAATTAGTGCTTGCTGAAGGGGGGATATTTTAATGTGTGGTTGATATCACTACTATGGAAGATTGCAAGCTGGCTGACAACCACTTGGTATTACCAGAAGGTACAAGTTGTTTATTACTCTTAGTATTATATATGTCTGACACTATTATTAAAAATAATGTTTTGTTGAAGAAATCACCATCAGAAACAATTTAGGTGTTGAAGATAGAGAATGTGATAATTATTCTATAAAAAGTCAATGGTTTTATCTTTAAAACAAATCATTTGTCGGCAGAATAGAAATAAAATATATTGTCAAGGAATGAAAAAATTCACCTGGAGGACACTTAGGTGGAAGTTGAAATTTTTTTCAAACGCAGGTTTTAATATAAATTCAGTTTTTAGGACTAAATTTTAACAAATATTTGTATGTATAGATCTCAGTGGTCATGTGATGGAATCATTCCAAAACAGTTTAAAAAATAAGGAGTTAACGATAATTTTTTGTTAAATAGCAATGTGTAGGTTCATTCTGATTTTTACCTTTTTCATGGCTCAAAATGAAATAAAGGGACGTTTTACTAATGCAGAAGAGGTGATGGAAAATAAAGGAGTTATAAAACATTGCAAAAATTACATATAGATTGTTTGCAGAAGTTGTACTAAAGATTAATGCATAATATATTATAATAAGGGAAATAATATATTTATATTATGTTTTATGTTATTATATTTTGTATATTACCTCATGATCCTGAAGTTTGCGCCCAACAACCCTGAAAGAATTGTTGCCTTGATGTTGGAAAATATGAACCTTGGAAAGCCCGGAAGAGCTTCCACTGGGAATCCATTTCTTTTGCAGATCATCGTAAACCATCACCGAGGCACGTGCCGAAGCTATGCTCTGTTCACTGAAACACACATAATTTGTTGTAAGTATTTAAAAAGTAAAAGATAAAAATAGAACCTTCTACTTTTGGTAACTGATATGCAAACATTTATATTCACAAATCTAAATTATTTCTGTTCAAAGTGAATACAAATAAAATCAATTTTTATATAAACAAATAAATAATATATATATAATATATGTGTGTGTGTGCATGTTTATATGTATAATATAATATATACCTAATATAATAATTTACAACAGCAAGCATGCTGAAGTAGATAAACCTGTTATAAAGCTATTCACTGACAAAAACAGTAAAAACGAGTTTTTTAAAAACCACCTTCATGCAGTATCAACAATAACAGACGATTTCATTAATTATTTTTCACTGTACCTTAACAAAGTTCTATTCATTCTATGCTGGCTTCAAAACAACAGTAGCTGTGTAAATTACATTAATCACAATCCATTGGATATATACGTATATAAAAGGTGTCTATTAAATATAAGACTAGATTTATTTTCGAAAACAACGATTCGTGGTCAGAACAAAATACAAATCCATAGCTATGTATATAATATCAGTCATAACGTTAGCATTGTTAAAGACCTATCTTTACTAGTTTGAAGCCTCTAATTGCATTATAAGTTATAAAAACGTAATTCTGGCCTAAATCATACAGTATAATTTTTGCTTTAAACCAAGAAAAAAATTTGAACTACTTTTTTAAAATTAAATAATTTAACAAAGCATCCTTAAAGATCCAACTGAAGTTTGCATGACAAACAAGAATTTCTTGACCACTGTTTAATTTTTGACAAACAAATTATAGTTTCAATTATTTTTTTAAAAATAAAGTCTTGTCTCTTTACAAAGGTCTCAGGTTGAGAAGTCCTGACATCTCCTGAAAAAGTGATTAGCTAACGTTAAACTGAAAATGGAAACCGTCACCTATATATACATTTTAAGAATGGAAAAGATATTTTACAGTAATTATATTAGATATTTAAGAATAGATTTTAAAAGAGGAATGGACCCACTCAAGATCAGGTTATAAAATAATACAGCATTATATTACGGTTGTAGAAACAAACACAAGAAATATATACAACTGATAATTATCAAACCCTTAATTTTTTAAACATAACCTATAATATTAACCTATATTTATTTTATAACCTATAATTAAAATATTATAGGTTATGTTCCACTTCTTTAATTAAAGTTATATGTTTTGATAGAATCACTGATGATGATGACAAAATGTCATTGAAACATGTTTGAAATTAAAGTTTAATAATTGTGAGTTGTATGTATTTCTTGTGTTTACAACCTTAACTCACAAGCCAGCTCGAATATTGTTTACATAAAGTGTATTTTGTTTCATCTTCACTCTAATGAAAAAAAAACTACATTACACGCTGCATTAAAATAATTTTATAGCATATGATAACACAATAAGTGATTCATCTATGACTTCATCTTGTGTTATACAACAATGCCTGACAAATCAATTTTTCTAATTAGTCACAAACATAATGTTAAGCTAGGCATAATGTAAATCTATTATAAGTAACAATGATTCTAGAAGTAATTCTGTGGTAAAATTTTGCATAATAATTTTCTTAAAGGGTCCAAAACTATTTGTACATTTTTTAAAACAAAAAATTAAATGAGAGATAATTATATCTCTAAACAATGCCTTTTGATATAAGATTTTATCTATCTATTCCACATAAGATTCAATGAATCTTTCAGTGAAAGTGAAATGTAAATAATTTGTTAATTGTCGTATTTGAGTTGTTTCCTTCAACTTTTCTGAATATGTAGAGGTGTTTTTTTAAAGATTTATGGGGAAATTGATTTGGTATATTGAGTATCTTTTTAATTTTAAATGAGTGATGAATGGATTTTTATTTTTGTGATGGTAATTTCAGAAGGAACCTTTGTCACAGTAGTGAGTCAAATTTTTATCATAATATTTTATATTGAAATCTTGTTGCTGTTCATGACGAGCTGGTTGTTAATTACTTATTACACTTTAGCTATTACTTGGGGTCTTACGACTTCTTCGGCTTCGTATTTTTGCCGCTAGGAATGCTGCAGTTGTGCTTCTTTGTACCAATTTTTGAAAGTTAGAAGTGATTTGTTATGGATATGACAATTATTTAATAGACAAACTACACAGAAATATACTCCTCAAGAACAGCAACAACACAAAAACAAACACAAACAAATTCATCACCCTCACATACATAAGCAAACTCACAAATAAAATAGCACATCAATTCAAAAAAGCAGGATATAATGTAGCTTACAGAACAACAAATAAAATCCAAATGGCACAGACCCATTCCTATTCTACTTTAAATCAAAGTATAGTGTGATTTTTGTATGACTGTGTGGTCTATAGGATTCTGGGTTGGGAGATGTAGGATTGCTCTTCTGAGCAGCGGTGGTTTTGCAAAATCTTTTTGTCAGGACTATCCTCACGAGTTTCTTCTTGTCATAACTTTGGGAAGTTTCCACCACATTAATACTTCATTAAATAGTACAAATTCAACAAAAAATCTTCACTCCAAACTATCTATTTGGTTTCCAAATTAAAACAATCAACTGGACGCTTTAAAAATGGCTAACCTTTTTTTTATCCCTGATACCCTAAAAATTAACTTCATACATAATACCATAGGTACCGATGACTAAAGCTATAACTCAGCAAACATTTCCGACAACTTGTCCAATGAAAATGTTTTCTGAAGTGTTTTCTCTCCTATATTTTACACAGTACTTCTACTAATTCGGTTAAGATATAAATACATATAATTAATTTTTGGAGAGCAGAGGATTTCAACACAAAGTTATTGCTCTCCAAATGAACATTTTAGAGTTAAATATGAACTTCCCGATTCTGCTTTATATGTGTTCTTTAGAAGTGAAAGTAAATTAAGTTTCCTGGTTCTAGACCTCTATTAATTATAACAAAAGCAATTTTATACAAAAATATTTTGTATATCGAAACATTTTTAATATCGCTGGTGAGTTTTAAAGTTTTTTCCGTGCCTTCAATTTTAGACAAATAAAAGAACTATCTGAATTTCCAAGAGTATCTGTATTGTAAACACTAATATATCTGCATCTAAAAGAGTAAATAATTAAAAACAAAAGAATTGTAACAACCAAGATAAATTTTGTTAATGAAAGAACTACATTACGTTAAGTAATTATTTGTCCTAAAAAGAACATCAAAATTGGAAAAAGGTGTAAACATTCCTGTAGTAAAGACAGGGTGTCTAGTAAAATAGCTTGAAGAAATTCCCTGAGTTTTCCCTGACTTTTCCTCTTTTAGATGTCTATAGAAAGCCCAGTTTACATTGGGCCCATCCATTGATATCTGAAGGATCTTGGATAAATCCAGACTTTAAATACCTTTTAAGAACGAATTGAGTACCTCTTTTGCTTTTGTGTCTGTAAGGAACACAGAACCAAAATATCGAGCTTTCACTTCATCCGTCTCTGCATCCCAATACCTAACACTCAAATCCATTTGGGCTCTTTGTGATATTTTGTTTAAACTTTCATCAAAGCCAATTACACAGTTAGAATTTGAACTTAATGATGTCAGTAACAGATCTATAAAATAATTTGATAAACCGAATACAACACTATAGGAAATTTTATCTTTCCGCAATCTCATGTTCTGTGCAATGTTGCTATCAGGGAACATCCTTGGAAAGAGGCACACACTACCTTCTGCATTGCGTAAAGAAGTGATGCATTACTAAATTCACGCACCATATAATCTCTGCTTCGGTCACTTCATCTTTCAGTTTATATTTATCCTAAGGAAGGAGGGGAGGTAATGACGCGATTGCCCGCTACGGCAATGAAAACCGGAACCTTCCATGTTGAAATAAACAGTGTAAAAATAATCACCGTCAAATAAAACACATACTATCACGAGTCTAGACAAATAGCTGGCTACGAATGTTTACACAGCGTTCTGTGTGGTCAGAAACAGACTGAGTTATCTGTTATCCCCACCTGTCCATATGATAACAGAACCACCGCGCACCCCAAGGCCACGGTCCAGGGTAAAACTTCCCAGCTGTACCAACTCGACACGTTTAATATTTATTGACATAAGTCCTGAAGTCATAGCAACGGGCTTATCAAATAAATAATGGGCATCTAAATAAAGAAGTGTTATTTCCTGACTGCCCTGCCCCTAAACCGCTGGCTTACAATACCAAATATTCGAGAGCAATGGCCACTAGTTTTGTTTCTAATCAAAATAAATATTTTCCCGATTTTTTCCTGAATTTTCCAGAATCTTAAAATTCCCTGACTTTTCCAGGTTTTCCCGGTTTTCCCTGTCACTAGACACCCTGAAAGATATATTTTAAGGGCAAATATGCTATTCTGTTAACAATTGTAAACAAAAGTGTATTTGTAAAATGAGGTATAAAACAATTATTCAGAACAATCCTCTCTTACATAATGTACTCAATGAGAATGAATAGCTTAACTAGAGAATACAATATTGGTTTTATAACTTGACAGGAAAACATACATGCAATTAATGATTGCAACCATAGGGCAATTGAGTGAACTGTGTTTAATGAAACCTGTAACACTAGTAAATGCCATTGCTTCTAATGCACTGCTAACGGGTCAGAGTCAATTTATTTTCAATGATTTATGTTCATAAAATTCTGTATAAAAATATTAGCATTGTTATATCAATGTAGGGTTTAATCTATGAGAATAATGTAGGAAAAAATAGAACATTAGGAAAAGTCAGTGGCGTAGCCAGAACAATGTTTTTTGGGGGGAGCACAACCCGAAGTCCGGGGAGTGAGACCCTCCAGGGGAAATTTTGAACATTTTTATTGCTAGAAATTATATTTTATGCAATTTTGGTACTAAAAAGTACACATTTGTTGGGAAGCTATTTTGCTATAAACCTAGCGCCGTTTTATAGTTTAATAGTTTTCTGCTAAAATTAATTGGTTTAAGGGGGCAGGTGTCCCTCTCTGGCTACGCCCCTGGGAAAAGTGTTATGTTGAAAAAATCTTTTCAAAAATATTGGACTAGATAATCTATGCTGATAGTCAATATTGTAGAAGCAGATTTAAATGAAATCCCTGAAGAAGCAACGACTGAATGGTAGGAGGAATTTTTAGAATTTTTTTTTCAGTAATCTAATAATTGATCTTGAGGGTTCGATAAATAATAATGTCAGGCCCTTTAACGTAAAAATATACTACAGCATTTATAATCAAGATTTCTAATGATTATAAGAAAAACTTTCATAGAAGATAAATAAAAACTTTACTTCTGTGGGAGTGCCTTAGATAAAAAAGCAGAATTACAGCTGTGAAAAAATTAGATTACGTGAAGAATCATTGCTTAAATGAGAAGGGAAGCAAAGAGGCTCTTAGAGATAACAAGAAAAAATATTACGAGGCATACTGTGACTCAACGATTAGGGTAGAAACATACAACCCTTGGACCTGGACATGAAGAACCTTCATGGAGTTATATACTTTAAGTAAATCTACTCTCCGTTGGGATCATAGAAAGGAGCCTGATATACTCCTCTGAAGGAAGACAGAAGTAAGGAGATAATTGTTCCCATTGGGCCACTCTCTCCCACTCTTTACGGAGGCTTTAAATATTATTTTAAGGAGCAATAACGAACAAAAGAAAATAGAAAAAACTGCCAATTTATTGAAAAATAAAACAGGAAATAGTGTTCTTTGTAAAAAGGAAATAGCTCAAAACTAAACAGTTGTTCACTAAATCTTTGTAACGCAAGATATACAATTTATTATTTTTGAATATTTTTCTTTTCTTAGAAGAAATAAAACAAAAAATATGCAGAGGTTTATTTAAAATATTAATACAGTTTTCCGTAAAAATGCTGAATATTAAAAGCATTCATTATCCCTGAACTTTCCATTCAAAGACCAACATAATTAACTAAACCTCCACCACATCGTTAAATCTTCTGTCAAAGGGGGAGGATGAACTTTTTCCTGTCTGACATTTTCCTTATGACATTTTACACATTTCTAAACAAGCAAATCAGGACTTCTGAAAGCAAATGTTCTTACTATTTCACTTCATCTATGAATTTAGCAGATTATACAAATAAAACACATATAATTTTGTAGTTATTAAAATTTTTTTTATAGATTGTCCTTGATATAGAAATTTTAAAAGGTTTACTTATAAATTTACCTTAAAGAAGATATACTATATACAAATAACACTCTACACAAACTAACAGTGAAAAATACACAAACTTTTCAAATTATAGCCTATACACATACTCAACACTAATTACATTATAATTCATACACATTTTTTGTCATTACCTAAAAAACTCTCTTAAAATCCCCTAATATCCTAGCCCACCTCTCCTATCATTAAAAAACCAAGAATAGGCCACATTTCCCAGAATAGGCCACATCTCCCAAAATGGTCTCCTTTAGACAAAAAAGTAGTGCTACTATATAAGCACGTGTTTACATTATTATAAAAGTGTAAAACTAATTCTTTAAAAAAAAAGAATTATAAATTTATTAATTTTTTTTATAACAAGAACGAAATTAATGAATTTTTCCCCCAAAGGCTTTTTTGATTTAAGGTACATGTAAAATGTTACAGGCAAAATACGTTTTTCATAGATAGATTTTCTTTTTATCGAAATACTTGTGAAAAGTTAAAAACTGTGTTAAAAGGCAAGTCTAACACTTCATATCTAATCAAAATAAGCAACGTTATCAAAAGCCTTAATGCAATATCTGCGGCACATAATGTCCAAAGCGGACCGGGCTCTACTTACCCATAGTGGTTATACTCAAGCCGAAAGGTAATCATCTGGGAGAACTGTGACCAATCTACTCGAAGAGCGCGTGTAACCGTGTTTTGCCAAATGTACACAAAGTTCTCTGACCTCCATTCTCCCTGATAACGCTATCTAACACGTTTCCCCGTCGGCGATAACAAATCCTACGTGAACATTCCACAAACATTACGACTGTTTGGAAAATTCAATGAGAAAGAATTTTCAAATAATCAAGTGCTTTGTGTTATTCTTTGCAACAAATAACTCGGAAGAGATTGCGTGCGTGATTCGAGAAGAAAAACAAATTTAGCTTGAAATATGGCATACAAGAGAGAATGGTTAAAACCATTATGGGATTGAAAAAACCAAGAGTTGGTCAAGGAAGACCTAAGAGGTAGGAAAAAAGAGAATTTTTGGGCACCGAGGACTGAACACCAAAGGAGACGGCACAGAATGAATTGAAAAAATGGATGCAATCCGAGATAGAACAAAATCTATCCTAAGATTGGATATCTTAGGATACGAACCCAAGATAGGATCATATTCCAAGATAGGATCCAACCCTATAGGACAAGATATCCTGCTATAGGATATATGCAGAAAGTGCATATACATTTTGTTGTAGTTTTAGGGTGACCAGTTCACACACACACACACACACACACACACACACACACACACACACACACACACACACACACACACACACACACACACACACACACACACACACACACACACACACACACACACACACACACACACACACACACACACACACACACACACACACACACACACACACACACACACACACACACACACACACACACACACACACACACACACACACACACACACACACACACACACACACACACACACACACACACACACACACACACACACACACACACACACACACACACACACACACACACACACACACACACACACACACACACACACACACACACACACACACACACACACACACACACACACACACACACACACACACACACACACACACACACACACACACACACACACACACACACACACACACACACACACACACACACACACACACACACACACACACACACACACACACACACACACACACACACACACACACACACACACACACACACACACACACACACACACACACACACACACACACACACACACACACACACACACACACACACACACACACACACACACACACACACACACACACACACACACACACACACACACACACACACACACACACACACACACACACACACACACACACACACACACACACACACACACACACACACACACACACACACACACACACACACACACACACACACACACACACACACACACACACACACACACACACACACACACACACACACACACACACACACACACACACACACACACACACACACACACACACACACACACACACACACACACACACACACACACACACACACACACACACACACACACACACACACACACACACACACACACACACACACACACACACACACACACACACACACACACACACACACACACACACACACACACACACACACACACACACACACACACACACACACACACACACACACACACACACACACACACACACAAACTAACCTCTAAAGTCGACCCGTAAATTTACAAAGTATGAATCTTCTTCAAGTACAACACAGACTGACAGAGAAAGAGAGAGAGAGAGAGAGAGAGAGAGAGAGAGAGAGAGAGAGAGAGAGAGAGAGAGAGAGAGAGAGAGAGAGAGAGAGAGAGAGAGAGTTACAAAAACTCCTTAGCAGAGGACATTATGGGGGCGGTCACATATGATATGGTCGCCTAGCCCTACGTTCTATCGGGGACTTAAAGACAAATCGTTACAACACCTGAATGATTAATAAGGATGGGTGGATGTGGGAGTAAGGAATACATATAATGATTCCCTCGGGGAAGGAATGCAAGAAAAGTATTGTATCGCATGACCAGGGTTGTTTATATAAAGTAGATCGGTTTTCAACCGTAGCGAAGAGAGGTGTCTGCTAGAAACTCGAGTTACAGATGTACGTAAGAATAGCCACACTGTTTTAAAAGTTCGCTACGAAAATTTTATCGTCCAAATTGTTTTTCAAGCATAAACATTATAACAAGTTGTAACTGTTATATACGCCATACTTTACTACCTAAATACCCGGACTTCCAGGTGATGCAACCAAAGTTATAACTGTTATTTACTCCATTCTTTACCTAAATACCTGGACATCTAGGTGATGCAACCAAAGTTATCTGGATGATTAATCCTTCTGTTTACAAAACATCCTCAATGCACTCCTTTATTCCAGAAGCATACCGCGTAACGAAGTTTACTGCCCTTCACCTTCCATCCGGTCCTAGAGAATTTCCCAGCAAGTACTAAAGCTATCTGAAATGAATAATTCCTATATGTTTTATTCGGCAGCTAATTTTTCTCGGTTTAAGACGATTATGTAATGGGATGACACTTTCTGGGTCATCCCATTACGCGACAGTGCTTGAAATAAGTCTGTCATAGTTGTTTACGATCCTCACCAGTGGGGTGAATAACAAGCCTAGTGGCCTTCGAAGTATAAAATGCCAGAAAGAGTTGCGCCACAATACATCGGCTCCCATAGCCTCTCTCCACCCTTGCCTATTCATATTTACTTGTAAACTTATTATATCCTTGATTCGGTGTAGAGGGAAGTAGAAGAGTATTTTATTGTAACTGACGCGAAGAAATTCCCGGCAGAGCTCATTTTATTTATTTTCATCTTGGCTTTCACACAGTGAAGCCCGTTTCTAGCAATTGTTGGCCAAAGCCGACAAATCGCTTAAGTGAGACGATACATGAACATTGTTCTACCTTTCCTCAATTACCTTTTAAACAACAAGAAGTAACAAATGTAATAAAACTAGACGTTTTTTCATATTCCGCTATAGTTTTGTTCTTGCGTCCCAGGGCGCACCCCTATCGAGTCGAATACACGAAAGAGGCGTACAACGAAATACGCGTACACCAGGAATATTGCGAAAGACGCGTACAGGATCACGACGAGGGTAAGCTATGACGTCAGTACATTGTGACAGGCGAGAAATGCGTACAACGTTTAGGCGAACACGGATCTTTTAAAATTATTGAGCTACATAAATGAGTTTACCTCTCTGCTAAACATAGATGTCGCTTAGTTTCTCGGGGTGGAGATCCTTTAAACTTGATCTATTATACATGATTGTCATCACACTTTTCCAGGCTTTAGGCTGGCAAAATGATAGAGATATGTTACGCTATCATTTTGGTGTATTTAAAATCATCTAGTAGCCTCGGTATTTTTTTTCTTTTATATTTTTAATTTTGTTCATTTTACACAATTTTTTAAATTTTAATCTATATCACAACTTGACTAATTTATTTTATCTTACAATCTGATTTCTTGGGTCTAGTCTAATACTTTTTTTTTGATGTAGGAAAGAGATCTTAAACAAACATTAGTTCGTACGTTCTCGGTATTTTTTACTGTTTTTTTGTTTTGTTTAATTCTTTCATCCGACTTAATAGACTTTCTATTTCTTCTCTTTACTTTTAAGTGCAAGTCCAGTGTCATGTGCATAGGAGTCGAAGTTTCAGCCTCTTTTGATAAGTCTCTTTCAATTAAATCGAACTTATCACTTTATCGAATTTATCAGTTAAACGCAAAGTGACCACTGACAAAGTGGAAACCCTTTTTTGACCCATTTTGACTGGGAAAATCCAAAACCTTGAAAGTTATTAGCAAATAGTTTAGGGGGTAGATGACCTGGTTTGACAACTGGAGTCTGGTTTGTACGATTTTTTCGCTTGTCAAGTTTACGACTTACCCTCATTAATTGTTCTTGTTTACTCACGTACGCATCTTTCGCTGTACGCATTTTCGTGCCACCATCGAGTCTACCCCCCCCTCCCCATGCGGAAGTATTTTCTACGTCACTGATTCTCAGCAATTTGTAGATTCATTATTTATAACAAGACAAACTATTACTTTAACAGTAAAGGTGTATAAGAAGATTTGCTAATCATTCTAGAGCTATGTACAGTAGTATGTAGACTATTGTATAATGTTTGGTAGTCTATCAACTAATATGGTAGCCAGATCGTAGTCTTGTGTACATAAATTTTACTTTTAAAGTAATAAGATTCACATCAAAAGAATCATATGTGTTCTCAATTTGGCAAGTAGTACGCCGGAAGTAAGTAGTAAGTAGGCAAGTAGTACGCCGGAAGTAAGTAGTAAGTAGGCAAGTAGTACGCCGGAAGGTATGTTACCAGGTTTGACTTATTTAAGAAAAATTAACGATAAGATATGTACTATCTTTTCTTTATTTATAAAAAAAATATCGCTTAGTTTGTGTACGCTTTCCTCTCCTATGGGCTGCATGACCTTGACGTGGTGGAGAGGCTTAATCCGGGCATGGGGGACGGGTGGAGCGGAGCTGTACGTATGTGGCTCCCTATAAACGGGAAGTCCAGGCTAATGTGTGAGTGCATGAAGGCGGCTCAAAAAAAGGGGCCAGTCCTAGCACTTGAAGGGTTGTTATCTGCCCGGCTCTCTCCCTGCCCTTCCCTTGCGGGCGGCAACCAAGAAGCACCCCTCATCCAGGTTGGTGGTCTGGATGGGTACATACACCCCCGATCTGAAAGTGTTATGCGATCCGTGCCGATGTAGATTCGTGGCCCTCAGGGTAAGGGAGGGTCTTTAACGGTGCCTCAGGGGTGAAATCTGGTTCACCGATGGGTCCAAGATGAAGGAAGGAGTGGGAGCAGGATTTAGTGAACCGAGACACCAAGACAGATTTTGTCATCGCCTGGAGGACTACAACTCTGTCTTCTAGGGGGAGGTGCTCGCGATCAAACTATGTGCTGAGGAAATAATAGGGTCTGGCAGGAGGGGCAAGACCATCTGGATTTGCTCGGACAGTCAGGCAGCTCTGAAGGCTTTAGGTAAGGCAAGCACCGGCTCTAGGCTGGTGGCTGAGAATATAGCCTCTCTGGTAGAGCTGAGTAAGTATAATTCACTCAACCTAACCTGGATTCCAGGACATTCTGGCTGGATAGGGAATGAGAGAGCTGACGCCTTAGCAAAACAAGGGTGTATAACTCAAGGACAGTTGCTGAGGGCAGTGGGCATGCCCCCCTCAGGAGGGGCGCAAGAGGATCACGGCACATATAGACAGGTTGTGCAGGGAAGAATGGAATGTAACCTTGGGGTGTAACAAATCCAAGGTACTGTGGGGTTACTCAGGAGATTTGTGGGGAAAAGAACTACTCTCCTGAAGTAGACATCAACTCAGAGCTACTGTAGAGCTGGTTACAGGCCATGGGAATCTGAGGGGGTTCCAATACAAAATTGGAAAATCTAGGTTCCCTGTGTGCAAGAGACGCGACGAGGACCAAGAGGAAAGCCAATCCACGTACTCTGTGCGTGTCCTGCTTTGGGAGCTGCAAGGAGAAAGTGGTTTGGCTGGCAGGTATGTACACCAGAGGATATTAGAAGATTTAGCATCAGGTGGGTACTTGATTTCTGTAAAGAGGTAGGTATCCACTAAGCTAATCCTGTGGAAGGGATGGGAAGAGAGTACAAAGGCTGTAGCTAAGTGCTCTACACCGATAAGGTCCCTCCGAGTTTTAGTAATAATAATAATAACTGTGTACGCTTTAAAAACTCAAAAAGAACTGCAGCGATTGAGCTCAAATTTCGACTCGACATACAACCCGCTCCGAAGGGGGTTTTTATTTTTTGCACGCCAGTAACGCACCCGCAACACTAAGAAAACAGATTTCTTAACGGTTAGATGTATACCTGTAGCCGTGCCATATACCACAAGGGAGGAGAACACTCGCCATACTTAACCTTTATACATAAAAATGTTATTTTTGGTTTGTGTACCCTTCAAAAACTCAAAAAGGTATGCAGGGATTTAATCAAATTTTTGACACGAACCGCTTCAAAGATAGTTTTACCTATTAAATACTCACCTTAATTGAGGTACTTTCGTGTGATCATGTGATTGAGCTGCTCCTAATCGTAAGTGCAAGTTATTTGGGAATGCCAGCACCCACCCGAGCTCTGACTGCTTCATTTAATGTGTATTTGCGCCACTAACAGAGTTACAACACCGAGAATCTCCAATCAACCGCATCCCTAAGTTAAAGCGATAATATAAAGGTATTTATGGTCGTGTAGTTCAAATGATAAATAACGGATTGAATAAATAACGGGGGCTGTTCTTGAATGCGTCAGGAGGGATTAGGAAAAAATTTCTTATATTGATTTTGATAACGGTTCGATCTAAAAATGGCATAGCTTTAGCTTCTGAAGCGTTGGAAAATTAAATAACTATGAAACGTATGCGTTGTTCTGTTCCTCATTTCTCATTAATGTGTCACAGCAACTTATTTCCACATGACAGGGTACAGCTAGTTATTTTATAAATGTTATGGGGACAATAATTACCTAACAAAGATAGATAAAAAGCTGAGCTTACAAAGCCTGAATGATTTCTGTAACTCTCATGTGAACTGAGGTATTAAAATATTCAAATTCTGGCGAGCACATACTTTAAACAGGAGAGAATAAACCGGCGATCAAAATGACGTTATCGTCCCTTCGATTCGCTTTTGGAGCAAGGATACTCTCGAAGGCAGTGAAGGCGGTCTCAAGACCCACTCGAACCTCCATCGCATCTAGTCTTGCTTAATTGGCTAGATTTAACCAGCCCTAACGATATTTTAGGAGCCAATTATTTCGCGTAGATCGTCGTGAAGCCTTCTCTGTCCAGGTCTTCGCCCACGATTTAACACACCTGGAAGAATGATCGTTCTTTAAACGTGGCCACATTTCGAAGTCACGTTACCACAGAAAGAGCAGTCTTATTAATAACTTAATATGAATTTCCGAGAGCAGTTGAACACACAAAATGATTTTTAACTGAACAAAAGTTTTCTCCTTACAGCACATTTTTACCCTAGTATTACAGTTTTTGTAGAAAAGCAATTAACAAAATGCCCATTCAATAATTAAATAGACAAATTGACGTACTAATGGAACAGTTTGTAGGTGGAGTTTGGTAATTGTAGGATTTTAAGTTGGCATCACTGAAATCAAGAGACAATTATCATATTCAAATAGTTGTCTTTATTGCACTTAACAATTATATTCCACTTGAAGTTTTCACTTTAATTAAACAACGTTCAGTGATTAAGGTTTTTCTGTTTTATGAACGTGAAACATACAAAAATGTTTTTCTTGAACGATTTTACAGTATAAACAAATAAATAACTACACACGAACACATAAAACAATATACTTTATAGTCATACGCGTTTCAATGACTTTGTTATCATCAGTGATACCACTACAAATTTACAACTACAACTGTATTTTATACGTTGTAGAAAATAGAGGAAGCATCATCATAAGGCAGTTAAATTAATTTACTACGGAATAAAGTCATTCAAAAAGAACCAAAAGATAGGCCTACATATTTACCGCATTGATGAAAGTACAATGACTTACGGTACCAAATTGTGAAGAAAAAAGGAAATCATGAGGAAACGAAATAAGCCTCGAAGTGCTAACAGCTCGGTCCGAGCCGTTTGGGTCCGAGCCGTTAGCGATAATCGCTGCCGAACAAAACCCCATGTTTCAATTCAGTTATATTTTATATAAGAATAAAGAAAAAGAGTTGGTTTATTTATTAATCTACCCGAGAAAACATGTTGGATGACGTAATAGGTCTAATTGAACGGCACGTGAGTAAGCAGTCTGTTTACAAGAGTCGTGGGGTGTAGTGCATGTCGCCTTGGGAAAAATATCCAAAAGTAGGTTCTGGTGCCCATAGTGTAACTCTGGTGTCCACCCTGACTGTTATAAGGACTTAGACCACTTCTGGACCTAAATGGCGAGACATCAAAAAGCGTGCAGCAGAATCGGATACCAAATAGGCATTGACATGTACATAGACATAATGTGTATTTACATATGTATATAGGCCTATATGATATTGATTTTTATGTATTATTTGTAAACCTAAGTGATAATAATTGCCAAGAAAGACAAGTTTGCCTGCTCACAAGTTATCCTACAAACCTAGTTAGAAAATAAATAATGTGAAATTTTTGATGATTTTTCTTGGTTACGGTGGTGTGTATTATGTTAAAACACAAATTAGTTTTAAATATAAACTATCTATGTTATACATTTCTATATTCAGGATTAAATTGTGCATCTTTTGTATATTTTGGATTTCAAATATTTTACAACGGTGATTCTAAGATTAACTAGAAAGGAAGAAACATTTTCAAGTATTTTGTTTTTGTCTATCCATCGCCAGCTTTTTATGCTTGAATATAATTTGGTAAGCTTCTGTTTTACAAAATGTTATTCTATTAGTTATTGTGAACATTTTGATCTATAATATGTTATATTTTAAATGTATTTTGTATTTAATCAAACATAAAATCCTGCGCATCACCAATAAAACACCTAGCAGTACACAGTGTTATTACCAGCACTTACAGGGTTAATGTAACAGAAAACACTTTAGCGAATACGCTGTAAATACATCACTTATAGACACCTTACACGAATGGAAAGTGATAAGATTGTAAATAAAAAACTTAGAAATTGATCGCCGAGAGGTGAAAAAAAAGAGAAAGGTATTAATATTTCATTCATGGTAAATCAGGTAACAATGCTTTGTAGAATATGTCTTACTGAAATTTTGTAATATTTTTTAAGGTTAGGATGCTTTTAACAAAACTCAGGAAATTTTGTAATATTTTTTAAGGTTAGGATGCTTTTAACAAAACTCAAGAAATTTTGTAATATGTTTTAAGGTTAGGATGCTTTTAACAAAACTCAAGAAATTTTGTAATATTTTTTAAAGTTAGGATGCTTTTAACAAAACTCAAGAAATTTTGTAATATTTTTTAAGGTTAGGATGCTTTTAACAAAACTCAAGAAATTTTGTAATATGTTTTAAGGTTAGGATGCTTTTAACAAAACTCAAGAAATTTTGTAATATTTTTTAAGGTTAGGACGCTTTTAACAAAACTCAAGAAATTTTGTAATATTTTTTAAGGTTAGGATGCTTTTAACAAAACTCAAGAAATTTTGTAATATTTTTTAAGGTTAGGATGCTTTTAACAAAACTCAAGAAATTTTGTAATATTTTTTAAGGTTAGGACGCTTTTAACAAAACTCAAGAAATTTTGTAATATTTTTTAAGGTTAGGATGCTTTTAACAAAACTCAAGAAATTTTGTAATATTTTTTAAGGTTAGGATGCTTTTAACAAAACTCAAGAAATTTTGTAATATTTTTTAAGGTTAGGATGCTTTTAACAAAACTCAAGAACTTTCAATTATGATTAACACGATGTAATTAATTACAACTGTATAAAAAATGTTTTCATAGCTTCTAGCCTTGGAAGCTAATGGTAGGCCAACTCAAATTAATGCCAATAATTAATACAAATAATTCATACCAAGATTTATTTCAATTACACCATTTAAACCGTTTAACCATGTTGAATATGGTTTAATTGGTTAACTATATATTTCCAGAATGCTGACAATGATTGTCGGCGAAAAACCGAGTAGTTTATTTAAATATTTTTTTCAATTCTCACTAGTTCACACTATTCCTGTATCTAGTTCAAATTTCTAATCAAAATACTTTTTATTCGTCCACTCAAGTTCTTATAAAATACAAGTCCACTTCAAATACATTCTTCTAAACCTGTAATGGATGACACTTGGTGTTAACACAGTTTTTTCAAATATTAATTCATTAATTAAATTTAATTAATAAATTTTAATCAATTTCGCTTTCTATCTTGTCACTTAATATTGTGATTCTGCCATATGTATATACATATTTATATTAATTACAATTATTTAATAAAAAAGAACTGAAATAAAAAAATTTTCAAGTAGGAATTTAATTAAATTTTTATTTACGTTACTCGTTAATACTATTATTGTTAAGAATACATTTACAAAAAAAATATTCAAAGATATTGATTCGAAGCTTTCCATAAACTAAATTGACAAATTCACTCACGAATCAACCCGTTTGAAGACTTTTATTTAACTGTTGAATGGTGAATGAGGCTCGTGCTAATGCCATTATATTAAATCGATGAAAAGCTTCAAAGTCATTATTTTAATAATTATTCTTGTTTATAAAATGAATATGGATAAATAAATAAATAATTAACATGAGAGACGTCATTTTCCTGCAGACAGTCTAAAGCATTTTGATTGGAGCACAGAGATGCCCCTCCCCAGGTGGCAGTTAGGAGAATAATGCTTACCAGCAACCGGTTGTGTTTAGTTTATAAATTTGTGTTGGAGGAAACAGGTTAATAATGTGAAAGGAAAACTGAAGGGGTGCTTTTAAAACGTTTTTGGGGGTAAATGCTAGCCAGATACAATGGCGGTAGGTTTAACCTCGAGACATGATTCGAAGAGCTGAAACAGGGAATGGTATGCTACAATCACGTGGCATTAATCTCTTATCGGGGAATTCCTCTCGAGTAATCTGACATTTACTTCAACAACAAAATCCCACGTACTATCGCAATCGGATTCCGGATACAGGCCTGCAATGCCGTTTCCGTGGATAACAGTTTTCCTACAGCTATATCATTGCAGATATATACTTCCATGGAATATATATTTTTAAATTTCTTATCGCGAAGAACGATGAAGAATCACACCAGCCCTTAAGATTGGAGAGTGTCGCCTTTCTCCAAAAAGTCTTTGTACTGTTGCGCAAGGTACCGTATTCCTTACAGGAGAATTTTATCCCTTAAGAAGGACTGTAATGATTAGCCTAAACACTCGTTCGCGGTATTTAAATTTAATCATTTGAAATTGTTTCATGTCGGTATATTCTATGTCGGTATATTCTATGTCGGTATATTCTATGGCGTTTATTTGAATATAATGCACGGCCTTCCCACTCCATGATGTTCCTTATTTCCTTTACTAGAGGAAAATCCTATTAATAGTTCAACAATAGCAAATACGTTTCATCTACCCTCGATACGGAAGGTGTCTGTTCCCACACACAAAGCGAGGTGGATTATGCCCCCTAGGACCAAGTCTCTAGTCTGGGGGTCCGGCCCTTAGGTAAGGCCCCCCGAAAATGGATAAAGGTCCGATTGCACTACCTAGACCGAACTAATAAGACGGGGAATTAAGGTACTGAAACGTGGCCGTTTGGAAGATTCTACTGGTCCCGAGTAGTTCTGGAAGAGTGATCGAACTGTCACTGCTGAAGTTCGTCTCGTCCAGTAGCGGGTCAGTGACAAGCCAAGGCCTTATAATAAGGTCTAAAGACTCATGCATTCTTGTACCATGGATCGTGACACCAAGCCCCTTGGGTCTGACGCTAGTCACCTGGACGGGAGTCACGAGTTTGAGGTTGGATTCGTGGTGCCAGAGGTATGACTAACTAAAATGTAGGCCCCCAAACTTTATGGCTAAAACTGTGCTCTTTGGAAAAAGGAGCCGAGCTAACTGCTTTTACACTCTTCCGTTTCAACTTCTTTTATATCTTCAACTTTTCACTAAGCACAACCACACTGCCTACTTGATTCAATTTATATTCCAAATTTATATCTAAATCACAATTCTCCCTCAATCCTTTAATATAAGACTACAACCACATTTCTCTGTCTATTTAATCCCATCTATAATCCGGCTGTAAATCTACATAAAAATTCCTCCTTAATCCCAACAGCTATATAACAATAAGACTTCCTTATTCCTCTGGCTATATAAACCTATCCATAATCAAAATGTAAATACCCATCCCAATTTCTCCTTAAAACACGTCCTGATCCATCTATCTTTTTCATCATAAATTTATTCCAATTACATTTAAATATCTCTCTGGCTTCCTAATTCTACCTATATGCCAGCTATACATCCTATTTTATTTTAACTATAATTTCTCACCCCAACATCTCCTTAATCCTATTTTTATATCAACTATATAGTTCCATAGGCCGTTGACTCTTTAATCCTACCTATATTATATTTCCACATATGTAATATACTCTAGGTAATATCATAGGTAATATACTCTAATTACTGTTCGTAATCCTACGTATTATTGACTATACACCAAAATCCTTCTGCAACCTTAATCCTACCTATATTTCCACAAAAGCGTTCTTAATCTAATTAATAATCTAATTGTCTTTTATGATCCTATCTATTTCTGACCATACTTTCTTAATTCTGCCTATATTTCCATATCTCTATTCCTCCTTATTTCAACCATCTTTCCAAGTTCTAATGCGTTTCTAATCCTACCGCTTCAATAACCTCATACCGCCTTAGCCTTACGTTTATTCCAGCTATTTCTACTCACCCCATCCCTCCAGTTTGTATAAGTAAGCGTCTCTAATTTTTCTTATCGATGTCTTACCAAATTTCCATAGGAAACGCAACAAAAAAAAACCTACAAAAACGTGCGATCACAAAGTACAGTTTGTATGTACATTATTTCCCACTAAACTTCAGTTAAACTAATGATTAATAGAATCTAGCGCAAAAATCAAATTACATTGCAAGTACTATGCCCTCTGTATAACGTCGACGATTTTCACTTCAGTATCACGAACCTCGAGTAAGCTAAATATTTTAGCAACTCGTGTTGCTAATATTGGCAACTGGAATGTTTTCGCCAAGTTTGATTTAGCGACATTATGCTCGCCTATGAGCTAGTTTGCAGGTTTAGAAAGGTTTTACAACGAAGACGACATAAAACTATTAACAAATGGAAAAAAGATGACACAAATGGTGAGAGTTCAGTCAACCAGTTAGAGACGAAAAGGGTTTGTAACCCTAGAAAGTCGCAAGTCTGTCATTTTTACAATGGCTGCTACTGGGAATATGGTGTGATATTTGAGGAATGCCAGCTAACACGTGCAGGAGGCATGTCTGAGTGACGTATTAGGCAATTATCTAAAAGCAAACTATACTGCAGAAAAAACTAAACTTTGTGGCGAGTGAGGTAGAAATATTTCTGGAAGAAGGAAAAAGTAATAAAACTTAATACTGAAGCACAAATAAATAGAAAATTTGAAAAAAAAAACTTAAGCCCCCCTTTAAAACAATCAAAAAGCTTTGTATACTAAAGATATCTTTATAAAGCAGAGCACAGTGCTATACATTATAATAAAGCTATAGAGATGAGGTTAGGGAATTGGCATATTTGCTTATGAAGAGATAATGTTTGACAACGTAACTCAACATTAACGGTTGAAAAATAAAGTGGCCTCCAATTTGGAATACGCTATTACATTGCCGCAAACAACATGGAGGTATTTTCCCTGCACGCATGAACTGTTTACCTCGCTTTAAATTAATTTTTCAATTCTTACTATTAGTTCAAATTTTCAACCGTTAATAAAATACTTCTTATTCTTCCAATCAAGTTCAAATAACTTTTTTAAACTTGTAGTGTTTGCCACTATAGTTTAACAGTGGTTGAAACTTGATGTTAATAAGGTTTTACTAAATATTAAATCATGAAAAAAATTTAATAAATTAATTTTAGTTTTATAGGGAGGAAAGCTTTTCACAATAGGAGCAAGGTATGCAACATAGTTACTTCGTCCCATTTGGCGTAAAATAAGTGATAACATATGATTTCATAAACCAGCTGATTTTATGTTATAGTCTATGTGGTATAACAGCTGTTTTAACGCATAGGTTATGTTACTTTATTTATATTAATAGTAATTATTTAATAAAAATCAACTAAAATAAAATTTTTCAAAGGGATTGCCTTTGAGGTTTTTTGTTTAAGCCTATATTACTTGTTTCAACGAAACCGGATACTTTATAGCTTTATTGTAATATAGGTAAAGTTTAACATATTACAAGAATAGATCTGTTTTATAAAGAAACCTTGAGTTTATAATGGTCTGTGTGTTGTCAAGTGAGGTACTTTTATTCTTTTCCAAAATTACAATATTCGGTTCATCAAGAAAGTTTAATTACCTTTTCCGTGTTCTTGAAGACTTTCTGTATCACAAAGTGTACATTTTGTCTGCATCATCGGTCACGTCTGGACAATCTATAATGACCGAGTAAATCACTCAGGAATGCCACTGCACGTGTGAGCTCCGACAATCGTACTTACCTCTTAGGCTAGTTTCATACTTACACGACCCGACACGACCGAGTCGTGGACGACTATTTGCTGTGCACGACACAATAGCCCGTCATTTTCACATATACACGACTGGGCTCAGGCTGATCAAATCAGTCGTTCGTCAACCATGGAGCGTACCCAACTTATTATGATACGTTATTAATGATATTGTATCGTCGACTAAAGAAAAATAAAAGAAATATGATGCGCTGGGTTCATCCGCTCAACATGAGACGGCCTGAAGTGTGTGCATTCTTTGTTCTTTTCGAAGATTTAAGAATGCACGAAGAAAAAAATTTTCAATTACTTACCCAAGCACTCTTTGTCTTAACCCTATCTTTATATGAGTTTTCAGTTTTGTCCCATAAAATGGGACGATCCTGAACTAAAGAAATTAGTACTTCTATGTCTACTTCTACCATGATAATAATAATAACAGGATCAAAGTTAAATATTAGAATATGAATAAATTTTAGAGAACAAAAACAATCGTAGTGACTTGGGTTTAAATCAGAAAACTACTGGACATGTCGTGTCGTGCAGTGCTTATGTGAAGCGTCCCCTTCTCCCTTCCTCCTTCAAGCCTTCCACGAATTTTCGGACGTCCACGACAGTCGTCCTTTGCAGTGGGAATGGACGACCACCTACAACATAGCACGACTGCCGCGTTTCGTTTGCACGACCACGACTTTTGTCGTTTAAATGTGAAATATCCAAATCAGTTTTCACCCCAAGAGTCGTTTAAACGACATCAGTAACACAACTGCCGTATAAGTGTGAAACTAGCCTTACTATATTCCTACAATGACAAACGCGGCAACATCTCGAGTCACTAACCTTTTCTTGCAGTTACTGATTAACTGAACTCTCATAACATGGAATACTATCTAGTTTAATATTACCTCTAATAACTCATTAGCATTTTTACATTTAATAAAAGTTGTATGCCATCTTCGTCCTAAAGCCTTTCCAAACGAGCAAGCTGACTTATAGATGAGAAAACCTTAATTTTATAAAGTGCGAGCGCGCGGATGTGTGTGTGTGTGTGTGTGTGTGTTGTAAAATGAAGTTAAATGGGCGTTTTATCAACTTTAATTTTTGGTCTTAAACAGAAATTTTTAATTATTTTTTCGTGTTTATTATTAGGTAAAATCTGATTGCAACTTCGATACATCCAAGAGAATATGACCATGTACTCTCTATTGGTGTTGTAAGTAGATGTCTATAGTTATTAGTCTATGTAAGAATAGGCGTAGGTTTAATATAAAAATATGAAGGGCATGGGGAAAAACTAACTGTTAATGGAGGAAATCATATCTTCAGTCGTCGTCCTCGTCATCATCATCATCGTCCCCATAATCATAACACATTATCATAATCATATTGTCGTCATCGTAATACATCATCATCATCGTCGTCATTATCATCATAGTCATAGTCGTAGTCACCGTCATTATAATCGTAATAAATCATAGTCGTCATCGCCAGCAATCATCATAGTCATCGTCATCATAATCGTAATACATCATTATAATCCCCAGCTTTATCACCATCATAGTCATAGCCATCGTCGCCTCACCATAATCATAATAAATCATCATCCACGACAACATCATCATATACATAGCCAACATAATCGTAATACTTCATCATCATCATAGTCATTGTCAACGTCACTGTCATAATATAATAAATCATCATCATCATAGTCATCGTCAACATCATCATAATAGTAATACATCTTCATCATCATCATATTTAGAGTCATCGTCACTGTCTTCATAATCGAAATACATCATCATTATTGTCATCGTCGACATCGCCAGTATCATCATCATAATCATCGTCACCGTCATCATAATCGTAAAACATTTATCTCATCGTCATCGACAGCAGCAGCATTATCATAATAGTCGTAGTCATCATCACCATAGTCATATTAATCATAATACCTCATCATCATCAAATCATAACTGCCTGTTTGGGTAAAGATAATCCACTCAGCTCCAGAATGCAATGTGGCTGAGAGTTCCACATTTTACGAACGTAACACGGAGGAAGCCAGTTGTTGCTGGCAGATTCCAAGAAGTTCGTATCTCACTGATAAGTCTCCATGAATCCGTTTATCTCAGACGTGCCCTACAAACTACAATACAAGCAGCGTTATCACACTCCCGCATTTCTTATCCCACACATTCGTAAGATCTTTGGATTCAATGTTTATTCGGACATTTCTCATAATTTGTGCAATACAACCACAAAGACGTTTTGAAGAGTAAGGCTCGATTTTTTTTTAACAATGAAAGTCAACAGTTCCGGTTTAGGGCGCGGACAGCAAATATTTAATAATTTCGTAGCTATAATTGTTTGACCGAGTAATTAAATTTAGTGTTCAGTACTCAGATTCGTATGAAAAACCGAGTTTTATTTGTTTTAAATAATATTTGAAACTAATACATACATACATACATACGTACATACATATATATATATATATATATATATATATATATATATATATATATATATATATATAAATATAAAATACGTTTTCTTGTTTAATAATTTAAAACAACACAGGTTATTCAAATACAAGAATATTTATTATTTTATATCCAAAGCTTTTCGTTGGCAAACAGTACCAACATCATCAGGAATGAAAATTACAATAATGTCAAAATTACATTATTGTAATTTTCATTCCTGATGATGTTGGTACTGTTTGCCAACGAAAAGCTTTGGATATAAAATAATAAATATTCTTGTATTTGAATAACCTGTGTTGTTTTAAAATATATATATATATATTAAATATGGTGATATGTTTTCTTGTATATATAGTTAATAAATTTAAAATATTTCAAACACAAGAATACATTTAATGAATATTTATTCAAAGCTTTTCGCCGATAAAAAGTATCAGCATCTTCAGGAAAAATAATATCTAATAAAATACTTTTACAAAATTAAATCATATGACATATGATTTAATTTTGTAAAAGTATTTTATTAGATAATTATTTTTCCTGAAGATGCTGATACTTTTTATCGGCGAAAAGCTTTGAATAAATATTCATTAAATGTATTCTTGTGTTTGAAATATTTTAAATTTATTATATATATATATATATAATAGATTTATTTAGGAAAATAATTATCTAATAAAAAAAATCATTTTTTGTTAGATAATTATTTTCTTGAAGATGCTGGTACTGTTTTATAGGCGAAAAGCTTTGAATAATATATGCATTAAAAGTATTCTTGTTTTTAAAATATTTTAAATTTATTAACTATATTACAAGAAAACATATCACCATATTTAATATATATATATATATATATATATATATAATCTTGTTGCTGTTCATGACGAGCTGGTTTTAAATTAATATATATATATATATATATATATATATATATATATATATATATATATATATATATATATATATATATATGTTTGTGCGTGTGTGTGTGTGTGTGCATTCGCGAGCGCGTGTTTAACAGTTTTGCTGCAAGTATTTATTTCAAAACAAACGTACTATTTATTTATTTACTTATTCATACTGCAAAGGTAGCCGAACAAGTATACAAACACTGCAGTCTCAAACACGGCGCTGTGTAGGCAATTTAAAGCCAGAGGTTAACAGTAATTGCGAACTAGGGTCCCCGGCAATGAAAGTGAATTAACGAAAAGCAGAAAACGAAAACTTCCAAACAATTCCAAATTCGATGGACACCCAAAATTAGATACTTGGGCATTGAATGCGACGAAAAAATCACTTCTGTCCCTCGCGCACGTGTAGAAAGGTTTCAAGCTGATGTTTTACATTGCACAACTTTTCAAGTCTCATATAAAACAACATAAAAAAAAATTGTTCATGGGTAAACTATACTATCGCTTTATAACGTTAAAATGAACCCCATCCTTAGCTCCTACTTCTCTCTGACTAAAACCTCTACAACTCAGTCAAGTTTACAGTAAAACATATTCGATGTATGACCTATCTGTCATACTTTAGGATTTAGTTTTAAAGCTACAAGCAAACTTAAAGACTAAGCTGAACCCCCAGATAGGAGCATCTGTGGTAGATTGTGGCAAACAGGAATACAGCATCTGTGATATACTGTAACCTCATGGAGCCACAGAAACATACTTTAGGATTTAGTTTTAAAGCTACAAGCAAACTTAAAGACTAAGCTGAACCCCCAGATAGGAGCATCTGTGGTAGATTGTGGCAAACAGGAATACAGCATCTGTGATATACTGTAATATCATGGAGCAGCAGAAACATACTTTAGGATTTAGTTTTAAAGCTACAAGCAAACTTATAGACTAAGCTGAACCCCCAGATAGGAGCATCTGTGGTATATTGTGGCAAACAGGAATACAGCATCCGTGATATACTGTAATCTCATGGAGCAACAGAAACATACTTTAGGATTTAGTTTTAAAGCTACAAGCAAACTTAAAGACTAAGCTGAACCCCCAGATAGGAGCATCTGTGGTAGATTGTGGCAAACAGGAATACAGCATCTGTGATATACTGTAATATCATGGAGCAGCAGAAACATACTTTAGGATTTAGTTTTAAAGCTACAAGCAAACTTAAAGACTAAGCTGAACGCCCAGATAGGAGCATCTGTGGTCGATTGTGCAAACAGGAATACAGCATCTGTGATACACTGTAATCTCATGGAGCAACAGAAACATACTTTAGGATTTAATTTTAAAGCTACAAGCAAACTCAAAGACTAAGCTGAACCCGAAGATAGGAGCATCTGTGGTAGATTGTGGCAAACAGGAATACAGCATCTGTGATATACTGTAATCTCATGGAGCAACAGAAACATACTTTAGGATTTAGTTTTAAAGCTACAAGTAAACTTAAAAGACTAAGCTGAACCCGAAGATAGGAGCATCTGTGGTAGATTGTGGCAAACAGGAATACAGCATCTGTGATATACTGTAATCTCATGGAGCCACAGAAACATACTTTAGGATTTAGTTTTAAAGCTACAAGCAAACTTAAAGACTAAGCTGAACCCCCAGATAGGAGCATATGTGGTAGATTGTGGCAAACAGGAATGCAGCATCTGTGATATACTGTAATTTCATGGAGCCACAGAAACATACTTTAGGATTTAGTTTTAAAGCTACAAGCAAACTTAAAGACTAAGCTGAACCCCCAGATAGGAGCATCTGTGGTAGATTGTGGCAAACAGGAATACAGCATCTGTGATATACTGTAATCTCATGGAGCCACAGAAACATACTTTAGGATTTAGTTTTAAAGCTACAAGCAAACTTAAAGACTAAGCTGAACCCCCAGATAGGAGCATATGTGGTATATTGTGGCAAACAGGAATACAGCATCTGTGATATACTGTAATCTCATGGAGCCACAGAAACATACTTTAGGATTTAGTTTTAAAGCTACAAGCAAACTTATAGACTAAGCTGAACCCCCAGATAGGAGCATATGTGGTAGATTGTGGCAAACAGGAATACAGCATCTGTGATATACTGTAATCTCATGGAGCCACAGAAACATACTTTAGGATTTAGTTTTAAAGCTACAAGCAAACTTATAGACTAAGCTGAACCCCCAGATAGGAGCATCTGTGGTATATTGTGGCAAACAGGAATACAGCATCTGTGATATACTGTAATCTCATGGAGCCACAGAAACATACTTTAGGATTTAGTTTTAAAGCTACAAGCAAACTTAAAGACTAAGCTGAACCCTCAGATAGGAGCATCTGTGGTAGATTGTGGCAAACAGGAATACAGCATCTGTG
Source organism: Prosapia bicincta (assembly GCA_036971475.1). Classification (NCBI taxonomy): domain Eukaryota; kingdom Metazoa; phylum Arthropoda; class Insecta; order Hemiptera; family Cercopidae; genus Prosapia; species Prosapia bicincta. The sequence goes on along the minus strand of JBAIZL010000005.1, from coordinate 73,516,588 downwards.
ATATACTGTAATCTCATGGAGCTACAGGAACACAGAAACATACTTTAGACTATATACGATTCATTATACGCAAAAATAAAAATAAATACACACAAAACATTAAAAAAAACAACAATATCAAACCAAGCCGTACAACTAAACACGCCATATCTTATCTTTGAATAATCAAGCACCAAAATAATGTCGAGGACAGATTCAGCGTGCTGTTAAGTATGTTATAGATACATCGAGTAATCTCATCTTTACGCATTCTTGAGTTCGAAGGGCTATTTTAAGCGGACTTGAATGTCGGGTGGCCGCCTAAGAGGCGGCAAAGAAACATGACTGGCTGTGATTACTGGAGTCCAAAAGAGTGCAAAGTTGGTTGGAAATTTCCGAAGCATATGATCCTGACAAGGAATCGACGAAACAAAGAGCAGGACTATGGACTAATCAGAAAAGTACACATTTTACACGAGAGATAGAATATGGAGTTTCATGCGCTCTCGAGAGCTTGATAGTGACCTATTTTAATATTGTTTCGCACGAGAGACCAGTGGAGAAATACTGTCCAAAATTATACACGATAATACAATTTATAAGAATATTTAATATCTATTTGCAATC
>JBAIZL010000005.1:73323482-73510982 GCA_036971475.1 Prosapia bicincta | reverse complement strand
AACATTTATGACTACACGGAGAAAATACTATGTAGAGACATATATTTTCATTAATTACAGTGAGTGTTTAATTTAAATTTTATTACTTGTTTTATAAATATTTGCGTTCATTTGTAATATGATCGTTTAAAAATAAGTAAATTAGCTTTTTTCCTTATTTGGTAATTAAAAATGAGGGCTTAAGTAACCGGTTTATAGCTAGTAGCTTTGCTTTTGTGTATGGACTAATTGTGACGTCATCAGCCAACCAATAAGAACCTATTCACAATAACTGTTACTATAATTAGGAAGTGTTTGTTGTAAATATAATAATTGTGGCGAGCTATAGTAAAGTAAAGAGCTGACTGGCGTTCACATTCTATTTCATCTCCCAGAAGTAAAAGTATAACGGCAGATAATAAAATAAAATTGCATAAGAAATGAAATGATTAACACTAAATGTGAAGAGTATAAACAAGATCTATGATGCTAAGATTAAGATAGGTAAAAAACGAGTAACTGAAGATTGAAAAGAAAGCAAAGAATTTAACGGAAAAATTAATTAATTATTTGAATACATCAATTAGGCGTAGGGTGTGTCGTTAGTAATGTTACGGAGTTGTGGTCGGAGATAAATAATTGAAATACAAAATAGCGTAAGAGATAGTGAAAGGCAGACTTTAGCAACAACAAAGGTCATATTTCAAACAAAGTTTTTCCGGAATATATGTGAACTAGCGTGCTGAATGCAGTAATGTGTCTAGTTTGTATTTTTGTTTAAATGCGTGTTGTAATATTTGAATAGAAGTATCGATACACTTATCTAAAATCGGTGTGATCTAACCTGTCTCGTAGACCTTAACTGTCACGGACGTGTCTTATCGCTTGCAGGTGTTACCTTAATACGTCATCTACTAGCATCTCCCTAAGTGAATTAATTTTCTTACCCTAATTATAATTTACAAATTTGTATCGAACATTTAAAAGTATAAGAAGAACGAGTCTTAGCCTAATTACGTGCAGTACCATTTATAAACTTAACAATCTGCGTCGTGTTTGGTATCGTTCTTATATTTTTACGTACTTTTCAAATATTCGATAGAAATTTGAAAATTATTATTACAGTAAAAAAAGGTTAATTTACTTAATGGGGATGACAGTAGGTAACTTATTAACGAAATAGTTACAAGTGATAGGGCACGTCCAAGCTAGCCCGGATCTACAAGACAGGTTAAATCATACAGACTAATGTCCGCAAGTGATGCGGGAAAATGAATAAATGAAGTGTATGAGTGATGTGTAACTGCTGACGTGTAATGGTTACCTAGAAACTGTATATCTATATAAAAAATGTGAATACGTCTGTTCCACAACGTTACAGATTCAACAAAACATGAACAGACTTAGTGGATCACAATACTCATTAAAGAAAATAAAAATACACCAGGAGACATGCCAACTTGCAAAAAGAAAAACCACAACAAAAATGAATGTAAGTAATAAGACGTACAACGAATAGTACTGGGCCTCTTTGGAACTAGATCCATTGTGATCTAACCTTTTGCGTGCGTCCTGGGATTGGGCAGGAGTAGCGTCTGCGCCGCTGCAAGAACTGCAACCAAAGGAAACCAATCCTGGGGTGACATCTTAATTACACACATCAATACACACAATGATTTCATTTATATTCGCAAAGCAAAATAACTGTTTACGTGAACCTAAAAACTATCGCTCGTTCTGGTTAGAACTGTTAATGTAACTCCATAAACAGAATTAAATACATTCTTGTGACTGAAAATAAACACTGAAATTATTAGTTTTATATAAATAAACTGTATTTATTTATGTATAAAACACATTTGTAGTTATTTTACTAGAAACTAAAAATATAACTACTAAACTATCCAAATTACGCTAGAAAAGTAATCATTTGATTAACACTAATTTAAGAAAACACTTCAATGATTGAAATCATACGCTATGATTAAAAATGTAACTTTTTCCTTGAGACGAAGTTTTCAGTACACAGCGGAAACTAAATGGGGAAAATAATATAAGAAAAATGAGCGATATAAAATAAGATATAATAAAGAAAGATATGTGAATGGACATTATGGATATGAATACGGTAGAAAATGAATATTAATAAAATAAGTGAAAAAGGAAAATAAAAAAGATGATATACATAAAAAAATATGATGGATGAAAGAAGTAGAATAGTTAAGACGATGCATGACATAAAACAGGTATAGAAATATGAAAAAAAACATGCCACAACACGATAAAAAAAGAATAAATGGCTGGGACCTGCGAAACGAAAGATTGTCAAACGAAAGATTAATATACTGTACATCCAATACGTATACATTGTATTTTTCCTGAATACGTATATATTGTTTTCTTTTCTTCATTGTTTTTCCTAAAGATGCTAATACTGTACTTATTTTATTGGCGAAAAAAACTTTAAAAAATAAATAAATTAAAACAATTCTTGTATTTGAAATATTTTTATTCATTAAATGTTTGTTTGAGTGTGTGTGTGTGTGTGTGTGTGTGTAAACGAGCGCGCACGCTCTAATGATTACACTAAAATTTTAAAAAGTAAATATATACTGGACAAACTTAAAAAACAGAACAAACAATAGACCTTAATATTCAGCGTTGAAGAACGAAATTGATCAAGAAGGGGTGGGTTCGTCAAGGGGCTCCAAATAGGTTTAAAAGAAAGCCTCTCAAGGGAAGATTTTAATGAGCCAGATAAGAAAAAACCGTGCAAAACGCGTCCTTGAGTGTATAACATCCAGCGGCGCGACTAAAAGAATTCATTTATTACGTGATTGATATTCTAGTTAAAGGTAGCGAGTAGGAACCTAAGGAATTCCACACATGTAAGGAAGAGTTAACACCCTTGCATTAATACTAACTGTAATTAATCTTATTCCAATCCATGAAATGGCGACACATCAGACGAATACACCTCAAGAATTTCAACGTTACCATGTGATCGCGAGCCTTTTTCTACTTCCTGCCCGAAATCATAAACCTGACGGAAATTGTCTTCAACGTGTACTTTCGTCTTACAACAAAAACCCTCGAATCCCACAAAAACTGACCAGGAAAGAGTTTACAAAAGCGCGTACCCCATTTGAGCGCGTAGAAACTAAGAGCAATCCTGAAAAAATACGATTCAAGATGTTTTTAATTAATCTCGCTTTCATGGAATAGACCGAGGAATGAAAACCAATTTATACGATTTTTCTTTAACCTTAGGGCGGTTTTTCTCTTTAGGCGCCCTCTTCGTTGAAACACGGGATTCTTATCCTAAATCTCTCTTCAGAAATCTCCGCACTCATTACAAAACATCAGTTTTCTTCTTTTTATCGTCAAAAATTTATTACAATCCACGTTCAAGTAGTTTTTACCCCAATCTCAACGTAAAACAATTTCCCGTCTTGTAACACCTACATGTCACAGCGGACCTAATAACGTCTTTGGTGTGACAGTTGAGTTGCTTTCTAGCTGGAATACTAAACGAATGGTGTAAAGGAATCACATGCTTAGAAAAGCGGAAGCATGAAGGCGGACGTTTAATGAAGTGAAGGGCCTGGGACTAAGAGCAAAAGATGTAAAAGAATCACACGCTGAAACGATGCGAAAGGTTAAAGTGGAAGTTTGGTGAAGGGAAGTGTCTGGAGTATCGGGTTGATGATGTAAAGAAATCACATGCTTCAAGACTAATTGAAAGCTTAGTATGTGAAGGGCTTGGCACTGGGTGAAGGAGTCAGATACTGAGACCATGGGGAAGCATAAATGACAAGTTAGGCGCAGTGAAGGGGCTGGAACACTAGACGGAAGTTGTAAAGGAATCACATGCTTTCAGACTAATTGAAAGTTTAGTAAGCGAAGGGCTTGGCACACATAGCGGATCAGTAAAGGAGTCAGATACTGAGACCATGCGGAAGCATAAATGACAAGTTAGGTGCAGTGAAGGGCCTGGGACAACACTGAACGGATGATGTAAAGGAATCACACGCTTTGGGACTAATTGAAAGTTAAGTAAGTAAACGGCTTGGCACACAGAGCGGATCAGTAAAGGAGTCAGATACTGAGACCATGAGGAAGCATAAAGTGACAAGTTAGGTGCAGTGAAGGGCCTGGAACAACACTGAACGGATGATGTAAAGGAATCACTCGCTCTGGGATGAAAAGGAAACATGAAGTGGGAAGTCTGTTGCAGTGAAGGGCCTGGAACAACACTGACGGATGATGTAAAGGAATCACTCGCTCTGGGACGAAAAAGAAACATGAAGTGGGAAGTCTGTTGCAGTGAAGGGCCTGGTACAACACTGAACGGATGATGTAAAGGAATCACTTGCTCTGGGACGAAAAGGAAACATGAAGTGGGAAGTCTGTTGCAGTGAAGGGCCTGGAACAACACTGAACGGATGATGTAAAGGAATCACTCGCTCTGGGACGAAAAGGAAACATGAAGTGGGAAGTCTGTTGCAGTGAAGGGCCTGGAACAACACTGAACGGATGATGTAAAGGAATCACTCGCTCTGGGACGAAAAGGAAACATGAAGTGGGAAGTCTGTTGCAGTGAAGGACCTGACACACTGGGCGGATGATTCAAGAATTACTCGCTCTGGGACAAAAAGGAAACATGAAGTGGGATGTCTGTTGCAGTGAAGGACCTGACACACTAGGCGGATATTTCAAGAATCACTCGCTCTGAGACGAAAAGGAAACATGAAGTGGGAAGTCTGTTGCAATAAAGGACCTGACACACTGGGCGGATGATTCTAGAATCACTCGCTCTGAGACGAAGCGAAAGTCAGAAGTGAGAGTTTGATAAAGTGAACTATCTGGAACACGGAGTGAAGTTTAGTAAAGCAAAGGGCCTGGAAGACTGAGCGGATGACATAAAGGGATCATATGCTCTGAGATGTGCACGAAGCAGGAAAGAGACCGATAGGGGTGAAAGGCCTCCCCAAGATTGAACCCTGAGCGGGCGATTAATTGAAACATTAATTCCGTCTTTTTAGCAATTTTTGATTTTATCCGTCATTGTCTAAAATAATTTACTTATAATATTAGGCTGTTTCGACATTACACTACCCCTTCCTTAGGAGTGCTGCCGAACTGGGAGTATTCAACGGGTCCCCATATCTTTCTGCATCGACTTTATCATTTGCGTTTCCCTCACGTACGTTCATATACATCACCGTTTTGGATATTCAGTTTGCTTTTGAAGTGACCTTTAAATTTCGATTACTATGTACGTTGACCACGCATAACCTCTTAAATTGAAGATAAATTACTCACCTTCAGAAATGTTTTATCGATATCCTTATGAAGGTAAAATATCTATAACACGTGGTGGTAATTTTTTAAAATAATAATAGTTGTGCTGTATACCCAAAAGTAATTCTGTATTTTTAATAATATTACAAGCGGAAATGCACACTAAAATGTTAATAACGTTTTTACGTTACAATCATCACGATGCACTTGCTAACACGTGGCACAAGTTTCATTGTTACAGCTTTACTTCCGGTTCGTTAAATGACAATTTATATTCTAGCGGCTAACGTAAAATTATAAGTTTCACACACTAAAGCAGCCATGAAATTCATCACAATTATCGACAGGTATTGTTTAAGTTAGTATTAATGTCGTAAATTTTCTTCACACTCTGTACATAGCTTCCACAGCTACAAAGTTCTACAAATAATAAGTAACAGATTATATTTCTGCATAAATCTCTTATCTAATCTGTGGCAGCACTGAGTCGGAATGCGGAGCGAGGTTTCTACCTTGGTACACGCTGCGCAACTCTGGTTCCATATTTTGCAACTCCCAGTAGGTAATTACATTTAATGGACAGTTTGTATGATGAAGAGTCAGCAGTCGTTTCGTTTTGGGTCGTTGCCGTCAAGTCTAATTACTGGAGGCCGGGACCGTGCAAACAATCGCGCTTCCAACTCTTGCAACCATTTGCCATATAAGAGCAACGTTTGGACAAAGCACAAGTACTTCTGCTGGGAAGGCAAAGATTTGCAGCAGCAGTACCTTTACGCCTTGTACTTGTGAAATCATATGACTTATGGCTGAAATTTTAGTAACTGGAACAGAATTTGACACACAGAAAATAAAGCCTAAAGAAATTGTTAATACTTATTTTTAAGAGTTTCCCCAATTTTAAAGTGAGAAAAATACTCGTATCGGGAAATGAACGAGTTAACATGAATGATTCAAATAGGCATACTGCTTGAGATTGATAACAAGTGATAACGAAATAAAAGAGTTTTATGCAATGATTCATCGTATGTGATATATGTACGATCGATAGCTTCAGAATCATTCCAAACCCTGTAACAAACGTGCACGAGTACGAGACAAAGAATGTTTGTGTTGCAAGATGTAAGACACACATTTGCAAAAACCTCTGATTGAAATGGGTGCACTTAAACAGACGTACGACTCTGGTATTGAGAGGCGAAGCACAATGATTGCTCCTCTGCTGAAGATAGCTCAAACTACTTTGGGGCACTTTCAACTTGAGATGAGTAAAAATGTTTACAAATTAAGAAAATTTTTCGTCTTTTTGCGAATAAAGCTAGAAAGGTATCCGAAATTTGTGAAATATCATGACTGAAAAGCAGTATGTGAATTTAAGCAGAAACGGATCGCCTTTAGGATTGAGCGACTGAGGAGGAAAATTGCTTTCTGGACAGGGCTCCTTAGACCAAAGCAGTATGTGAATTTAAGCAGAGACGGATCGCCTTTAGGATTGAGCGACTGAGGAGGAGAATTGCTTTCTGGACAGGGCTCCTTAGACCAAAGCAGTATTATGTGAATTTAAGCAGAGACGGATCGCCTTTAGGATTGAGCGACTGAGGAGGAGAATTGCTTTCTGGACAGGGCTCCTTAGACCACTTTCTCGAACACATATCCTGATTCTAATGAACACAAATGTTTACATTGTAAGATTTCTTTTCTTTTTGCATTGAATTAGGTTATTGTTCCTCATATGTCTAAAATAAAGCATTGAAGAAAAATACAAAAGTTAAATGTTTAGGCGACGTAAAAGGGTCACACAGCAGTGGTTGTGGCTGAGTATTTATAAACTTCCTTGAAAATCATGTCAGTTACGAACATTGACACAACCAAAGGATACCCTGTGGTACTTCCCAAAGCTAACATGGTTAACCTGTTGTGGCTCTTACGGTACGGGCTGGAGTTCCAAATCATGACGGGTTTTTATGGGGGATGTTATACTTGTATCTACAAGTATAATCTATCCAAATTTACAGCTCGTATTTTTAAAATAAAAAGTCGATGTTTTTGTTTTTTATTTAAACAGATTTCTAATGGGTCTGTATCATAATAGCAAATTGAAAAATATTTCTGAATTGTAGATATCCATTTTTGGAGATTGTCTGACGCAAACCTACTCTCTATTAGGCCCATACAGATATGTCTAACTTGTGTCTAACTAACAGGCCCATACAGGTGTATCTAACTACTAGGCCCATACAGATATGTCTAGCTTGTGTCTAACTACTAGGATCATACAGGCGTGTCTAACTACCAGGCCCATATAGGTGTATCTAACTACTAGGCCCATACAGATATGTCTAGCTTGTGTCTAACTACTAGGACCATACAGGCGTGTCTAACTACCAGGCCCATATAGGTGTATCTAACTACTAGGCCCATACAGATATGTCTAGCTTGTGTCTAACTACTAGGATCATACAGGCGTGTCTAACTACCAGGTCCATACAGGTGTATCTAACTACTAGGCCCATACATATATATCTAACTTGTGTCTAACTATTAGGACCATACAGGCGTGTCTAACTACCAGGCCCATACAGGCGAGTCTAACTACTAATCCCATAGATGTTTGTCAAATTATTAGGCCCATATAGGTGTTTCAAACTTATAGCCCTATATATGTGTGTCTAACTATTAGACCCATTCAGGCGGGCCTAACTACTAGGTTCATACAAGTGTTTCAAACTCCTAGCCCTATATACGTGTGTCTAACTATTAGACCCATACAGGCAGGCCTAACTACTAGGTTCATAAGGTGTTTCAAACTCCTAACCCTATATAGGTGTTTCTAGCTACTAGGCCCATACAGGCGGGCCTAACTACTAATTTCATACAGGTGTTTCAAACTCCTAGCCCTATATAGGTGTGTGTCTAGACCTAGGCCCACACAGGTGTGTCTAACTACTAGGCCCATACAGGTGTGTCCAACTACTAGGCACATACAGGTGTTTCAAACTGCTAGCACTATATAATTGTGTCTAACTACTAGGCCCATACAGGTGTGTCCAACTACTTGGCACATACAGGTGTTTCAAACTCCTAGCCCTATATAGGTGTTTCTAGCTACTAGGCCCATACAGGCGGGCCTGCCTAATTACTAGGTTCATACAGATATGTCTAGCTTGTGTCTAACTACTAGGATCATACAGGCGTGTCTAACTACCAGGTCCATACAGGTGTATCTAACTACTAGGCCCATACATATATATCTAACTTGTGTCTAACTATTAGGACCATACAGGCGTGTCTAACTACCAGGCCCATACAGGCGAGTCTAACTACTAATCCCATAGATGTTTGTCAAATTATTAGGCCCATATAGGTGTTTCAAACTTATAGCCCTATATATGTGTGTCTAACTATTAGACCCATACAGGCGGGCCTAACTACTAGGTTCATACAAGTGTTTCAAACTCCTAGCCCTATATACGTGTGTCTAACTATTAGACCCATACAGGCAGGCCTAACTACTAGGTTCATAAGGTGTTTCAAACTCCTAACCCTATATAGGTGTTTCTAGCTACTAGGCCCATACAGGCGGGCCTAACTACTAATTTCATACAGGTGTTTCAAACTCCTAGCCCTATATAGGTGTGTGTCTAGACCTAGGCCCATACAGGTGTGTCTAACTACTAGGCCCATACAGGTGTGTCCAACTACTAGGCACATACAGGTGTTTCAAACTGCTAGCACTATATAATTGTGTCTAACTACTAGGCCCATACAGGTGTGTCCAACTACTTGGCACATACAGGTGTTTCAAACTCCTAGCCCTATATAGGTGTTTCTAGCTACTAGGCCCATACAGGCGGGCCTGCCTAACTACTAGGTTCATACAGATATGTCTAGCTTGTGTCTAACTACTAGGATCATACAGGCGTGTCTAACTACCAGGTCCATACAGGTGTATCTAACTACTAGGCCCATACATATATATCTAACTTGTGTCTAACTATTAGGACCATACAGGCGTGTCTGACTACCAGGCCCATACAGGCGAGTCTAACTACCAGACCCATAGATGTTTGTCAAATTATTAGGCCCATATAGGTGTTTCAAACTTATAGCCCTATATATGTGTGTCTAACTATTAGACCCATACAGGCGGGCCTAACTACTAGGTTCATACAAGTGTTTCAAACTCCTAGCCCTATATACGTGTGTCTAACTATTAGACCCATACAGGCGGGCCTAACTACTAAGTTCATACAGGTGTTTCAAACTCCTAGCCCTATATAGGTGTGTGTCTAGCTACTAGGCCCATACAGGTGTTTCAAACTCCTAGCACTATATAATTGTGTCTAACTACTAGGCCCATACAGGTGTGTCCAACTACTTGGCACATACAGGTGTTTCAAACTCCTAGCCCTATATAGGTGTTTCTAGCTACTAGGCCCATACAGGCGGGCCTGCCTAACTACTAGGTTCATACAGGTGTTTCAAACTCCTAGCCCTATATAGGTGTGTGTCTAGCTACTAGGCCCTTACAGGCTGGCCTAACTACTAGGCACATACAGGTGTTTCAAACTCCTAGCTCTATATAGGTGTGTCTAGCTACTAGGCCCATACAGGCGTGCCTAACTACTAGGTTCATACAGGTGTTTCAAACTCCTAGCCCTATATAGGCGTTTCTAGCTACTAGGCCCATACAGGCGGGCCTAACTACTAGGTTCATGCAGGTGTTTCAAACTCCTAGCCCTATATAGGTGTGTCTAACTATTAGGCCCATACAGGCGTGCCTAACTACTAGGTCCATACAGGTGTTTCAAACTCCTAGCCCTATATAGGCGTTTCTAGCTACTAGGCCCATACAGGCGGGCCTAACTACTAGGTTCATCAAACTCCTAGCCCTATATATGTGTGTCTAACTATTAGGCCCATACAAAGAGATACGGAAAAAGTAGTAGGGTTTCGGTAGTATACAAAGGTACCTTTATTTGGAGTAAGGAATTACTACTTGCGTGAAGAAGGTCATGTCCTGAATAAATCTTGTATTTATTGATTAGGAATCATAAAAGCTGATTATGCAGGAGTGCGTAATAAAATAAACTCTGTAAAGGAGTGCCAAGACCTTTACCCCCAACCAGAATACGCGCTACAGAATGTGTGTTGAGTAATAGCATACCAGTGCCGTGCATAAAGGTAAAATGCAAGCTTACAATACATGCACTATATAGGAACGTAATCCGGCGAGGTGTAGCTAAACTTAGCCTTCACGCAGTGAATCATAGATAACAGTGTTTCTAATCTGTGCTATTTACAGGGACACTCAGGTTTATCTGTGTTGAAACCCCGATTTCCGATAAAGCGAGCGCTTTAATCAAAGGGAAGTTCGGATTTTTGTGTTTTAAAGCGTTGCTCATATAAAGATACACCGACTAACGGGATTTGAAGGGGATGTGAAAAATATAAATATGGTTACAGTAGGGGGCATTATATCCTGTGGGAATGGGAAGAGAATCACAGCACATGGTCTCAACGTAGATTTAATGAGGTAGGCATATTCAGTATTGCTTACATGGATGTTTGTGAAGACACTATCTGTTCTTGCAAAAACAGGTATTTGCAATATTAATTAGTAGGCTTGAGTTTAAGGACAGTGGCAAGGAATCATAGCGTATTGTACGGTTAGCAAGTTTTAAATAAAGGTTCTATTTACTGAGTTCATAAAGAGGTGTAGAGTTCTTATTACTTCATCTTATAAGGGCAGAAATATTGAAACATAGGAAATGGTTAGATTACGAACGCAACATTATACTTCATACTGAACCTTAGATCTCAACTCCTGCGGGTAAATGTCACTTCCTTGGAACCCCTTTCCTCAGAATCGACGCTATCCAGTCTACCCGTTACTCTCAGCAAAAGTAAAATCACGTAAAGGGTTTAGGCTAAAGGCAGCCCGTAAATGTAAAGCTGTTTTTATTTAAGCTGTCATTAAATAAAAAGGAAAATGTCTAAGTTGCCATAAGAAAGGTATCGAGACTTCAACAACTGTAGCCGCTGCAAGAAGAGGAAGGAAAATGTACCTCCTGTTTTGAAATGGACAACTTCTTCAAATCTTTTCCCTTTTTAGAATAACTATTAATAATGTTAGACGTATGTCTGGAAAGGGGTACTGCACGGAGAGAAACAATCGCACGGAGAGAAACAATCGCACGGAGGAATCTGTTCAGAAGTCGTCACAGGTAAATTCCGTAACTGCCAACACGAGCAGCACAACAGACTTGTCGAAAACTCAAGACTCAAGGATTTGTGAATGCTATAGTTGTTCCACTCGGCCATGACACCCAGAGGATTAAGCAAAACCTCTTGGAACTCGACTCACCCACTAGCGCTGCCCCACAGTACAAATTTTTTAAATTCTATAGGAAAAGAGTCTAAATGCGAATGAAATGCTTCATACCCACGGAAAGGAAGTCGGTAAAAACTGAAGACGTAATGTAATTGCTTATAGTAGATGAGTTGTACTTACTTTAAAAGGCTGCAACTTTTTTAACCGCCACCTTTTAAAGACACATGTTTTAATATCAATTTTCAGACAAATTGTCTTGTCTCATGGGTTAGTCGGATGTACAAACGTAGAAATTGTGAAAAATAAATCGTTTCTAGCTATTAAAATCATTATAAAATATAATTTATTCGAGATAACATTTACCGGTTCAATTATGCCATATGATTTGAGTAATTTTTCGTAGCCTCATTTGTTAGGTGAATTATTTTAATGTATTGTAAAAAATCTTGTCTATTATTATTTAATAATTTAATTTGTGTCAATAAAAGTTGTATCATATTAAACAGATTAAAGAATAAAAACTAAACATTTCATTGTCATCGTATATAGTTGTTTATTTTTATACTAGTTTATGAAACATTTTACCTGGATTGGACTCATTTTCTTTAGAATGTTTTGTAGAATTCGAAAAAATTGAACATTTTAGGTTTAAAATTGAAATAAAAAAAAAGTTGTTATACTGGGTCAGCAGTAGTAGGTGAGTCATTGTTTGGCACTGGCCGGGCCGGGAGGGTGAGCAGAGTTCCGATAAAAACCCCTGAGTATCAAAGCCGAGAGGAGCGACTATTGGCGCGATTGTTTTGATAGTTACCCGGTCTCTGAGAGTGTAAAGCACAAACCTGCCAGTTATCTGTCAGGAGGTCGTCATAGATTACCCTCTGACACCGGCAACACGACAAGCACAATAAACACGAGATTCTGAAATTCGAGATATCTACGAGAAGTATTCCCCGTTTAAAAAAAAAATAATTATTATATTAATATTAGATAAGGTAAACTATTATGAAACATTAGGTTATTCCAACACCCCGTAGATTTTATTTTATACAATTAGTAATGGAAAAAGGTGTCAATATCGAAAAATTTGTTCATATTCCGGAAAATATCGCTTCTCCAGAACGTTTATAATTTATTAAAAATAAATAAAATTCCATTAAAAAATTAGCATTTAAAGGTGGGTTACACATAATAAGCACTTGTGTAGCAACGAAAACATGTATTTATTCAACAGTTATATGTATCGAGTTTGGTTTCTGAGAAACAAACTGCTTTCTAGTTTCAAAACTATCAATGGTTCAGGATTTTCTTTGGCTGATGGCTTTCTGAATTGGGAAAAATGTCACAGTCAGTTCTTAACTCTCTTGAAAGCTCTGTAAACATCTCCTTCCTTTCCCCGTATCGAAGCCAAATATCCGGTGGACGGAGCCCTAATGCCACGCCTAAATATTGATTCTGTTCCACATCCTTTGTGGTTTTCCTTCATATATTCGGTTGTGAATCGAACTACATTAGAGTCCACCCGTTCCCCGTCATCCATTATTCCATTAGCGCATTCATTTCCTTGCAACCATCAAGTAAATGATTGCTTTCGGAATAGTTAGGATTAGGGTAAAAACATACAAGCACTTGGTCTGGAATGTAGGGATCATGGATAGCGTGGGGTAAGACGTACTCTGCACCTCAGTCTTAGAGGAGTTTCCCGTAACACTGCTTGCAGTCAGACCGAGGGCCATGGATTCGACTCCAGAAGAATGCACGTCGAATTTTGATATCTTTTCTTGTTTTTATTTCTAAGTATATCTTAGACTATCTTCTCCTAGCTACGTGAAACGTAGCTATTGTAACTACGTGAAATATTTGACGCATTTTGGAATATCCTCGACAGCTTCAAGCAAGTTTATACGAGTACTTTATAAATGGAGTTATCCGAACACGTAAAGTATAATGATTTTGGCGATGGTATGAATGACAGAGAATATTACTGCGACATATATATATATATATATATATATATATATTCGACAATGGTCAATGGAGTAATTCGACAATGGTCAAGTGACCGAAAGGTGCCTCATCACTCAAGGTAAAATTATTGCACTTAATGGTGGATAAAATTACTTACAATAGTAATATATTAACTTCATATATATATATATATATATATATATATATATATATATATATATATATATATATATATATATATATTTCCCGAGAACAACAGTGCCCAGAGGGATTCTTTTTACAGCAGGAGAGATTCTTAGATCCATACCGCATTCCTACCCATTTCACTGCCCCTAACTACACACGGAGGTGCAGCGGGACATCTCCATATCCCGACAAAGAGTAATCTCAGATGTGAGATCCTGAATAATAAGACCCCGTATCTCCCTTTCTGTTACTCCAGAAATCCGAATCCCTACCTTCGATCACAAAGTATCTCCTTCATCCAGCACTTATTTGACATTGTGCTTCCCCTATTACCTTTTACTATTGCTGAAAATCTCCAGTGCTCATAGCAAGTGATACCAGTTTCATTCACAGTAGTTAATATGGTTAAACCTCACGTCCAAAAGACATAAAACATGCTGATAACTAAGTCTTCTTGTCGCATCATATGACTGACGTAATGGCACGCTTTTACCTATGTCTCACGTTTATGACAGAACAATGTGCTATTCTCATTAAACATGTGTTAAAGGTTAGACAATGTATAGGCTGTGCAAGCCTACAAAGAAGAACCGTGGTGCGGTGGGTTGAACAAATTACCCACCATTTCGTAACCGACTGAACTGGCTCTAACTTTCTTGCATCTAAATTAACTGTATCCTGAGAAATTCTGGAAAAGATATCTGAAGATTAATACACGAACCCGACGAGATTCAGAGGATGAAAACTAAACTGAAGAAGTAAACATATAAGCAGCACACGCGCACACACACAGATTATTATGTTTATAATCATATGTCTATGAATCTGTGCGATGAAGCAGAACGTAACGGTGGGCGGAATGTCAGGTGAGAAGGTATATTGGATTAAACCTAACCGGGAAAATGAGATCTAAGGTATAGCGGACTTGAGGAGACTGAAAGAAAGAAACCAACAATTGCTAAATCTGATAGCAAACCCTTAGATAAGGACCAACTTAGCTTGTCAGCTCATTATATTAGATACTGAAGAATATATAAGAAGAAAACCATATAAGAACACTTTGACAGAACTAAAAAAAGTTAATTTGAAGAGGCTAAAAAATAAAGCTGTGTCTGAATGCCATGACATAGTATAATACGTCTCTTTCTCTTTTTGTTTCAGTTATGTTTATAACACTCTTTTGCTGTCAATGTTCTTCGTCAAGTTTGGCTATTCAAGCACGCACTCAAACGAATGGATATTTTGCTGTCCTTTATGTAGTACTACACCATTCATCCGATAGACAAGACATTTTGGGAAGTTGTAGAGTACATTCTGGGGAAGGTTTCCGGCATAGTGCATCTATCCTACGTATACAAAGAAAAATTCAATTGAATACTGAACTCATTAGGGCCTAATTTTAAATCTAACAATTTTAATTTTAACAAATATTCGAGTTCGAATACATTCACATCCGTCTATTTTTTTACAATGAGCAGTGTTTTGTTGTTAGGTCGTGTCTGACACGGCAAAACCTAGCAATGTAAAACACATAACTTGGTAAATTATCTAAAACTTGTTCTGTGTTATTGATCTATTATAAACATTGACCAAACTACTGAGACGTTAGCTATTATATTTATTTCAGCCTGTATTATTTCTTTGTTAAATGATTCCAGTAAGTAAACTCCCACATTGGCTTCTGGGATAGAACATCTATCCTGTGATACAAAGAAATTTAATAAAATTGAAAACTGAATAGAATAAATAAATGGAATTCAAATAATTTGAAATATTTTACCAATATAAATAAATATATTTTTCAATAAAAATGACACAATTTAAATAAAATTTCTTAATAAAAAGTTTCCTTGAAATTGACTATCACCTGATATTGCAGCAACGTACGTTAGAGGTCAAGTAGTATTTTATATTCATAATGAAAGTCTCACACATAAAATTTGCAGTATGTAAAAATATATATACATTATACATCAGTTTATTTTCTCTTTAAAATTTGGCCAGATTAGCAACATACTGAGCCTGAACGTAATCAGAGTGTGTGTGTGTGTGTGTGTGTGTGTGTGTGTGTGTGTGTGTGAATATATATATATATATATATTTAATCAGTATGTATGTATATATATATATTTAATATCAGTATGTATGTATATATATATATATTTATTTATTTAAAAATCACTAAGGTTTTTAAATACAAGAATTATGTATGACTTTATTCAAAGTTGTCGTTGATAAACAGTACTAACATCATCAGGAATGAATAATACAATAATATTGTATTATTTGTATTATTATATAATAATTATTATTATGAAACATTATTATTGTATTATTCATTCCTGATAATGTTGGTACTATCGAAAATCTTTGAATATAAATTATTAAATATTTCTTGTATTTGAATAACCTTAGTTGTTTTTAATTATTATACAAGAAAACATACTATATATATATATATATATATATATATATATATATATATATATATATATATATATATAGTTTACTTTAAATATATTGTTATTAAAATCTAATAAGTAATACGTTAACATTAAATAGAGAAATTAAACTTTTATAGGTTATACCATTAGTTGCGCACCTCTGAATCATATTAAGCATTTCCTTGAACAATGTCACCTTACCTGGAACAAAAACATCGTCATTAGAAACACGTAATATGATAGGCCCAGGTTGTTTACAGTGTAGATTACATTATAACCATCAACCCACTTTAGAGGAATAGGCTAAGTGTAGGCGGGTTTAAGATTGTATGGGACAGAAGTTGTCCAGCAGGACAGCTTTCCTGAATTAGAACCGATCTGTGTTATACTCCGTGCCCTAGGATTCTGAAAGGATATTAGCAATAGGATTAAGATAGGAAATGAAGCTGATAGGAGTGGAAAATATCGTCACTAGTATAGTAAGTAAAGTTGACATTAGGCAGCGTCTTCCTAGCAAAAACTCGCATTTGGTTATCATCGCCAACTAGGGTTAGTTAAAAAAAAAACATTAAATGCTCCTAAAATAAACGCAAAAAAAATAAATATACAATATAATGTAATTATATATATATATATATATATATATATATATATATATATATATATAATATGTATACATTATACTACGCCTCTGACGTAGTTATCTAGGTTTTGTTAGATTTTCCAGAACCTTGAGGATGAGACAGAACTTTCCAAACGGCTAGATTTTCCGTACTGCTATCCTTTCCTCTGTCTAGTCCAGCTGAAGAAACGCGCGAAATAACGTCCAATTTATGGTGGTCTACCTCCAGACCAGGAACTCGTCTAGTCAATGACAGGCGGAAGTCCAACCTGACCAACAACTCCTTGAGAGAGGTTTGCATTAAACAATAGGTTTTTGTTCCACTGCGTTTTCCCAAGGTACTGATTGATCCAATCTACTTACGCCATTATATTTCTGTTGCAACAGTACATCCATCGGTCAATTATCAGCTGATATAATAACTGATACGGCAACTGATTCATTAAGCCTATTGGATATTATTTGGAATTTATATAACGTGGTTTTATATAACAGAGGACATTTAAATAAATAAATATCAACTTCGGTAAGGTAGGATATAGAATGGGAATGATTAAATGTGCATACGATAATAAAATACTAAACACACACAGACATTCTCATATATTAATATAAAATACAATTATTAAAGAATAAGAGGAAAATAAATATAAAAGACATATTTAATTGTAAAGGACCAGAAATCAAATTCATTATAACTAAATTATTCAAAAATACAGATATAAAATATCATGTACACAAATAATAATAACATGTACGGACAAAATAGAGTTTATAAAATAAAATTCCAGAATTATAATATGTGGTTATGGATTTTAGAAGGATAATAAATTTCATGTTGGGTAAACCAAAAAAAAAAAAAAAAAAATTGAAAGAAAAATCGATAAAAAAAGTTTTTTCCAGTCAATTACTATCTAAGCCAACAAAGGCAAATTTTATCTAAATTACATTTTATTAAATAATTACAATTATTATAAATATAGTAACATAACCTATAAGGCTAAACAGCTGGTCCTACCACATAACCTACAAAAAAAACAAATGTTTTATGAAGCAATATAGACTACTATTATTTATTTCATGGCAAATAGGTCGAAATAACTATATTGCATACCTTGCCTCTTTTGTGAAATATTTCCCTCCCATATAAAACTAAAGTTAATTCATTAAATTTAAATAATGAATTAATATTTTAAAAAAACTATATTAACATCAAGTGTCATCCACTACAAGTTAAAAAAGTGTTTGATATTGAGTAGATGATTAAAAATTTTAACGATAAAAATTTTGAACAAATACATAAGGAGTGTGAACTAATAGAAGGAATTAAATAAACAGTAAATTTATCTACGCATTTAATAATATGCAGGATATAATATTCCAAATGAGTATGATATGAAAATAGTTAAAAAAATGGATAAATTAATAAAAATTAGGGATGGGCCGATTCCTAAAATTTCGATTCCGATTCCGATTCCGATTCTAAAATTTTCCGTTCGATTCTCGATTCTTTAGTCGATTCTCGATTCTCGATTCTTTCAAGTTATATTAGCTTACATTCTAGTTCTCTAATAATTAATTTAGTTAACATCTTGGTCATATGGCAAAACCTTTTAAAAGTTCTGTTTTAATGTAATAGGCTACACAAAACCTTCAACCTTGATTTATCAATAGGAATGTTTTTAAACATAAAAACATATCAGAATAAAGTAATGACTTATTTTAAAGTTAAAAATGTGAACTTTACTTATTTTATGATGTTTGAAAAAATTCCTAAGCCTATTTACATTGTCTCCCAAACAAAACAAAAATTAAAAACAAACGAACAACATAAAAAGGAAAAAATTAATACAAATAGGATAGTTTTTAATATTTAAAAGTCTGGCAGGTAATGTACATTTCTGTTCAAAAACACAAGCATTTGAACACGTTGTGGGTCAAGCTAGTTTCATTGCTAGTCGCATATAGCTCCTGAAGTTGAGAAAGGTTTTTCAGAAAACACTGTCGCGAGTGGGCAGACAGGTATTTTATTGCCATTGCATTTAAATGAGGGTATTTGGCACTTTGTACTGCCAAATACTTCCCAACATCACAATCTGGACTGGCTAATGGTTCCCCCAGATAATTGTTTACTTCTTCTTCTACTGTCAATTCCCCTGGGGTACCTTCTTCCCCAACATTATGGATTAGTGGGGCATACCTTCTCCACATCTGGTGGGACCTTTTTTTCTGCAGGTGTCTGGAACAAGTGCAACTGATTCAGGCCTATTTTGTATTTATTACTCAATCCCAGTTGATTTTTAACCGACTATCACTTGTAGGTCCTGTGTCTGAGGATAAAGTTTCTTCAAGTATAGATCTTTTTTGTTGATAAATTTGGGCAAAATGAATGATGTTTAAGTGCTTTTTCATATTTGATATATTATGTGGTTTTCCACCGTCAGTTTCTGTTAACCGTCATCGAAATGACGCGACGGCCAGTACCCTGAACCGAATACCGCCAGGCCTCTTAACGCTTTATGTTTATTAGTACTACTCAGCTGGTGTTGCTACTTTTGGAAAAATTAAGGCACAGTATTTAACAACAAGCTTCACACTACTTACAGATGTATTTACGATGGTTTTTGTTTGATAGATAAACGCCGACGGGATTAAGAACATGATGTTATTGTAAGAGCTTTTTGTCCGTAGTTACGGGCCGACACACATATTTGTTATAACGTATTGTAATGATTTTCACTACTGTTTTCAAAATTTCACAAAACCTTAAAAGTAAGTCGGAAATATTGACTAAATATTTAGTTGTAAAATAATCCTTAAAAACGGACTTTGTGAAAGTTAAGTACAAACATTGATACACTTAGATAAACTCATCCTTACTAGGAAGTAAATTATAACGTAAATTCCTTAACAAGTAAATTATTTGGTGTTAAAACTTTTACTTAATATGAATCTTGGATAGTATTTACTGGACCTGTAGCATTACTTATCACAGAGAGAATATATTACCCTTTAGTTCTATATTCAAAATATTTAAAAACTCGCAAATCAATCACATGTGACACGTTTACGTGTCTTAGTGATAGGCGCAAAAACACTTTTATCACCAGTCTGTTTATTATTTGGGTAGCCGGGACATGAAATTATGGTTTTGTTGTTTCTTGCTAACACAAAACACAAAAAATATCAAAACAGTGTTGCACAGATAATAAAATTTAATTCAATCAAAAACAATATCGGGTAAATTGGTCCGACGGAGTTTATTTACGTTTCATTTACGGTAGGAAAAAACTATGTTGGCCAGTTGGTCCGACACGTATTTTTATAAATATTCGGAATCGTGTGGAATCGGAATCGACACTTTTATGATGAAGAATCGAGTATCGACGATTCCTCGATACCACCTAGAATCGACGATTCCTGGAATCGAGAATCGGAATCGGCCCATCCCTAATAAAAATTAACAAATAAAAGTCTGTGAGATGTACGAGAATGAACATGGAATTCAAGAGAATCCTATTAGAGAACAAATACAAAATAAAATGTAACACTGGCACATTGTAAACATACTTGACACTACAAAACACGAAACTGTAATCGCGGCAAACTGTAAAGTGATGATACTAATCCGATAATTAAAAAAAAATATTTTCAATTATTAAATGTAACAATGAAAATATCGGACAGAAAATACCACAAAAATAATCCAAAACAAATAACTTAAAGTTTTTTGATGTAATCATCTTGAATTCACTGATTAAACTAATTTTAAACTACTTAACTAATTACGTATTCACTTACTTAAGTAGTTTAAAATTAGTAGAATAACTAAAGATTAAACCCATATGTACATTTCGATGACCATCATCATCAGAGGGTCTTATTACAAAATTACAATCTAGCAAACAAGAAGTTACAAACTAAAGTGACCTGACTAGAGCAACCTTAAGTAACTGGTTCTATTTTTGTGGTATTGGGGTTCTTTCCAATATTTTCATTGTAATATATTGTACCACTGAGCTCTTGATATTGTATATTAAATGTTGTGTAATGTGTGATTTAGAATGTTTCTATATTACAAATCTTTTGTTAAGTTTTTATTAAAAATTACAGTGCAATTTTATTTTAACCCGTTGTTAGTAGTTTGGTGCTCAGTTTACAGAAGTCTAGAGTAGAGTCTGTCTATACAGTTTTTCAGAGATATTTGTTCTTACGACAAAGGAATAAGAATTCATTTTAATTAAAACAAGTAATATAAACAACATTTTTTAAATGTCAAATTCCTCCTTAGATAAAAAAAATGTTGGTTACTTTTTATTAAATAATTACAAGTAATATAAAAACGTAACATAAGCTATGCGTTAAAACATCTGTTCTACAACATAACCTATAAGGTAAAATCAGCTGTTTTTTAAAATCATATGTTATCAGTAATTTAAAGCCAAATAAAACGAAATAACTATATTGCATACCTTGGCCCTTTTGTGAAAAGTTTTTTCCCATATAAAACTAAGAATAAATTCATTAAATTAATTCATGACATAATTTTTGAAAAAAAGCTGTATTAACATCAAGTGTCGCCCACTTGTTTAAGAAAAATATATTTGACCTTGTGTGGATGAATAAAAAGTATTTTATTAAAAATTGAAAATTTGAACGATATATATATATATATATATATATATATATATATATATATATATATATATATATAGAACAAAAGTCAAAATACAAATACAAGAATTATATTTGAATTTACAATTCAAATATAATTCTTGTATTTGTATTTTGACTTTTGTTCTTTATTAATACATAAGAAAACATATTGCGATAAATATATATATATATATATATATATATATATATATATATATATATATATATATATATATATATATGCTGATACGTATTCCTTCACGGATGGAAAAATATGATAAATAGTTATAATCTGGAGTACATCCGTTTATGCAGTACATAAATTCGCAGTTCCGACGTTTCGCCAGAATCTCATCTAGCATTGACGAGGTGAACCCAACAACAGTTGAAGAGCGAGTCAATAAATAATAATATAATAAAATATAATGTATATAAAATAAATAAATATATATATCGCAATATGTATTCTTGTGTATTAATAAAGAACTTAGTCAAAATACAAATACAAGAATTTGTATTTGTATTTTGACTTAGTTCTTTATATATATATATATATATATATATATAAGGATAGTGGAACTAATAGAAGGATTTGAAAAAGCTACTGCCCGTGCATTCTTTTTTTATTTTCACGACATCCATAACACTGTCAGTATTTACTCTCTGAATCCAACTTATTAATGTTACTTTTATAAAACTTTATAAATAAATGGCGGGTGAGTGGTTTAATGAGTAGAACACTTTACTACTAAACTAAAGGTCCTAAGTTTGAACCCCGATGGCGCCAAAAATGTTTTGTGATTTTTCAGCCTGTGAAAATAAGTACTTGAGGGTCAAACCTAGGGTTTGAAGCTTAGTGCTGGCCACATTTTTCCTCCTTGAATAACGCAAGGCCCATGTAAAGCAGCTCGGCCTAAGTCTATTATTAAATAAATACAAAAATATACAATAATTTTAATTTTAAAATCCAAAATAATACGATTTTGTACTTATTAATTGAACAGATAGCGAGCGTTTAACAATCATCATCATTACCGGAAGAAAACACGCATCTGTCGCAGTACGAATGTCACTAAACTGCCATCATTAGATGAAGAAGCCTTGCCGTCGTTTCAAAACATTCGCTAGCGGCTTAATTAAAACAAACACTACAGTTCAGCGGGGGTCAAGTTCTAATTAGCCTGCACACATGACCTAGGGACCTCGGTGTAACATTGTTTTCTCACTTCCTGGCTACACAGCTAAAAGGGCACGGCGAGGTTTGTTTCACATCTCAGCACTTGAAATCATTCCAGTTTAAATCTCTTGAGTTGCATCCTCCAATCCCCTCGGGTCCTCTATAACCACACAACCTTCCATTCGTTTAAAGCATCTACCTTATTGGAATTCATCTCCCCCCCCCAAAGCTTTTCATCTCATTCCACTAGACCTCCCCCATCTTCAGACATCGCCCAGACTATCGGATCCCACACCACCATAATCTCCCTCCTAGCAGTTCCCACACGTCCAGGTAAAATTTTCTGTATTCTAGCACAGATTATTTTGTAAATAAAAAAATACAGACAAATAAATTTTAGACATACGTTGCTATCTTAAACAAGTTAGAAGAGTTTCAAAGTTGTACGGTTAGCTTTTAAATCATAGTTTCAAGTAATTTCCTGTAAAATTATAAAAAAGCCAGTCAGTTCTTTCTATGTTTGAATACAAACAGCCCTCCCCCCCGGCATAATACACCAACTTTTATACGTCCTTAACAAATAGAAGCCTTCCTTGTTACAAGTCTTATATCAACAACCATGATACAGTATCCTACATCCAGTTAGTATTAAAGACCAAACCCCTTCCTTCTTCAGCCTACATTAAAAAAACGTTGTCATTAAACATTTCATCATTTCTGTTTATCATACTCCAGGTCTTTACGTAGGTGGTATAGCCTTTCCAATTTTCTGAGCAACAAATTTAAAAAAAACTGTTCTCAGATAATAGGAAGCAAACATGGAAGAAACTTCCCTAATCTATCACATTTTTATACAACAGCAAATTTTCTTCTGTTACTCTTTCAAACGCTTTTTCGTTTACGTTCTTTTTAATAAAATTTGTTCCCTTTAATATTTATTCCGAACACTGTGGCTAAATACTAAAAAACCTCGACTACAAATATTTATTTTGTGTCGTACATTTCGGTTACCAAGTAACAATTCACAGAAGCATAACAAACTATGTATTCCTCTAAGGATGGCCACTTACTAACCGAAACGTACATCAGGTTAAAATAAATTGCTGTCAACAATTTTTTGAATATTATTTATTTTTCCTTTCGTTTTAAAATAGAGCTGTTGTTCAATCAATATTGAACTGAAAACATGTTCATTTCTACTCGAGCATTAAAATACCACTTTAGGCCCGTCATGAATATGTATAAATAAACGTTCGACACGTAGGAAATATGTTTCACTGTCTGGACACTTTCACTGACACTGAAACGTCACTGACGAGTGTGACCAGATTAAAGCCTGACATCACTCATACTTGCTAAGTGAAATAAAAACATATTTCCCAAATAGCATTTGTTACTTTCGTACGGCGAGAAAAAAGTAATATAAACAAAAATGTTTTAAAGGTCAACAACATTTTTTTTAAATTTTAGTTACTTCTGATTAAATAAATACAATTAATATAAATAAAGTAACACAACCTATGCGTGAAAACAGCTGTGCTACCACATAACCTATAGGATAAAATCAGCTGTTTCATGAAATCATATGTTATCGCTTATTTTAAGCCAATTGGGACGACATTTTGTATATTGCATACCCTGCCCTTTTTGTGGAAAGCTTTTCTCCCATATAAACCTAAATTTAATTAAATTAATTATTGAAATATTTGGCAAAACTGTATAATCATCAATTGTCATCCACTACAAGTTTAAAAAAATGTATTTGATCCTAAGTGGACGAATAAAAAGTGTTTTAACTGAAAATTTGAACGAGATACGCATAAGGAGAGTGTGAACTAATAGAAGGTAGCGAGAGTGTGAACTAATAGAAGGAATTGTATGTAGCGAGAGTGTGAACTAATAGAAGGAATTGTATGTAGCGAGAGTGTGAACTAATAGAAGGAATTGTATGTAGCGAGAGTGTGAACTAATAGAAGGAATTGTATGTAGCGAGAGTGTGAACTAATAGAAGGAATTGTATGTAGCGAGAGTGTGAACTAATAGAAGGAATTGTATGTAGCGAGAGTGTGAACTAATAGAAGGAATTGTATGTAGCGAGAGTGTGAACTAATAGAAGGAATTGTATGTAGCGAGAGTGTGAACTAATAGAAGGAATTGTATGTAGCGAGAGTGTGAACTAATAGAAGGAATTGTATGTAGCGAGAGTGTGAACTAATAGAAGGAATTGTATGTAGCGAGAGTGTGAACTAATAGAAGGAATTGTATGTAGCGAGAGTGTGAACTAATAGAAGGAATTGTATGTAGCGAGAGTGTGAACTAATAGAAGGAATTGTATGTAGCGAGAGTGTGAACTAATAGAAGGAATTGTATGTAGCGAGAGTGTGAACTAATAGAAGGAATTGTATGTAGCGAGAGTGTGAACTAATAGAAGGAATTGTATGTAGCGAGAGTGTGAACTAATAGAAGGAATTGTATGTAGCGAGAGTGTGAACTAATAGAAGGAATTGTATGTAGCGAGAGTGTGAACTAATAGAAGGAATTGTATGTAGCGAGAGTGTGAACTAATAGAAGGAATTGTATGTAGCGAGAGTGTGAACTAATAGAAGGAATTGTATGTAGCGAGAGTGTGAACTAATAGAAGGAATTGTATGTAGCGAGAGTGTGAACTAATAGAAGGAATTGTATGTAGCGAGAGTGTGAACTAATAGAAGGAATTGTATGTAGCGAGAGTGTGAACTAATAGAAGGAATTGTATGTAGCGA
The DNA here is from genome assembly GCA_036971475.1 of Prosapia bicincta. Classification (NCBI taxonomy): domain Eukaryota; kingdom Metazoa; phylum Arthropoda; class Insecta; order Hemiptera; family Cercopidae; genus Prosapia; species Prosapia bicincta. The sequence goes on along the minus strand of JBAIZL010000005.1, from coordinate 73,485,556 downwards.
GAGTGTGAACTAATAGAAGGAATTGTATGTAGCGAGAGTGTGAACTAATAGAAGGAATTGTATGTAGCGAGAGTGTGAACTAATAGAAGGAATTGTATGTAGCGAGAGTGTGAACTAATAGAAGGAATTGTATGTAGCGAGAGTGTGAACTAATAGAAGGAATTGTATGTAGCGAGAGTGTGAACTAATAGAAGGAATTGTATGTAGCGAGAGTGTGAACTAATAGAAGGAATTGTATGTAGCGAGAGTGTGAACTAATAGAAGGAATTGTATGTAGCGAGAGTGTGAACTAATAGAAGGAATTGTATGTAGCGAGAGTGTGAACTAATAGAAGGAATTGTATGTAGCGAGAGTGTGAACTAATAGAAGGAATTGTATGTAGCGAGAGTGTGAACTAATAGAAGGAATTGTATGTAGCGAGAGTGTGAACTAATAGAAGGAATTGTATGTAGCGAGAGTGTGAACTAATAGAAGGAATTGTATGTAGCGAGAGTGTGAACTAATAGAAGGAATTGTATGTAGCGAGAGTGTGAACTAATAGAAGGAATTGTATGTAGCGAGAGTGTGAACTAATAGAAGGAATTGTATGTAGCGAGAGTGTGAACTAATAGAAGGAATTGTATGTAGCGAGAGTGTGAACTAATAGAAGGAATTGTATGTAGCGAGAGTGTGAACTAATAGAAGGAATTGTATGTAGCGAGAGTGTGAACTAATAGAAGGAATTGTATGTAGCGAGAGTGTGAACTAATAGAAGGAATTGTATGTAGCGAGAGTGTGAACTAATAGAAGGAATTGTATGTAGCGAGAGTGTGAACTAATAGAAGGAATTGTATGTAGCGAGAGTGTGAACTAATAGAAGGAATTGTATGTAGCGAGAGTGTGAACTAATAGAAGGAATTGTATGTAGCGAGAGTGTGAACTAATAGAAGGAATTGTATGTAGCGAGAGTGTGAACTAATAGAAGGAATTGTATGTAGCGAGAGTGTGAACTAATAGAAGGAATTGTATGTAGCGAGAGTGTGAACTAATAGAAGGAATTGTATGTAGCGAGAGTGTGAACTAATAGAAGGAATTGTATGTAGCGAGAGTGTGAACTAATAGAAGGAATTGTATGTAGCGAGAGTGTGAACTAATAGAAGGAATTGTATGTAGCGAGAGTGTGAACTAATAGAAGGAATTGTATGTAGCGAGAGTGTGAACTAATAGAAGGAATTGTATGTAGCGAGAGTGTGAACTAATAGAAGGAATTGTATGTAGCGAGAGTGTGAACTAATAGAAGGAATTGTATGTAGCGAGAGTGTGAACTAATAGAAGGAATTGTATGTAGCGAGAGTGTGAACTAATAGAAGGAATTGTATGTAGCGAGAGTGTGAACTAATAGAAGGAATTGTATGTAGCGAGAGTGTGAACTAATAGAAGGAATTGTATGTAGCGAGAGTGTGAACTAATAGAAGGAATTGTATGTAGCGAGAGTGTGAACTAATAGAAGGAATTGTATGTAGCGAGAGTGTGAACTAATAGAAGGAATTGTATGTAGCGAGAGTGTGAACTAATAGAAGGAATTGTATGTAGCGAGAGTGTGAACTAATAGAAGGAATTGTATGTAGCGAGAGTGTGAACTAATAGAAGGAATTGTATGTAGCGAGAGTGTGAACTAATAGAAGGAATTGTATGTAGCGAGAGTGTGAACTAATAGAAGGAATTGTATGTAGCGAGAGTGTGAACTAATAGAAGGAATTGTATGTAGCGAGAGTGTGAACTAATAGAAGGAATTGTATGTAGCGAGAGTGTGAACTAATAGAAGGAATTGTATGTAGCGAGAGTGTGAACTAATAGAAGGAATTGTATGTAGCGAGAGTGTGAACTAATAGAAGGAATTGTATGTAGCGAGAGTGTGAACTAATAGAAGGAATTGTATGTAGCGAGAGTGTGAACTAATAGAAGGAATTGTATGTAGCGAGAGTGTGAACTAATAGAAGGAATTGTATGTAGCGAGAGTGTGAACTAATAGAAGGAATTGTATGTAGCGAGAGTGTGAACTAATAGAAGGAATTGTATGTAGCGAGAGTGTGAACTAATAGAAGGAATTGTATGTAGCGAGAGTGTGAACTAATAGAAGGAATTGTATGTAGCGAGAGTGTGAACTAATAGAAGGAATTGTATGTAGCGAGAGTGTGAACTAATAGAAGGAATTGTATGTAGCGAGAGTGTGAACTAATAGAAGGAATTGTATGTAGCGAGAGTGTGAACTAATAGAAGGAATTGTATGTAGCGAGAGTGTGAACTAATAGAAGGAATTGTATGTAGCGAGAGTGTGAACTAATAGAAGGAATTGTATGTAGCGAGAGTGTGAACTAATAGAAGGAATTGTATGTAGCGAGAGTGTGAACTAATAGAAGGAATTGTATGTAGCGAGAGTGTGAACTAATAGAAGGAATTGTATGTAGCGAGAGTGTGAACTAATAGAAGGAATTGTATGTAGCGAGAGTGTGAACTAATAGAAGGAATTGTATGTAGCGAGAGTGTGAACTAATAGAAGGAATTGTATGTAGCGAGAGTGTGAACTAATAGAAGGAATTGTATGTAGCGAGAGTGTGAACTAATAGAAGGAATTGTATGTAGCGAGAGTGTGAACTAATAGAAGGAATTGTATGTAGCGAGAGTGTGAACTAATAGAAGGAATTGTATGTAGCGAGAGTGTGAACTAATAGAAGGAATTGTATGTAGCGAGAGTGTGAACTAATAGAAGGAATTGTATGTAGCGAGAGTGTGAACTAATAGAAGGAATTGTATGTAGCGAGAGTGTGAACTAATAGAAGGAATTGTATGTAGCGAGAGTGTGAACTAATAGAAGGAATTGTATGTAGCGAGAGTGTGAACTAATAGAAGGAATTGTATGTAGCGAGAGTGTGAACTAATAGAAGGAATTGTATGTAGCGAGAGTGTGAACTAATAGAAGGAATTGTATGTAGCGAGAGTGTGAACTAATAGAAGGAATTGTATGTAGCGAGAGTGTGAACTAATAGAAGGAATTGTATGTAGCGAGAGTGTGAACTAATAGAAGGAATTGTATGTAGCGAGAGTGTGAACTAATAGAAGGAATTGTATGTAGCGAGAGTGTGAACTAATAGAAGGAATTGTATGTAGCGAGAGTGTGAACTAATAGAAGGAATTGTATGTAGCGAGAGTGTGAACTAATAGAAGGAATTGTATGTAGCGAGAGTGTGAACTAATAGAAGGAATTGTATGTAGCGAGAGTGTGAACTAATAGAAGGAATTGTATGTAGCGAGAGTGTGAACTAATAGAAGGAATTGTATGTAGCGAGAGTGTGAACTAATAGAAGGAATTGTATGTAGCGAGAGTGTGAACTAATAGAAGGAATTGTATGTAGCGAGAGTGTGAACTAATAGAAGGAATTGTATGTAGCGAGAGTGTGAACTAATAGAAGGAATTGTATGTAGCGAGAGTGTGAACTAATAGAAGGAATTGTATGTAGCGAGAGTGTGAACTAATAGAAGGAATTGTATGTAGCGAGAGTGTGAACTAATAGAAGGAATTGTATGTAGCGAGAGTGTGAACTAATAGAAGGAATTGTATGTAGCGAGAGTGTGAACTAATAGAAGGAATTGTATGTAGCGAGAGTGTGAACTAATAGAAGGAATTGTATGTAGCGAGAGTGTGAACTAATAGAAGGAATTGTATGTAGCGAGAGTGTGAACTAATAGAAGGAATTGTATGTAGCGAGAGTGTGAACTAATAGAAGGAATTGTATGTAGCGAGAGTGTGAACTAATAGAAGGAATTGTATGTAGCGAGAGTGTGAACTAATAGAAGGAATTGTATGTAGCGAGAGTGTGAACTAATAGAAGGAATTGTATGTAGCGAGAGTGTGAACTAATAGAAGGAATTGTATGTAGCGAGAGTGTGAACTAATAGAAGGAATTGTATGTAGCGAGAGTGTGAACTAATAGAAGGAATTGTATGTAGCGAGAGTGTGAACTAATAGAAGGAATTGTATGTAGCGAGAGTGTGAACTAATAGAAGGAATTGTATGTAGCGAGAGTGTGAACTAATAGAAGGAATTGTATGTAGCGAGAGTGTGAACTAATAGAAGGAATTGTATGTAGCGAGAGTGTGAACTAATAGAAGGAATTGTATGTAGCGAGAGTGTGAACTAATAGAAGGAATTGTATGTAGCGAGAGTGTGAACTAATAGAAGGAATTGTATGTAGCGAGAGTGTGAACTAATAGAAGGAATTGTATGTAGCGAGAGTGTGAACTAATAGAAGGAATTGTATGTAGCGAGAGTGTGAACTAATAGAAGGAATTGTATGTAGCGAGAGTGTGAACTAATAGAAGGAATTGTATGTAGCGAGAGTGTGAACTAATAGAAGGAATTGTATGTAGCGAGAGTGTGAACTAATAGAAGGAATTGTATGTAGCGAGAGTGTGAACTAATAGAAGGAATTGTATGTAGCGAGAGTGTGAACTAATAGAAGGAATTGTATGTAGCGAGAGTGTGAACTAATAGAAGGAATTGTATGTAGCGAGAGTGTGAACTAATAGAAGGAATTGTATGTAGCGAGAGTGTGAACTAATAGAAGGAATTGTATGTAGCGAGAGTGTGAACTAATAGAAGGAATTGTATGTAGCGAGAGTGTGAACTAATAGAAGGAATTGTATGTAGCGAGAGTGTGAACTAATAGAAGGAATTGTATGTAGCGAGAGTGTGAACTAATAGAAGGAATTGTATGTAGCGAGAGTGTGAACTAATAGAAGGAATTGTATGTAGCGAGAGTGTGAACTAATAGAAGGAATTGTATGTAGCGAGAGTGTGAACTAATAGAAGGAATTGTATGTAGCGAGAGTGTGAACTAATAGAAGGAATTGTATGTAGCGAGAGTGTGAACTAATAGAAGGAATTGTATGTAGCGAGAGTGTGAACTAATAGAAGGAATTGTATGTAGCGAGAGTGTGAACTAATAGAAGGAATTGTATGTAGCGAGAGTGTGAACTAATAGAAGGAATTGTATGTAGCGAGAGTGTGAACTAATAGAAGGAATTGTATGTAGCGAGAGTGTGAACTAATAGAAGGAATTGTATGTAGCGAGAGTGTGAACTAATAGAAGGAATTGTATGTAGCGAGAGTGTGAACTAATAGAAGGAATTGTATGTAGCGAGAGTGTGAACTAATAGAAGGAATTGTATGTAGCGAGAGTGTGAACTAATAGAAGGAATTGTATGTAGCGAGAGTGTGAACTAATAGAAGGAATTGTATGTAGCGAGAGTGTGAACTAATAGAAGGAATTGTATGTAGCGAGAGTGTGAACTAATAGAAGGAATTGTATGTAGCGAGAGTGTGAACTAATAGAAGGAATTGTATGTAGCGAGAGTGTGAACTAATAGAAGGAATTGTATGTAGCGAGAGTGTGAACTAATAGAAGGAATTGTATGTAGCGAGAGTGTGAACTAATAGAAGGAATTGTATGTAGCGAGAGTGTGAACTAATAGAAGGAATTGTATGTAGCGAGAGTGTGAACTAATAGAAGGAATTGTATGTAGCGAGAGTGTGAACTAATAGAAGGAATTGTATGTAGCGAGAGTGTGAACTAATAGAAGGAATTGTATGTAGCGAGAGTGTGAACTAATAGAAGGAATTGTATGTAGCGAGAGTGTGAACTAATAGAAGGAATTGTATGTAGCGAGAGTGTGAACTAATAGAAGGAATTGTATGTAGCGAGAGTGTGAACTAATAGAAGGAATTGTATGTAGCGAGAGTGTGAACTAATAGAAGGAATTGTATGTAGCGAGAGTGTGAACTAATAGAAGGAATTGTATGTAGCGAGAGTGTGAACTAATAGAAGGAATTGTATGTAGCGAGAGTGTGAACTAATAGAAGGAATTGTATGTAGCGAGAGTGTGAACTAATAGAAGGAATTGTATGTAGCGAGAGTGTGAACTAATAGAAGGAATTGTATGTAGCGAGAGTGTGAACTAATAGAAGGAATTGTATGTAGCGAGAGTGTGAACTAATAGAAGGAATTGTATGTAGCGAGAGTGTGAACTAATAGAAGGAATTGTATGTAGCGAGAGTGTGAACTAATAGAAGGAATTGTATGTAGCGAGAGTGTGAACTAATAGAAGGAATTGTATGTAGCGAGAGTGTGAACTAATAGAAGGAATTGTATGTAGCGAGAGTGTGAACTAATAGAAGGAATTGTATGTAGCGAGAGTGTGAACTAATAGAAGGAATTGTATGTAGCGAGAGTGTGAACTAATAGAAGGAATTGTATGTAGCGAGAGTGTGAACTAATAGAAGGAATTGTATGTAGCGAGAGTGTGAACTAATAGAAGGAATTGTATGTAGCGAGAGTGTGAACTAATAGAAGGAATTGTATGTAGCGAGAGTGTGAACTAATAGAAGGAATTGTATGTAGCGAGAGTGTGAACTAATAGAAGGAATTGTATGTAGCGAGAGTGTGAACTAATAGAAGGAATTGTATGTAGCGAGAGTGTGAACTAATAGAAGGAATTGTATGTAGCGAGAGTGTGAACTAATAGAAGGAATTGTATGTAGCGAGAGTGTGAACTAATAGAAGGAATTGTATGTAGCGTGAGTGTGAACTAATAGAAGGAATTGTATGTAGCGAGAGTGTGAACTAATAGAAGGAATTGTATGTAGCGAGAGTGTGAACTAATAGAAGGAATTGTATGTAGCGAGAGTGTGAACTAATAGAGGGAATTGTATGTAGCGAGAGTGTGAACTAATAGAAGGAATTGTATGTAGCGAGAGTGTGAACTAATAGAAGGAATTGTATGTAGCGAGAGTGTGAACTAATAGAAGGAATTGTATGTAGCGAGAGTGTGAACTAATAGAAGGAATTGTATGTAGCGAGAGTGTGAACTAATAGAAGGAATTGTATGTAGCGAGAGTGTGAACTAATAGAAGGAATTGTATGTAGCGAGAGTGTGAACTAATAGAAGGAATTGAAAAACGTTCTTTTTTTGATTCAACCTAAACTCTTCCTTAAATAGTTTGTTTCGGCACTATATTCTTCAAAGTACGCATGGATATATTGGACTATATTGAGAGGCACACGTGCCGTAGCTATACATTTTCAATAAAACCTTTCTAAAGCTGTACAGTGATGGACGAATTAGGTTCAGTAAAAACAAAATTACACTCACTATGCGTCTAATCCTGTTTACAAATACGTTTTGTAGTGTAAACGCTGAGGGTTGAGAACTAACTAGGCGAGATACATGGAGTGCATTTCAATAGTTGTTAACCTTTGACCTATAAAACTATATTTCCCCACGGGCGTCATATTGAGGTTCCGTTCCAACGCTGCCGTATTCGATTTATCCTCCACAAGAACAATGCTAATGATATATCGAAATCAGGTGGATTTTTACAGCCTATTTATAGATGAAAGTGCTGCAATCGATTTCTCGAACAATTCCATTAGGAAATGGTGGATACAAGAAAAGCGTACAAAAATTCAAATACTGAAAATAAATAGAACCAACTTTGTTTTTCATTTTTACGTGTGATATTTAAATATACACCGGAAGAAAGATTTTAAATATAGAAAATAGTGGATACAATGTGAAAAGTGTACGTAGCCTCAATACACAAACGTACAAGAAACTAAATAAACTTTTTTGTATATGGCTATATAAAACAGCTCTATATTATAAAATTATTTTATATCTATTTTACATTTTACCAAAACAGTATTGGTTAGATGAGTTAAACATTCACAAAATGTCGGTAAACAAACAAAAACTCGGTTGACTAAATTGTCGTCCTCATTCAGGGCTGATCTCCTACTTTGTAATATTTTTAAAGCTATTAGAACCAGAAGACAAATTCCCTCATACATTTTTAATAAATCAAGGTTTCTTGACTCACATATAAACCGAGTTTTTGTTCAACACAGTATTAGGTTAGGATAATTATACAAAAATCTGTGTTTTTTTAACACTTACTCCAATACAACAACATGTTAACAATCTTGAAGCAACGGTGGCGTAAATGTTTATATTAAATAAAAACAACCTCTTACCACAAATTCAACAATTTTTATTTTAACCTAATTTACATTTCGATTACAAAGTAATCATCTTCAGAGGTATTTTACAAATAACTAACACAGCTAAACCTATGCGTATTTATAGGCAACGGGAACTCTTTGGCCACGACCCCTACACTATCCGACCTATCATGTTGCGAGTAACAAGGTCTAGTCCAACAGGAAGAGTGACCGTTACAATTAATAATAATAATAATGTAACGGTAACTCCTCCTGTTGGACCAGACCTTGTTGTTACTCACAACATGATAGGTCGGATAGTGTAGGGGACGTGGTGAAGGAGTTCCCGTGGCCTATAAATACGCATAGGTTTAGCTGTGTTAGTTATTTGTAAAATACCTCTGAAGATGATTACTTTGTAATCGAAATGTACATTAGGTTAAAATAAAAATTGTTGAATTTGTGGTAAGAGGTAGTTTTTATTTAATATAAACAACAGGTTAGTTTGTGTTAAAGTTATCTATTTATATTTTTAATTCATCGACTGTCTGTGAGCTAAGTGACTTAATTTACTTTCTCGTTTTTTATATTGCATTTTGTGGTATTTTATAATTTGTTGTAATGTCAAATGTTTTTTTTTGAACTCTATATATTGTTTTAAAATATATAAATGTGCGTGTTGTTTGAAAGATAAGTAAAAATTTAGCTTCTTAAGAGAAATATAATTTTAAATCTAAACATAGAGGAACGTTTTAAAACTAATTAAAGGTTCGTAATTATGGGTCTACAACAGTAACCAACCAAATTCATCATAAACGACAGATGCCAATTTACAAATAGTTTTTCATTTTTTTTTTTTTCTAACCAAACCTATTCTAACTGTATTCCATTCCGCCGTTTAAAAAAGTTGAAAAAATTACACGGCAACTGAAAATTGCCACGCAAGACCAGCGGAAGGACCTAAGTGTTTCACTTCAGCAATAGTTTAGTTCTCTCGTTTGGTTGACTTCAGCAAACATAATGTTTTAATATATTCAAACCTAACATAACGCGATACTTTCAAGTTTTAATACACCTTAGTAGTAATGTATTATGAAATAGAGCGGTAATGACTTGATAAAGAGGTAAAGAATTGTTCGATAAAAAAGCGTGTTCCTAAAATGAGGCTAAATGTCTACGGCGGTAATTAACGTATGTTTAAAAAGCGATAATAAATACCATAAACCTTAATGGTTTGTCTTGTTAATCTATGTAACATAAGTAAAAATGAAAAACTATGTTATATTTTGAATTAAAGTAGAATAGGAATGGGTCAATGGCAGGGGTTGGGATGCTATGTTGTCAGTTCGAATGCATTGACAGTCAACCCGCCACTGCCAGCAACTGAAATTGCAGAACGAAGCAAGCTACAGTACTAGTAAATCACTCCACCACAGCTACAATGATACTGAACGACGAACGGAAGTTTAACGACGAATTGGCAACAAGGCTTATCCACGCAGCAAGATGTGAATTTCCTATTCGCTCAGACGGCTGTAATACCCACTCCCTCTGGTTGATTTCACCTACGCAGAATCCTATTCTGTTTTAAATCAAACTATAGTTCAATCTTTGTCAAATACTGTCGAAATGTTATAATAAATGAAATCACATAATATTATTGAACCTCTAAGTCGGCGGTTACATTGAATCGTGAGAAAACCGTCAGAAGTAAACAGTCGCCATGATGCTATGGACGTGGTTAGTTTGTTTCAAATGTTTTTGTGCGAATAGTAGTACGCTTAGTTGTATCACAACAAAATATTTGTTTTTTCGTCAGTTTTCTTACGAACGAATAGCTGTCTTCGTTCCAATTGACCATGGATTGTGAGCAACCCTTATTGAGGAAAGGCGCTCACTTTGGGATCAAAAATGTATGAATAATAAATAAAAGTAAAAGGTGAAATATGCTTTTGTTGACATTAGTTTTTCCTTGACATTATTCAAAATGTAGTCGAATGTAGAAAGTGTCATGTGGGTATCTTCGAAGAACTTTTGGTCATCTCATTTAAGCTTATCATATGATCTTGCAAAATCCCCATTCTCAGCTCTAGATTAATAAAATTCTTGAACCCACTCACGTCTGTTGAATTTTGCCACCAAATCGTATCTTAGTGCAGGAGAATTCATAACATAGTTATCACGTCCAACATGTGTCATCTTTCATAAGTGATAGTACGATTTCGTAAATGTTGAATTCCACGCCATTCGTACAAAGTCTCACAATTCTATACTTACGAAATCGTACGGCCACTTTTCTTTACGAATTCTGATGCAATGTAACCTCAACCTAAAGTGCCTTCGGTACAAGTAAACTCTACATAACACTTGGTTTCCTCTACTTCTAAGACATTACCAACAATGACATAACAGAGGTGAGCATTAAATAACGCTTCCCCCTTTGTCTCCTCACGTTACAAGGAACTATGGAGGTTTCTTAGCTCGGATCTTTGACATTCTAGTCTAGAACAGGTGTGATCGCGCTCGTGCGTTAAAACTAAATTCTAATCATAACGACAGCAGACAAAACCTATAAAAATAACTTGGTGAAGGTTAAACTTGGCTGAAGCGAAGCTATAATGTAGTTTAAACATTTGTTCAACATTGAAAGAAATATTTTTCTACCACACATAAGGAAACCCCTTCTGGTGGGGTAGAAGTTTAGGGGTTTACGTTTAGGAGACGGGGAGGGAATTTATACCTCCAAAGACATTTACATGCTTTTTCAGGCCATTCTAACACTTAATATTAGGCACAAGTTGAACAATGAGTCAACTAAACCTGTTATTTAGCTAGTAGATCCAAGCACTCTTAGTAAGTTTATATTTGTGAACAAATGCGCCCATCACCAAATGAGACTACGAATATTTACACGCATATATATATATATATATATATATATATATATATATATATATATATATAGATACAATAAAAAAACTATAGATAAATTAGAATTTAAAATATTAAATAAATTAAAACAACCTAAAAATCGAACTACAAACAACAACAAAATGGGCCACATTCACATATACAGAGTACAACATATAAGGAATAACTAAAACACTAAAAAATAATAATATTAACATCGCTTACAAAAAAACAGGAAACATAATCAATAAAATAAACCAACCGGAAAATATATATCCCACACTTAATAACGGAATATACAAAATCGAATGCCCAGACTGTAACACATTATACATCGACCAAACAAAAGAGAAATTAAGACAGATATCAACAACACCTCAATGCATACATCAAACCTGAAACTTATAACTCAAACTTAGCTACACACGCCATCAAAAACAAACACACATTCCCCACATTAAAACGTACACCTAATAAAAAATGTACAAAAGGCCTCAAAATGACAATCTGGGAACAAATACAAATTTATAAACATAAAAATATCATAAACGAACAAATACAAATAAAATTTTAAAAAACGATAAATTATTCAACCTAATAGACAAAATTAACCCCAAGACAAACGTAAAAAACTAGCACAGTGATGTGAATCCGAAAATAGAACATAACGGTACACCACACCTTGTGACAACGGAAATTCCACACAGCTCACAGTCTACTACAACCCCCGGTCAGTGATGCCCGATGTAGAGATATGACCAATCTTTGAAAGTTAACTCGCATAAATACCAAGTAAGATTCTTTTTTAAGTACATATAGTGAAAGTGATATATATATATATATATATATATATATATATATATATATATATATATATATATATATATATTTAAAACAACACAGGTTATTCAAATACAAGAATGTTTATTATTTTATATCCAAAGCTTTTCGTTGGCAAACAGTACCAACATCATCAGGAATGAAAATTACAATAATGTAAGCTATAGGCCTAAAACATATGTTTATTTAGAAATAGAATTGTTGTTAAATTTATACAAATTGCTAAATTTATTTTGTTGCTGTAACATTATAGACATTGAATATAGTATCAAATTTAGAATGTATTTGTATTTGTTCTTTTATTAATTTGTTATTATTATTGTGTTTATATATTTCAAATGCTTCATATATATTCATTCTTAATCCCTTATTAATTTCTTTTATAAGTCTCATATTTTCTATATTTGGAAATTGGTGCTTATTATTAATACAATGATTTGCGAAATTTGATTTATATATTTCTGGATTAATGTAGGCATTTAAATGTTCTTTATATCTTTCTTTTAATTTTTTCTTTGTTTGACCTATATAAGCTTTATTACAATCTTTGCATTCTAATTTATAAACACCTCCTTTTTCATGCATATTAATTGTTTTATTATTGTTATTTATTATGTTTATTATTTTGTTATTAGTTTTGTATGCAATTTTGATATTTGTATTTTTAAATAATTTTGTGATATTTTTTATTTCATGGCCTATAAATAAAAATGAAGTCCATATTGTATTATTATTATTATTATTGCAAATTAAATTATTATTTTGTTTATTAAAAATATTATAATTAAGTTTGTCAACAGTTTTCTTTTTATAACCGTTTTCTAATGCAATTTGATAAATTATGTTTTTTTCTTTTATTTTATTTTCTTCGTTCATGGGTATTTTATGCATTCTATATAATAAGTTATATAAAGCAGCCATTTTTTGATTATATGGATGATTAGATTTATTTGGTATAATTTGGTTTGTCAAAGTTGGTTTACGGTATATCATATATTCAAATTTTTTATTTTTTCTTATTATTGTTAAATCTAGAAAATTTATTTTGTTATTTGTTTCAATTTCATAAGTGTTCAGTTTCATTTAACTTATGAAATTGAAACAAATAACAAAATAAATTTTCTAGATTTAACAATAATAAGAAAAAATGAAAAATTTGAATATATGATATACCGTAAACCAACTTTGACAAACCAAATTATACCAAATAAATCTAATCATCCATATAATCAAAAAATGGCTGCTTTATATAACTTATTATATAGAATGCATAAAATACCCATGAACGAAGAAAATAAAATAAAAGAAAAAAACATAATTTATCAAATTGCATTAGAAAACGGTTATAAAAAGAAAACTGTTGACAAACTTAATTATAATATTTTTAATAAACAAAATAATAATTTAATTTGCAATAATAATAATAATAATACAATATGGACTTCATTTTTATTTATAGGCCATGAAATAAAAAATATCACCAAATTATTTAAAAATACAAATATCAAAATTGCATACAAAACTAATAACAAAATAATAAACATAATAAATAACAATAATAAAACAATTAATATGCATGAAAAAGGAGGTGTTTATAAATTAGAATGCAAAGATTGTAATAAAGCTTATATAGGTCAAACAAAGAAAAAATTAAAAGAAAGATATAAAGAACATTTAAATGCCTACATTAATCCAGAAATATATAAATCAAATTTCGCAAATCATTGTATTAATAATAAGCACCAATTTCCAAATATAGAAAATATGAGACTTATAAAAGAAATTAATAAGGGATTAAGAATGAATATATATGAAGCATTTGAAATATATAAACACAATAATAATAACAAATTAATAAAAGAACAAATACAAATACATTCTAAATTTGATACTATATTCAATGTCTATAATGTTACAGCAACAAAATAAATTTAGCAATTTGTATAAATTTAACAACAATTCTATTTCTAAATAAACATATGTTTTAGGCCTATAGCTTACATTATTGTAATTTTCATTCCTGATGATGTTGGTACTGTTTGCCAACGAAAAGCTTTGGATATAAAATAATAAACATTCTTGTATTTGAATAACCTGTGTTGTTTTAAATTATTAAACAAGAAAACGTATTTTATATTTATATATATATATATATATTTAACTTTGCAGCACTGTATTCTTGTATTCACTTACCACTTTCACTATATGTACTTAAACAAGATCTTACTTGGTATTTATGCGAGTTAACTTTCATAGATTGATAGTATCTCCATCATCAAGCATCACTGACCAGGTCTACATATAGTGAAAGTGAAATATATATATATATATATATATATATATATATATATATTTATATATATTAAATCTCAGTTTGCTGTTAATTCGTTTTATTAGGAAAACTGTATTGAAATTTTAACATTTACATTTCCATATGAGAGTTTGAAATTATTATATAATTTGTTAAAAAAACGATGAATTAAAAATAATATTTAAGTGATAAACATAAAAAAAAGCCCCCGTATTACTTTAGGTGGGGTTTACCTCCAAACTTTCCGCTTCGTCAATGAAAAAGCATACGGTAAATCTTTATCTTATTTCCTGTAAATTTTGAAAAACTTCAAACATTCAAAACAAGACGTTTTTAGAATAAAACAATATTTTTAATACATTCTTTTTATATATAAAAGGAGCAAGTCGGTTTGTGTACGCTTCAAAAACATCTGCAGAGATTGAGCTGAAATTTTGACACCGTCGTGTCAATCCGGTACAGAGATTGGTTTTATTTATTTTTCGCGCCGGTAACATATTTCCGACTGCGAGTATTAACGGTCAGCTGAGTATCGACTACCGCGCAATCTGCCGCCGGCGAGAGGAAAGTTCTAGCACACAATGTGCAAAGCGCGGCAATTACTTATAGAATGCCAAGAACAAAAACTTTACTTGCTTAAATGTACTTGTTCCAATGTTTGTATATAAGTACTACGTACTCTTAGCCACTCATTGCATCAGGTTTGCGTTAGATAATTTCTTTATCAACCCTCATAAAGTCGACTAATAAGAACAGCAAAGGGGTAGTTTACAATCAATGCCTGTTTGTAACAGATAAACTTAGTAACATCGAGAAAATTTTAACTCTGAAATTTCCAGGCCCCCAATGCCGATAGCGATCTCTTATGCACACAATCGTAGTTTCACCTCCCGGCAACTTTGTCGCTATCTTAGAAAGCTTAAGTTTAAAATACACGATTTCCTTTTACATAAATTTGATAATTTTCTGAATTGATAACAAAACTCTTCTAGTCTAGTATACTAAGTAAACATACGACAGTAGGGACATACTCCCTACATCGGAGAACAGCTTTTAGGAATGGATGTAGTACTAAGGTAGACACATGTAGTTCCGTAAGCATGAACTTTGGGTCGTATCATCAGGGCTACTGTCCTGGAGAATGCTTGCGTCTACTTTATGGGAATGGCGCAGAAGCACTCAGATTATACCACTACGGCAATATTCGATAAAGGCCATTTTGCAAGAATCTTATCTCGAAATATTCCGTTTAATCATGCTTTTGCGACACTATTTCAAGGTCATCAATAATGCGCAGTGTTATTTCTAACAACCAATCTGGATTTAGATAAAACAAATACTGATTTGAATTTAGATAAACAAAATTTTCGAAATGTTTTAGAAATACATTTTCTTTTCAATCCCCAAAGCATGCACAGCGGTTTCAAGCTACGTCCGTGTAAGCATGCGTAGGGTTATAGCTGGCTACCGCACAGGAATTCCCATCTTCCAAGCTTACAAGCTTTTTCTATGGGTAGATGGATTGCGAGCTAATGAAGTAAAATCCACTCACGCGGGAAAACCGTGATCCCGGGTGTAATAAAGGACGCAAACCAACAACGGCAATGCACTATGATGGCAACGAAAAAGTTAAAACCTTTACAATTTTAATTATATGTTTACGTTGCTATGGAAACGTGTACATATTGCAATCGAACCCACGACCCGGAGAGATTTTATAGATGTTGAAACCATAAGTAAAGTTCAAACAGATAGGTTTGCATCATCTTGGGGTTTTCTAAAAATGATTACGTTTCTATAGACTCGTGCTAATACTGTATCAAACCAGAGAGTTTGGTCAGAATGAAAAACCGTTTGTAAAGTTCAAACAGATAGGTTTGCATCATCTTGGGGTTTTCTAAAAATGATTACGTTTCTATAGACTCGTGCTAATACTGTATCAAACCAGAGAGTTTGGTCAGAATGAAAAACCGTTTGTAAAGTTCAAACAGATAGGTTTGCATCATCTTGGGGTTTTCTAAAAATGATTACGTTTCTATAGACTCGTGCTAATACTGTATCAAACCAGAGAGTTTGGTCAGAATGAAAAACCGTTTGTAAAGTTCAAACAGATAGGTTTGCATCATCTTGGGGTTTTCTAAAAATGTTTACGTTTCTATAGACTCGTGCCAATACTGTATCAAACCAGAGAGTTTGGTCAGAATGAAAAACCGTTTGTAAAGTTCAAACAGATAGGTTTGCATCATCTTGGGGTTTTCTAAAAATGTTTACGTTTCTATAGACTCGTGCTAATACTGTATCAAACCAGAGAGTTTGGTCAGAATGAAAAACCGTTTGTAAAGTTCAAACAGATAGGTTTGCATCATCTTGGGGTTTTCTAAAAATGTTTACGTTTCTATAGACTCGTGCTAATACTGTATCAAACCAGAGAGTTTGGTCAGAATGAAAAACCGTTTGTAAAGTTCAAACAGAAAAGTTTGCTTCTTACAATTTTCCCCATGAGATCAAGTTGAATACTCAGTGCCTTATGCCACTGCCACTGTTATCTAACTTTTCTCTGGACCTCTGTATTTGGAACTGTCTCAGGATTCGTGTGTAGCACTAATTCAGTGCATCGTTTAACGTTGAGACAAAAGTTACTACAGCGGGATGTGTTACGGTCTTGGAACGTTATGCTTATAAATACTTGCTTGCGTATTTTTGTAACGTTTTTAAAATTTGTGTTCATTTAAAATGGGCCGAGGATAAATCTTGAGAAATTTATTTATTTAAATATACTGTTTTCCCCTTTACTTACGATATGTAAAATTTTTAAATTTGTGTTAAATGTAAGCTATCTAGCATGCATTTCGTTTTTAATGGTTTTTTATATTTTCGTTGGTGGCACCTAGTGGTGACGTTTCTGCTTGTTTGGCCTGTGTATAAAATGGGAAATACATAGTGGTATCAGTCAAACATTTGACCAACATAAGTTATTAAAATTTAATATTTAATATAGAAATCTTAAGTCGAACAAGTAGATAATAATTTTGCTTAGTTACTGATGAAGAAAAACACAAAAATAAAGATCAAGATAAATAAATATATGAAAAATTGAAGATAATGATTTAAAGACTTTCAGTCCATTATCTGGGACCATCAAATGATCACGCTCAAAGCACTAAAAATTAATTACAATATATACAAAATTTATTTATATAAACACAGTGAAATGAAGGCACGCAAACGTAAGCTAAAATTACAAATAAAGAGTTCTATTTTCTTTTTATCCTTTAAACAATTGTATTATTTACTGTAATTAATTTTTATTGCCTTGAGAATGATTACTGGGTTGCCCACGATAATCATTGAAGCTTTGGCATAATAATGAAAAATGTTAGAATTTCATTAAAGAAGTTTTTTTTCTTTAGTCACAACTACAACTGGGTTATCCGCGATAATGGTTGAAACTTTGGCATAATAATGAAAAAGTAAGAGTTTCATTTAAGCATTTTTTATCTTTAGACAACTACAACTGGTAGTACGCAATAAGTTGAGTGCTTATTGATGAGAAAACAAGTTTTTAAGCAAAAAAAAAAAACAACACAAATATTAAATAAAAACAACCTCTTACCACAAATTTAACTTTAACCTAATGTACATTTCGATTACAAAGTAATCATCTTCAGATGTATTTTACAAATGACTACATTTGTAAAATACCTCTGAAGATGATTACTTTGTAATCGAAATGTACATTAGGTTAAAATAAAAATTGTTGAATTTGTGGTAAGAGGTTGTTTTTATTTAATATAAACATTTACGCCACAGTTGCTTCAAGTTGTTACAAATATTCAAGTTCAGATCCGTAACCAGGGATTTGTTTGTGAGGTCTAGGCCAAGATTGCGAATAATCAAACACGACTGCTCAGACATTTCGCACTTGTTTTCATTCGATCTTGAAAATAATGACTTTTTTAAATGAACGAGAATATGATTGACAATCCCGTCTAAAATATTTATTTTAAAAACGCAACGTTCCGGCGACTAGTTGGATGCCCTTATCAAGCCTGAAAACAGTATTACACGGCTTTTACATACAATAATAGATAATACCAGTACACTCATTAAAATAATTTAAAACTTTATAAAACTCAATAAAATTTAGTCAAAAAATCAATGCAATAAAATGGTAATAAATAATATTACCATAATAAAGTCATATAATCATATAAAAAATTAAAAGGAGTAGCAACACTAAGAGAACAACAATATTTACAAATAAAACCCAAAAAATAACAAAATAAAACCAATACAAACAACAAAATGAACAAAAACACAAATTTACACCAATAAAACACTAATTAATTCTAGGATGTTTAAACTTATATAACAATGGCTTATACATTCTACAGAAATTATCAGAATAAAGTTTAGCGTAGATACTATTCGTTTGTAAGTTAATATGGACAACTTCAGAATAAGCCCTCTTCCTCAAGTTGAACTCGTTATCAGAATTATAACATTTTCAAAATCAAATTTATGCCCAGCCCTTTTATTATGTCCAAAGAAAGCACCAGAGGAAGAGTGTTTATCCTTCTTACTATTCTCTTGTTCACGCACACGATAAGGGCGTGTTTCGGGTTTTCAGTCTTGATAAGGGGAATGAACTAGTTGGCGAAACGTTGCATTATTAAATATCTTTGACCCGATTATCAGCCGTACTCTCATTTATTTAATACCTCATTCCGGTCCTTGAATAAATTAGGCACACGAATTAAAATTTTCAGTTCCTGCTATTAATCCACTCTTTCGTTTTTGTACAGTATTTCACTTAGGCCTAAACTTTCAATTTTTGAAAAAATACTTTCTATTCATCCACTCAAGTTGAAATACATTCTTTTAAAACGTTTAGTGGATGACACTTGATGTTAATATAGTTTTTCAAATATAATTTCATGAATTAAATTGAACGAATTTTACTTTTAAATGGGAGAAAAACTTTACAAACGGGGCAAGGTATGCAATATAGCTATTTCGTCGCATTTGGTTTAAAATAAGTGGAAACATATGATTTCATAAAACAGCTGATTTTATGTTTAAAGATTATGTAGTAGAGCACCTGTTTCAACGCATAGGTTATGTCACTCTATTTGTAATTATTTAATAAAGTGTAACAATTTTTTTTCCTTTGTTGACTCAAGTAGGAATTGAGTTTAAAGGTATATTGTTCGTAACGCTAGTTAGTTTCGTCCGAGTGTTCCACCCCTGACTCTTCCCGGTAGCTACGGCCCCGGTTATTTTCGCACGATAATGCAGGTTCTACACTTAAACAAACAATGCAAGTATTCATTGTTATCAGCTACAATTAATCTAGATTCAGTTCATAAATTTCAACAGAGATGAAATTCTATAATCTGAGTTATTTAAACACTTTTTAAACATACTTTATAAAAACAAGCTACAAATATAACGATAAAACTGTAATATTGAATTTTTATTTCCACTAAACTGTAGATACATTTCCATTTAATTTTATTCAATATACATGTGCTTGCTGTACATAAATTTAGATATTTACATTAAAATTGTATTTACAATAATTCAGTATTTTAAACTTGCTCTAAGCATTCAACATTAGCAAATCGGTATTTATAAAACACAGCGGTGGTATTGGCAGCGTTCGCGCGTCTACAATGCACACTCAAGGAAGAAAACAAGGCGCTGTGGGAGCTAATGAACGTCAGTGGTAACCGTGGTAACGAAAGTAAGCAATAGAAAAGAATGTGAAATTGTTCATTTTTCTGTCATCTATAATTAGATTTCCGTATTCAAAACGCTAAGAAAAATAGCCTGCCGTTCATCACCTGTCTTGGTTTTATTTAACTTTCCAGTTGGCATAATCAAATATTTTGGCAGCTGATTGATCCAGTGCAGATTTTGCCAAAATATTTAATAAATCCATGTCGTGACATACAACTGTCGGTAAAAAATGTGCCATTCTTAATTAAACGTTACGTCGGATACAATTAGTTTTGTTTTTACAATTCTTGTTCTTGTATTGTAATATGAAATTATGCTAGTTCAGTTATACTCCTAGAAATGTATGCTTATATGCAATACATTTTCAAGGTGTGATCAACGAAAAAATCTTAATTTTTCCCTATTTTTTTTGTTCACTTCATTTTTTAAAAATTTAGTTGCAGTGAGGATGGCCAAAACTTTTACGTTTACTGGTGTAGTGAGTAGAACCCTTGACCTTTACTAATAACTTATGGACCTACTAGGGTATGGGTTCCCAAACCTTTTGGGTCCACGCACCCTTCTCTTGAGATGAAATCCTCCCATGCCTCGCTTCAATTTACACTATACATAAACGGTACGGGCATATGAAAAACAATCAAATATTATATATATTGAAAACAACTTATTTATTTATACATAAGGTCTATTTTTACAAGAAACATTATATAACATTTCAAGTTTTAATTTGCAAGGTAAGTTTTAACTGATATGAGATAGATCTGTTAGTGGATGCTTGAGCTTGCATTTTTTACACTAGCACGCCTATTTGATGTTGTAGGCTATATAAAGTAAGTAACACTCAAGTCATTAGAAACATCAAGTTTGTTCGTGCAATATATTAAACCTATCTTATTATTTTCCAACTGGTCTTGCGCCTCCTGACTTTCCTTCATGCCCCCCCAGGGGGAACGCGCTCCTTAGTTTGGGAAACCCTGTACTAGGGATTAAGCGCCAAGATATTTCAAAGTGCTTATCAACTTCTGGCTTACCTCAGCCTAAGAATATTAGAATCAAGGATTAATAACAAGTGGTTTAAGTGAAGTGGCCGTTAACATTATCGTCCTTCTTTCCTTGAGATTGTTTCTCCTTAGAAGGAAAAGGCAATCTCCTTCTGTCCCATTAGTTTACGGTAAGAAAGAGAACATGCAGGACGTAGCCAACGAGGTGAGGCTCGACCTTCATCGTGAAAGCAATTAAAACAGGATGTCTGTTTCTGAAAGAAAAGGCTTTCTTTGATGTCGACTCCGGGTGATAAAGGCATTCTGAACGCATTAATAAAACACAGTCCAAGTGAACGTGTATCAATATTCGGGCAAATTTTTATTTTCTAGAATAGTATTTCCCGCTGTAAACTATCTTGATTTCGCCTACTCAGATTTCGTCTCGTTTAATACTCACTGTGACTGAATATTGGCATAGCAAGCTACGGTGCTCAAACGACATTCGTACCGCGTGCTATCCTCTGTGCCTTGATTGTACCACATAGGATCCTGATTTAGAGTAAGACTAAATTTAAAGGAGGGATCTTGTAAAAGTCACAATTATGGAGGGCTTCTCGAATCTTACGAACAAATACGCTGATTAGTGTTTTTTTAAATTTCCATTAGTAATATATACTGTTAGTATATATACTATATTCTACTGTTATGTCTGTGTTTGAACAGATTTCGCAAATTACTGTATTGAATAGATTTTGCAAAATACTACTATGAATTGATTTCGCAAAATACTATTATTGTACCTCTAAGGCGATCGAACAAATTACTCCAATGCCTTATGAAGCAAAAGCATAGGCTCGTGTATAATATAAGTAAGATTAGGGTATGGATATCTCCACAGTCTGGGATACAGGACAGGGTCCCGGTTCCATGAAACGACCCCGGACCTGAAGTAGAACTATTACTGGCGCATATAAGATCCGCTCTGGCCCGGCCGCTTCTAACCAGTATGCGTACTACGACTCTACACATTTTTACACTATCTTATGTCCCACAAACACCCTTACTACATAACTGAATTAACACACAAAAAAACAAAAAATGGCACCCAAATAAAATAAAGGGGTCAGTCAGCCAGTCAAAATGATTAATATAAACGTAGTCCTTAGAATAAAATCCTTATTACCGTCCCACCCCCAAAAAACGTCCTGCCTTGCAGATGCTCTTCCTACATCCAGCCCCGACCAAAAGCCCTGCTCCCATATTCCTACCCGCAGCCATTGTCGGTGACAGAGGCTGCATAACCTCGGGGGCCCTTCTCGGACTGACTGACTTGTCTTTAGACAGTGGTGACTCTACACCAAAGTTGGCAAAACGACTAGAGCCAGTAGAAACAGTTTTCTATGAGTTACTGGTACAGCTGTAGGTTTTGAAAATCCGCTACGTTTAGCGTAGGTCTGTATGTTACGCATACATATTACGTGTTACTGACGTTTATACACGATAGCAGCAACAGTTACACTTAAATAAATAAATAAATAAATATATATATATATATATATATATATATATATATATATATATATATATATGTGTGTGTGTGTGTGTGTGTGTGTGTGTGTGTGTGTGTGTGTGTGTGTGTGTGTGTGTGTGTATTTAACAGCAGTAGCTCTACAATGAATTTAAAAATTGGCAATGAGAGATTGACTAGAATAGGCTAGCAATAGGGCAAGTGCCATTAGAACGGTTAGAATTACAAGAAAACCAATGTTTGCAGAAAAGCATTGATTCTTCCCCCCTCACTATCACTTGCTGCTTGAAGGTCACAGCGGACCTTATAGTGCACCAGTTATACCTATGGAGGTCACATTTTGGTGTTGAATTTCAAAATAAAAAAAAAGGAAGAGCATGGAGTAGACACATTTTTTGTAGATTGAAGGCGTTCAGGTAATATGATTGCGGTAATTGGCAGAATTAAGGAGGGGGTACCCTATAAGGTAGAGTATATAGGGAGATTGTGACACCACTTATGCGACAGATTCATGCAGAGTCGCGTAATTTAATTGACCTATTCTCCATTGGACCCATATAGAGGCATTACCTGTTACATTCTCTTACAGGAAGATGGATATATAAGGGTAGATGGAATAAAGTAGGACTAAGTAAAAAGGCCTGTCACTGAAAGTAGATGGCATAGCGTGAATAAAGCAGTTTACTTGAAGGTGACCTATTCTCCGTAGAGGTCATTTAGAAGTGTCTAAGTGTTACTCTCTTGTAAGAAGAAGAATATATAGGGGCAGATGGAGTAATGTAGGACCAATGAAAGTGCATGAAGATTCCTTGGCGTTGATAATAGGAGATCAAGGCCTTTTACCTAAAGTAGACTAGATTTAGTAACACAACAGGCAGGTGGATTTGTAGAGGTGGGATCCTTTAAATTTGAAATAATGACTCAATTCATTTCTCTGGGATCCATGATCAGCTCCAATAACAACGTCTCCATTGAGATGATAAAAGGATATCACGCCAATAAAGTCTACTTTGGACAAACATTACACAAACACCTAAGCAGCCAGTATTAAAGTAGAAATAAAAGATAATGCTGTATAAGACGTTGATCCGTCAGAAGAATTCTTGACCCTGTGAATGTTGGTGGGCAGTGGGAGAGGAGGAGAAATTGCTGGGCAGGGCATGTGGCCCGGATGAAGGAGAGTGATGTACCCAGAAGCCTATTGGATGGAACTATCAATAAAATGAGAGCAAAAGGACTTCCTAGATTTAGATGGATGGATTGCGTCGCTCTGAATGCCAGAACCCTGCTGAATGCGAGGGAAGCAGGAGCACAGGATCGAGCCTCCTAGCGAAGGCTCATTAAGAAGGCCAAGGTCCACATCGGACTGTAGCTCCATGGAAGAAGAAGACGTCTAGCTCTCAACTGGGGCCTTATAAGGAAATTACGCAAATCCTAGTTGTGGGTATAGGTCAGTAAAAATACCTTGGAAACTGTTACGTTTGGAAACTTACAATACCAATACGGGAAATATATTTATGGTTAAAGGGATCCCCCTGCCTCTGTTATCCAGCTAACATTAGCAGAACAAGTTGTACATTTGAACGACAGTCAGACAAAAAATGCATAGCGAACAATTTTATTACTGGTTATTTAGTCTACTAAAATTATAAAGTCGGATAATCCAAGGAAATGCCAAGCTTTATTACGGATGGCAGTTGCTAATTGCACGTAGGAGTTCGGCGTGGCTTTGTGAAGGGTCTTCGAACCTGGAAGCGGCACCACTCATTGCGCATTACAGTCGCGTTGATTCTTAACGCTTTTTTGTGCACATTACAAACACAACACTTTCCCAACTGATTCATCAACAAATTTGTGTCAGAATGTTGCTTCGCCATGAAAACGCATTTCTTACAGTAACCTTTACTGATATCTTCCCCTTAAACATTTTCCACTGGGCCAACTAAAAGCTGAGAATTTTTATTAAACATCTGAAATATCATTATATACAATATTTCAATATCTACTGAAAGTCAATATTTCAAGATCACCTTCTGTCTGGGCTGCCAACAGTGCTGATATGAATCCAACTGAAAATAGATAAAAGACAATAGATAAAAGACTTTAAAAAACAAAAATTACAACAAACCGTCAATTAAAATTGCAGCACTTATGCGAGTGTAGAACGAAGAAATAAAAACCACATGTAAAAAAGTGAAAAGGATCCATAAAATACTAAAAAATCCTCACCAAGAACAAGGAATTCCACCAAATATTAAAAAGCTGATGCACTATGTATTCCTATGTGCACTTATATTTGAATAATTTCATGTATTCTTCTATATCTATAAAAATGAATGTTTGTGGGGTATGTGTGTATTTATGTTATAGACGCCTAAACCGCTAAACAGAAGTTAATGAAATTTAAAGGGATTCTTTAATATATTTCCAAGATAGTTCCTGTGAGGTTTGGTGTAAATCCATCCACAGGTCTCTGCCACAGAGGCTTAGTATGGTTCAGTGTACAGCCTTCTATAAGTCTAATGTTAAAATGTATATCTATACTAGCGTTACTATAATTAATTAAAAAAAAATTATAAACATTATGTAAAAATAAAAATACTTATTATTTTAAACCGTTTATAGTTGCTAAATTCTATGTACAACTATTGCTATCACACTTATTGATATTAAATGTGCGGATCGCCGATAATATTCTTGCGAAATTTGAATCAACCAACGCTGTGCAACGGAGCCAAAATAACCACAAAAAAACTGAAAAAACTGATCCGGGCAGAAATTAGAGGTGACAAGTTCAAAGGAGAGATGGTTTTAATTCCATGAATACCGATAATTTTATGAGATTTATTTATTGATTCAAACGACTTCAATTTCCTTTGCGTCTTGCATTCGCAATAACCATAAACAAGGCACAAGGATAATCATTGACCATTGCTGGATTAAATTTGGAGCATTCGAGCATTTACCACGGACAATTATATGTTGCGTTCTCACGTGTTAGGACACCTAAAATTTGTATGTTTATACGTCTAATGAAATGAATAAAAAATTGTCTATCCACTAGCATTGCAGTAAATGAAATATAATTATTTAGATGTTTGATTTGCTTTTCTTATTGCAAAAATTATCATTTCGGGGGCAGCAACGTGCGCCGGATAACGATAGTAAAGTTGTAACATGAATTACGATCGTAGTATTTTGATCATATAGATAAATTATTTTATTTTATTTTTTTAGCGTCGGGTAGCGCTAGATATATTTTTAGACAAGTCAAAGAAACATCTACTAATTCCACGATGATCAAAATCCTGAAAATTGTAGACAGCAAATGATTTCATTTCTTTGGTCTCAATCAATGAAACTCATCGATATTATAGAACTAATATAGAATGCAATATAATCTAGTTACCAATGGCAAGCCGCGGGATTCTACCAATATGAGTGACAACCGCCGACAAGCACTTGCAAGCAGCAATTTGAAGACTCTACGAGCAGTGCTGCTACCTTTCGTGCCACTTTAAAACTAGACACCATAAGAGTCATGTGATTTGTATAATAATGAAGCGGTATATGTAAACTTTACAGAAATATATAAAATTTATGAAATTATGGGAGAAATGTGCTTTTTCAATTCACAAATGAAACCTCGTAATAAGATAGGCATGTATGTTTTCAGCTTGACCAAGTTTTGATTGATATTGTAGGTGGGGATAACTCACAAATCCCCCCCAGACTAGGCTATGCGAGGGGCGTATCAAGTCTAGAATGTAATAGTACAAGTCATGAATATGTTTAAAGTCTTTATTTATAGGAACATTTTTCGAAATTTTAGGAGTACTTATACGGTCAGGAAAAATACATAGGTTCGTACAGTAATACCTCGACTTACGCTACCCCGTCACGCGATTCCCAAGTTACTGTTCTGGTAGAAAATGCTTATGAGAACTTTTATAGCTCATGGAGAGAAAATATTTTCAGGTTTTAAGGCCACAAAAGACCGATTGACAGTGATAATTGGCGCAAATACAGCTGTTGACTCTAAGTTGCAATCTCTTATAGTTTATCGCTCAGAAAATCCAAGGGCATTAAAAAATATTTCTAAAGCTAGCCTGCCCGTCGAATCGGAAGGTTTGGGTGACAGCTTTTTATTGAGGACGGGTTTAACCATCATTTCTCACCTCAAAACTAATGTTATTGTCAGTCTAAACAAATTCCTTTTAAAGTAATTCCTATTAAAGATGGTGAAATAACGGTTAGAAACTTGACAAACGGAATTAGTTTAACTGAACAAGGCTTACAGATTTTGAAAATCATAAACTCCAATAAGCCAAAATAAAAAAATAGCGAGTTACGAGATAATTCTGCGTGAGAAGAAAAATCTTCAATTCTTCAAACGAATTTACTAGATTTTATGAAGCCACCTATGTCAAAATAATTTCTTTTTACTTACTTCTTTTAAATACGTATGTGTATAATATAGTTTCATATATTTGGGCTCGGAAGTAAATGATGAAAATAAAACAATAAATGAAGTCCAGAAAAGAATAATGACAGCTAATAGAGCATACTTCGCAAATATACAGCTTTTTAAAAGTAGGCTGTTGTCTCAAACCACTAAGGTACGACTCTATAAAACCTTAATTCGGCCAGTCCTAACGTATGAAGCGGAGACGTGGACTTTAACCGCCGCGATGAATAATCAATTGACATTGTTTGAGCGTAAGCTTTGAAGAAAAATTTATGGTTCAGTCCACGATGTACAAACAAATGTGTGGAAGCTTCGATCTAATGCCGAGTTGTATTCCTTATACAAAGACGCAAATGTGGTCCATTTTATTAAAACGCGACGTCTAGAATGGTTGGGTCACATCATAAGAATGTCCACCAATAAAATGCCGTACAAACTATTACATGACACTATGACTAGCAAAAGAAGAGTTGGCCGACCAAGAAAACGATGGCTACAGGACCTTGAGGAAGATTTAAGGGTACTCGGCATTACAGCATGGAAACAGAAGGCTAAGGATAGAGGTACACGGCGGGACATTGTTAAGGAAGCCAAGGCCCGCCCTGGGCTGTAACGCTACGTAGTAGTATATAATAGTTTTTTGATGTAATATACATTTAACATTTTATTACATACACATTTTCCTTCTAAATTATTAGTTTATTTAGTGTTTGGTCCCAATTAAACATGATTCCTATGTGATTGTATGTAAAATTATACCCTGACTTACGCGAATTCGACTTACCCGGTTATTGCTAGGTCCCACCTATCGCGTAAGTACGGGGTATTACTGTATATCATTTATAGTGCATTGAGTGTCCAGCGAACGCGCACGCAGATCAGTTACCTATTCAAGCAATCGCACTTGCGCAAGTCCATCAAGCGATGTCAACGAGCCTAGCAAACTGTTTATAAGCTACAAGCTCTTATCTTACCGAGTGACTGGCATAATTAATTCACCGCTGCCCATATGTTACAGCTAATGTCCGTACGTGGATATTGCTAGATGATGTTGACATATGTTGTTTTTCAAAGTTTTCCCGGATAATGGTGGCATCATCTGTTTGCATTTACTGTCACCCACATCCTAACCTAACCGGCTCATTTATAACCTACTTGATATTCCGTCAGAGGTTTGTTGTGTTTTGAACTTTTTCAAATTTTATCAGTAAATAAATTACAGTCGAATTAAAATTATAAAGGTATTTCAAAGACGGGAGAATCAGTAAAAGGTCGATCGATGCGTTTCCAGTTATTGTGTGCTTTGACTGTACTTCCGAAACAGGGTTGGGAGCTATTAGACCAGTGGAGGGAGGCGGTATTGTCAGACATTGCACTAACTGGTCGCGTCAATGCCTTCTCAGTTTGACTCGCAAACCACATCTCCTTCCAAAAATGTGGCAACATTGTGAAAGTCCGTCATCACACTAGCTACGCCGTGACGAGCCTCCCACTACTCTCTACGTTAGAGTTGGGATTCAATTCACAAGTTTAAATGGACTTTAGTTAACACGTCTTTTTCGTTGCTTCATTCACACCTCTCACAGATAAAAACTGGTAACGATGCGGAAACATGTAAATCTAAATTGAGGAACAAGCCAATCATTGTCAGCTGTGTCGGCCGGAAAACTGATTTGGCGAAAACTGTGAGTAGCGATTTTCTTTGTCCTTTTACAGTAAAATTCCTTTATAATTAATCTGTTTTTACTAATGCTTGACTAGCAACGAAAGACTAGATCCACGCCTATGATTTTAACTTTTAGATCGTTATTTAAAATACATTCTACACAAGAATAACGTGATTGTATGCCTTAAAATATAATTAATGGTTACAATTTGAAAAAAAAAACAAATATAACCTCTATTTAACAACATACTCGAAACTGCCCCCTCCTGTCATATCAATTCCATATCCGAAATCGTTTGACAAAGAAAACAATGGGAAAAGCTTCACTAAGATATGTGGGATATGGAAAACAAGTACCAAGCCATGAAAACGGAACTTATTAGGTGAGTGCTGGTTTATGTTGAACAGTTTATATTAAACAGTTAACGACTTTAAAAATAAATTTACGATATTGTAAAATTAAGGCCTTATTAAACTATTTTATATTATATATCTGATTTTGATTTTTGGTTATCTGGTTTTTCTATCTGATTTTGATTTTTGTGTTTTAAAAACTAGTATTTAAAACATCTTATCTGTAAGGTTTTAGTCGTTATTTGAAACAAAGTTTTGAATCTGATCTAGCAAAATAGGTATCATTAATATATTCAAGTTTTATATAGGCTAATAATAGTTGAAAAATAGAAAATTCTGAAATTTAAAAAATTCTTGCAACAAATCGTGACGTCTTAGAGAATTACAATATAATCCCCTCTCTCTTTCTCTCTCTCTCTCTCTCTCTCTCTCTCTCTCTCTCTCTCTCTCTCTCTCTCTCTCTCTCTCTCTCTCTCTCTCTCTCGAGTAAACACGGTCGATTTATTAAAACATCAGTAGACGGTAATAATAAATTAATTCCTCCCTAATTTAATCGAGTATGTTTTACATACCCTATATTAACAGTAAGCCTAGCTGTCATATTACACCAATCAAAAAAAAAACACATTCATTTATTCCCTGAACTTCGGGTAATTTCAGTTAAATTGGATGGAAAAACACGAAATATCGAAGACAGTTTAGATTTTAAGACAATAAATGCGTGAAACTTTCAAACAAAACTTTACTTGTGAGTGACTTTATGTAGCTAAAACAAAAAGGGAATGGAAGTTGAATAAAATGGGCGGTTCATGCTATGAAATTATTATCAGCATTTTCCAGCTGCTGGAGAAGGTTTGACAGCAAAACACGAAAAGTTCGGTCTAAACATAATATCCAGTTGTACGACCCTACACAATCGATATTTTCTAAACAAGTATATCCCATTTCGAATTTTATGTCCCTATCTATTTTTAGCAATCTTTATTCTTAGTTGGTGTTATTAGTCAAATGACACCTTAAGAAACCAAGGAATAAAATGCATTCCTTAATCTACCACCACACTTGACATGCTTAAACTATCAGTAATAACACCTTACCTCTATTATAAATATATTTCCCTTATAGTACCACATACCTGAAACAAAAACAAAAAAGTCATTAGCATTCATTTGCTTTGGCAAATGTTTTATGAAATATTTTACTGAATAAAAGTCGCTAATGGATTGTTTGTATTTTAGCAATATTTTAATTAACAACAACCCGAAAATACAAGACGGAACAATAAATCATGTCTTGAGCTTCCTAAATCCTCCCGCATTTAGTTACGATCGTAACATGATGGTACCTTCTCCCGTGACGCGGACCTCCTACGTGCAATTAACAACAACCCGAAAATACAAAGACGGAACAATAAATCATGTCTCGAGCTTCCTAAATCCTCCCGCATTTAGTTACGATCGTACCATGATGGTACTACCTTCTCCCGTGACGCGGACCTCCTACGTGCAATTAACAACAACCCGAAAATACAAAGACGGAACAATAAATCATGTCTCGAGCTTCCTAAATCCTCCCGCATTTAGTTACGATCGTACCATGATGGTACTACCTTCTCCCGTGACGCGGGCCTCCTACGTGCAATTAGCAACTGCCATCCGTAATAAAGCTTGGCATTTCCTTGGATTATCCGACTTTATAATTTTAGTGGACTAAATAACCAGTAATAAAATTGTTCGCTAAGCATTTATTGTCCTACTTTCGTTAATATGTACAACTTGTTCCGCTAATGGGTGGATCTCCATAAATATTTTCCCCGTATTGGTATTGTAAGATTCCAAACGTAACAGTTTCCAAGACATTTCTACTGAGCTATACTCACAATTAGGATTTGCTGCATTTCCATATAAGGCCCCAGTTGAGAGCTAGTTGTCTCCTTCTTCCATGGAGCTACAGTCCAATGTGGATCTTGGCCTCCTTAATGGGGGGATCTCGATAAATATTTTCCCCGTATTGGTATTGTAAGATTCCAAACGTAACAGTTTCCAAGACATTTCTACTGAGCTATACTCACAATTAGGATTTGCTGCATTTCCATATAAGGCCCCAGTTGAGAGCTAGTTGTCTCCTTCTTCCATGGAGCTACAGTCCAATGTGGATCTTGGCCTCCTTAATGGGGGGGATCTCCATAAATATTTTCCCCGTATTGGTATTGTAAGATTCCAAACGTAACAGTTTCCAAGACATTTCTACTGAGCTATACTCACAATTAGGATTTGCTGCATTTCCATATAAGGCCCCAGTTGAGAGCTAGTTGTCTCCTTCTTCCATGGAGCTACAGTCCAATGTGGATCTTGGCCTCCTTAATGGGGGGATCTTCATAAATATTTTCCCCGTATTGGTATTGTAAGATTCCAAACGTAACAGTTTCCAAGACATTTCTACTGAGCTATACTCACAATTAGGATTTGCTGCATTTCCATATAAGGCCCCAGTTGAGAGCTAGTTGTCTCCTTCTTCCATGGAGCTACAGTCCAATGTGGATCTTGGCCTCCTTAATGGGGGGATCTCCATAAATATTTTCCCCCTATTGGTATTGTAAGATTCCAAACGTAACAGTTTCCAAGACATTTCTACTGAGCTATACTCACAATTAGGATTTGCTGCATTTCCATAAGGCCCCAGTTGAGAGCTAGTTGTCTCCTTCTTCCATGGAGCTACAGTCCAATGTGGATCTTGGCCTCCTTAATGGGGGGATCTCCATAAATATTTTCCCCGTATTGGTATTGTAAGATTCCAAACGTAACAGTTTCCAAGACATTTCTACTGAGTTATACTCACAACTAGGATTTGCTTCATTTCCATATAAGGCCCCAGTTGAGAGCTAGTTGTCTCCTTCTTCCATGGAGCTACAGTCCAATGTGGACCTTGGCCTCCTTAATGAGCCTTCGCCAGGATGCTCGATCCTGTGCTCCTGCTTCCCTCGCATTCAGCAGGGTTCTGGCGCTTCATGCAATCCATCCATCCAAATCTAGGAAGTCCTTTTGCTCTCATTTTGTAGATAGTTCCATCTAATAGGCTTCTGGGTACATCACTCTCCTATATACGAACCACATGCCCTGCCCAGCGTAGTCTTCCAATTCTTATTACTTTGCCTATATTGGGTTCCCCAAACACCTCGTAAAGCTCACAATTTCTCCTCCTCTCCCACTGCCCACCAACATTCACAGGGTCAAGAATTCTTCTGACGGATCAACGTCTTATAAAGCATTATCTTTTTATTTCTACTTTAATACTGGCTGCTTAGGTGTTTGCGTAATCCAAAGTAGCCTTTATGCTTTTATCACGTCAATGGAGATGTTATTATTGGAGCCGACTATGGATACCAGAGCATCTGAGCTACGCAATTCATCTATGTCTAGAAAGTCCTTTTGCTCTCATTTTATGGACACTTCCATCCAATAGGCCTCTGGGTACATCACTTTTCTCCATCTAGGCACATGCCCTACGCAACTTTCACACTATTGGTTTCCCCACAAAGGTCGTAGAGCTCACAATGTTTTCTCCTCTTCCACTGCCCGCTGACGTTCAGAAGGCCAACAGTCTTCCTCTCGAAGATAGCCAGCTTGTGTTTACACTCCTCGTTAATGCCGAAGCTTCATACCCATAAGTTAGAAGGAGCGAACCAACGGCCTTAATATTCACTAAGGCCTTGTCTTTTCCCAAAAGGCCACAGATTGGTTGTTTATAGGCTCTATTAAACACTAATTAATTTCCTGCAACAGCCATTTTATTAGAAACCGCAAATAGTATGTATACGAAGCTATCTATACAGTTGTTCAGATGTCTTAACTTGTTCAAATGTTCAACTTGTTTTACGAATTAGTTTGTTCAAACCTTGAGCGCATTAAAGGCGTTTAAATGTTTTATCAATTCTATTTGTTACAAAGTTCAACTATTTTCTTTAAAACTTGCAGTTTTTGTTGTACATCTTGAGCTTTTTTATAGAAATTACACTTTTTTGTATTTAGTTGGCAAAAAATAAATACTATCCACAACACATTCTAAATGACAAAACAAACTCACAATCAAATACTATATTTGAGCACAGAATTAACTACTCTATGAACAATAACACACCGCAGAACAGAAATACACTCACACCAACACAACAAACCTGAGCAACAGTCTTGTCAGTAATTCACGGCATTGATTAATGCGCTGATCTAGCGCGAAACGCGTCTGCTGAGTAAATCAGTAAGTAGTGGTTTTTTGCCAAGTAAATACAAACAAGTATATTTTTTTAACTGTTTAGCTTGTTCAAGTTAAACATTTCAGATTGTTCATCGGTTCAACCTGTTTAGCTCGTTCAATTGCTCTGTTTGTTCTAATGTTCAACTCGTGTAAGTGATCAGCTGGTTCAACCCTTTCAGGTTGCACTTAACTGCTCACTTGTTCAGCTTGGCCTAGTATTAAGCTGCTTCAACTGTTAAAACTCTCAGCCTGTTCTGACGCCGTTCTTGTTTAACTTGAATTGTTCAACTGTTCACTTGTTTAAATGTTTAGCTTAGTGTTTAGTGTTTAATTATTCAGTTTGTTCAGATGGCAACTCGTGTAAGTGATCAGCTGGTTCAACCCTTTCAGGTTGCACTTAACTGCTCACTTGTTCAGCTTGGCCTAGTATTAAGCTGCTTCAACTGTTAAAACTCTCAGCCTGTTCTGACGCCGTTCTTGTTTAACTTGAATTGTTCAACTGTTCACTTGTTTAAATGTTTAGCTTAGTGTTTAGTGTTTAATTATTCAGTTTGTTCAGATGGCAACTCGTGTAAGTGATCAGCTGGTTCAACCCTTTCAGGTTGTACTTAACTGCTCACTTGTTCAGCTTGGCCTAGTATTAGGCTGCTTCAACTGTTAAAACTCTCAGCCTGTTCTGACGCCGTTCTTGTTTAACTTGAATTGTTCAACTGTTCACTTGTTTAAATGTTTAGCTTAGTGTTTAGTGTTTAATTATTCAGTTTGTTCAGATGGCAACTCGTGTAAGTGATCAGCTGGTTCAACCCTTTCAGGTTGTACTTAACTGCTCACTTGTTCAGCTTGGCCTAGTATTAAGCTGCTTCAACTGTTAAAACTCTCAGCCTGTTCTGACGCCGTTCTTGTTTAACTTGAATTGTTCAACTGTTCACTTGTTTAAATGTTTAGCTTAGTGTTTAGTGTTTAATTATTCAGTTTGTTCAGATGGCAACTCGTGTAAGTGATCAGCTGGTTCAACCCTTTCAGGTTGTACTTAACTGCTCACTTGTTCAGCTTGGCCTAGTATTAAGCTGCTTCAACTGTTAAAACTCTCAACCTGTTCTGACGCCGTTCTTGTTTAACTTGAATTGTTCAACTGTTCACTTGTTTAAATGTTTAGCTTAGTGTTTAGTGTTTAATTATTCAGTTTGTTCAGATGGCAACTCGTGTAAGTGATCAACTGGTTCAACCCTTTCAGGTTGTACTTAACTGCTCACTTGTTCAGCTTGGCCTAGTATTAAGCTGCTTCAACTGTTAAAACTCTCAGCCTGTTCTGACGCCGTTCTTGTTTAACTTGAATTGTTCAACTGTTCACTTGTTTAAATGTTTAGCTTGTTTTAGTGTTTAATTATTCAGTTTGTTCAGATGGCAACTCGTGTAAGTGATCAGCTGGTTCAACCCTTTCAGGTTGTACTTAACTGCTCACTTGTTCAGCTTGGCCTAGTATTAAGCTGCTTCAACTGTTAAAACTCTCAGCCTGTTCTGACGCCGTTCTTGTTTAACTTGAATTCTTCAACTGTTCACTTGTTTAAATGTTTAGCTTGTTTTAGTGTTTAATTATTCAGTTTGTTCAGATGGCAACTCGTGTAAGTGATCAGCTGGTTCAACCCTTTCAGGTTGTACTTAACTGCTCACTTGTTCAGCTTGGCCTAGTATTAAGCTGCTTCAACTGTTAAAACTCTCAGCCTGTTCTGACGCCGTTCTTGTTTAACTTGAATTGTTCAACTGTTCACTTGTTTAAATGTTTAGCTTAGTGTATAGTGTTTAATTATTCAGTTTGTTCAGACGGCAACTCGTGTAAGTGATCAGCTGGTTCAACCCTTTCAGGTTGTACTTAACTGCTCACTTGTTCAGCTTGGCCTAGTATTAAGCTGCTTCAACTGTTAAAACTCTCAGCCTGTTCTGACGCCGTTCTTGTTTAACTTGAATTGTTCAACTGTTCACTTGTTTAAATGTTTAGCTTGTTTTAGTGTTTAATTATTCAGTTTGTTCAGATGGCAACTCGTGTAAGTGATCAGCTGGTTCAACCCTTTCAGGTTGTACTTAACTGCTCACTTGTTCAGCTTGGCCTAGTATTAAGCTGCTTCAACAGTTAAAACTCTCAACCTGTTCAGACGCCGTTCTTGTTTAACTTGAATTGTTCAACTGTTCAGCCTATTCAAATTTCTCAAGCTCAATAGTTGGTCAATGGTTGAACATTCAACTATTCAGTGTTGTTGTTGTGGTTCGGCGACTCATTCAACGACAAAATCGATTGCTATTCAATTGTAAAATATTTCGAATATTTCATATACCGTTACAGCAACGCATTTTTATTAACGTCTCTGGTAAGTTTTTATGCTGGCCTGTATAAATTGAAGAAGCCGTCAATTGGTGTAGCGTACAGAGCTTGTTTATATGCAAGGAAGCGCTGGTCCAATCATCGCGAAGGACAAGGGATTTATGTCAGGTGATGGCGTATAACCGCTCAAGTTTGGTGGAATTGGGTGGCTTTATTGCTAGAGGATAACTTTTCTTGTGCATAGTAAATAGTAATGAGTCCGTTGTAGATAAACAAAGCGAGCAATTAGCAGTGTTTGCATTTAGCACAAACTAGAGCCTCTCACGCGAAGGACAAGGGATTTATGACAGGTGATGGCATGTAACCCCTGAAGTTTGGTGGAATTGGGTGGCTTTATTGCTAGAGGATAACTTTTCTTGTGCATAGTAAATAGTAATGAGTCCGTTGTAGATAAACAAAGCGAGCAATTAGCAGTGTTTGCATTTAGCACAAACTAGAGCCTCTCACGCGAAGGACAAGGGATTTATGACAGGTGATGGCATGTAACCCCTGAAGTTTGGTGGAATTGGGTGGCTTTATTGCTAGAGGATAACTTTTCTTGTGCATAGTAAATAGTAATGAGTCCGTTGTAGATAAACAAAGCGAGCAATTAGCAGTGTTTGCATTTAGCACAAACTAGAGCCTCTCACGCGAAGGACAAGGGATTTATGACAGGTGATGGCATGTAACCCCTGAAGTTTGGTGGAATTGGGTGGCTTTATTGCTAGAGGATAACTTTTCTTGTGCATAGTAAATAGTAATGAGTCCGTTGTAGATAAACAAAGCGAGCAATTAGCAGTGTTTGCATTTAGCACAAACTAGAGCCTCTCACGCGAAGGACAAGGGATTTATGACAGGTGATGGCATGTAACCCCTGAAGTTTGGTGGAATTGGGTGGCTTTATCAACGGCCATTGCTAGAGGATGACTTTTCTTGCGCATAGTAAATAGGAATGAGTCCGTTGTAGATATACCAAGCGAGCAATTAGCAGTGTTTGCATTTAGCACAAACTAGAGCCTCTCACGCGAAGGACAAGGGATTTATGACAGGTGATGGCATGTAACCCCTGAAGTTTGGTGGAATTGGGTGGCTTTATCAACGGCCATTGCTAGAGGATGACTTTTCTTGCGCATAGTAAATAGGAATGAGTCCGTTGTAGATATACAAAGCGAGCAATTAGCAGTGTTTGCATTTAGCACAAACTAGAGCCTCTCACGCGAAGGAAAGTGAGGCATGCGTTAAATGACACAGTTACATCACGGCGCGGTTAGATAATACAGAGTTATGTGCTCGGGGCGCAGTTTTACGCGAACAGTGTTCTCGTCCAACCCACGTCAAGTGGAACTCGGCATCGTAGTAAGAACCAGTTCTTAAATCAATATAATCGCATTAATTCCTGAATTTTGTAGTACAGATATTCAGTGAAGTTTTGTTGATTTTTTTTAAAACAAGCACTGAAAATGTGAGTAATTTAAAAATATAACTAAGGATTGGATTTAAATACCCCCTTGAAATGAAAACTTTAAATAATGGTACTACTTAAGTAAGTGCCTTATCCGTTCCCTGGAATAGACATGTCTCAGGCGCGTTCACACCAAAGTCCTGCCTTTTAGTCCAACAAACTTGTAGGAAGGGGTTTTATTATATCTCGTAAAAAGTAAATAGATCTAAAAATGTTTATTAATTTTAAAAATATTTTTTTTTAAATGAAAAATCATCCCAAAACATCAATATTAATTTCGTGTTTACCGTAAGAAGTGAAAGACTTGCTTGCGGCGATTTGTGCCTTCGTAACGTAGCCTTTGGGCGCAGAAGAGGAAGGACACGAGGGCGGGCTCATATTGGATGCAATTAGCAGCCATACGTTAACGTACGACACAGGAAGCAGTCGAGTAGATGCCCTCCTACGCACTTGTACAGGGGCTTTTGTCTACGTTTAACTGTCGCCGTCACCGCCTCCGCACGGTGCGCTACAAAATCAAAACAATGTTTTCTTATACCTGTAGTTAACCGTTGCCAACGAATCCTACACAGTTTGTCCGCGAGATGCGCTCTTCGAAATCTCCCGA
Organism: Prosapia bicincta; assembly: GCA_036971475.1. NCBI lineage: Eukaryota > Metazoa > Arthropoda > Insecta > Hemiptera > Cercopidae > Prosapia > Prosapia bicincta. The sequence goes on along the minus strand of JBAIZL010000005.1, from coordinate 73,448,042 downwards.
CATTTACAGACCAAAAACGTGTATGCACAATATCAAAATTAAATATTTGAACTGTTTTAAATTATTATCTTTCGCTCGTTTCATTCTATTACAACTTTTCAAAGGTTTATTTTAAGAAAAAGAACACTTCAGTTGGTTAAAAAACGAGTTATTTCTTGTATACTTATAAAGATTTCATAAACTAGAAAAACACCGAAATCTTGTTGCTGTTCATGACGAGCTGGTTGTAAATTACAAATTACACTTTTGCTATTAATTGCGACCAGACATTTGTTAACTAAAAGTTGTTAATTGTTAACTTACACTTGGAGGAAACGTTTTCTTCTTACGACTTCTTCAGCCTCGTATTTTTGCCGCTAGGAATGCTGCCGTTGTTCTTCCTCGGTACCATTTTTTTGAAAGTTAGAAGTGATGTGAACGAAAAGTATGTATGATCTGTGCCGTGTTTGTTGATTTAAGATGTAATTTTTATGTGATACACGGCCCGATCGCACTCAGCATTATCAGCCTGTTAACCTAATGAGTGGCAATGCATTTTTAAAGAGCATGTAGAGTATGTATGATTACTGATTTAACCCAACATTTAATTTTAAAAAAACCTACCCTAACAGGACACTTTGTTAATATCCAAATTATTATATAAAAATCTAAAGGTGTCTGTGTGTGTGTTACTCAATAACGTAAAAACTGCTGGACCCATTGAGCTGAAATTTTACATAGATATTCTTAGGGTCCCTGGTTAACACATAGGCCTATTTTTATTTAGAAATTCCGTCAGGGCTCCGCCCCACTGGCCTTGAAAACTCCTTCAACACTCATTTACCTATACTCCATTATATACTTGGGCTAATCAGCTGACAGTAACCGTGTTTTCAATCACCTGTAAAAGTCAAATTTAAACAGGTGATAGTAAATGATTGTTGCTATTCATCTTTCAAGGTTAGTTATATTTTACAAATTTCAATACAAGCAGGGAAGCATTCAGTTCTCTTGGTTTTTCGAGACAATAATCGGTGTGTGTATAGTTTGATATATTTATAGCGATTTAATTTCAGCGAATTAAATTCTTTCCACATACATAAAACATATATGCTGCAGTGCAGCTGTTGTATATTTTTTGGTGTACAGGTATGATGGCTCTGAATCTTGAAGTCCATTTTGGTTGTTTTGCTTGATCACGTGTTTGAAGCGGAAGGAACCTATATATTTCCATTAAAGAAAACAAAGCTGTAAATATTGTTTGTAAGTCTGTTTTATAAAACTTTCTTTAGTATTAACACGTTCATATTAAAAATCGTTTCAACAACCTAGAGTTAACTTATCTCTGTTTTGTATTTCGGAATGCAATAAGCACAATACAAATATACGTGAAGCCCCTATGAAGGTTGGGTACTCTGCTAGTATTCTAATATAATTACATTGTAGTATAACATAGTGCTGGGTTTTATCCAGAAACCTTGATTTTTAAAGTTAGATTGTTACAAACGAGGAAAAATATGTATTTTTTCAAAAATTATAGGGCATCAGCCCCGTGTTTTTTTCATTGATGGCCGATCTAATTACAATTCTTAGGCTTCCCACGCAACGCTTAAATGCAATAAAAAAACAACGATCCATTTATGTCTTTATTTAATCCAGTTGGAATCTTCAAATTCTGTTTCAGAAATAGGCCTAGTGATTATATGGTTACTGTCCTGTTTCCCAGCAGACGTTGCAGTGACGTTTTTCTCCGCAAGTGCTCCCATCACTGCCTATAACCACTCCTCCTTCCTTGCACCTCCTCATACGAAGCTCGCTCCATCCATTGTACTGTAAGATTTTAAAGCCTTACAAGTTTGTTCGAATATTCTCATTACACATCGTGTACGACATGCGGAACTCAACGCTATTGACATTTCACAGGCTTTCCTTGTATCTGTGTCTGTTGCAGGAGTTACCACAAACACCATATGTTTCCAACAGGCTACTTTTTAATACCCGCTCTGGCCTGCACTCACTAGCCTACTCATGCCACCCTTCGCTCCATACTTTGCAAATAAAAACTTATTCCTACTGTTCTTACCAGGAAGGGCTTACTCAATGCAGCCAATAAGGAATTCTTATAACTCACTATATACGGCCTTCGCCGCACTCCATTATGTACTTCTGAATACAATTGCCTATCGATTACACGTCCTTATACAGAAAAACAAATATCGAATTATGTGTGCTGAAATTATTCATGAGATACAAGTGTCATTAGACAGATTACGCTGTGTCGCTAAAACGGGTCAAATGGTTTCAAAATACTACTCGTTTCCTCACTGTAACCAACGCTTTTTAAAATTTTACTGCTTTATAACATCAATGGTGGTTGACGTCGACAATATTTTGAAGGCAGTGTCTCAAATCTCTGCATGGAAACGGGAGTGTTTTTTCTTGAGTGATTATTGTAAAGATTAAATTAAAATAATAAAATTCTTAATATAGTCATCTTCATTTCCCTTGGGAATATTTTTATATATTCGAGTACATTTTACTACTTTTCCTAACATTATAATATTTTCCTTTCTTGACGCGCTACGGAATGACTCCATTTTCAAAATGTAAATAGTACTTAAATGGAGTTTATTAAAGTTTTAAAAATGGAGTCATTCCGAAACGAGGCGTCTACAAAGGAAAATATTATAATCGAATTTATTAATATACTCATCTTCATTTCTGTTGGGAATATTTCTATATGTTTGAGAACAGTTTTCTGCCATTCCTAACGTTTTAGTATTCTCCTCTGTTGACGCGTTTCGGAGTACGTTTGAAGTTTTGAAAATGGAGTTACTCCGAAACGCGTCAACAGAGGAGAATATTGAAACGTTAGGAATGGCAGAAAACTGTACTCTCCTAACATAATGAATATATTATTATGTTAGGGAAACTAGAAAAATGTACTCGTATATATATAAAAATTATTTTCGAGAGAATTTGAATAATTGAGTACTGTAATAGAATATATTTAAAAACTTGTTGAAGACAGAATACAATAGATGATTTAAACTGAATCACGACGACTTGGTGAAAAGTGAGAAAACTTGCGCACTAAAGGTACTTGCGATGTGGGAGTGCGTGATTGCTTTCCTAAAATAGAAATGTAGCAAATGTTTTGTCCATTCCAATATTTACCCATTGACTGCTTCAGCGCTTCTAATTTGTTCACTGAACTTAGGGTTACCAATTGGTTTTTGAATTTATTCCGTATTTATATCGACCCTCCATCTCGCCGATATTGTTTCAAAATGTTATACTTGGCAATGTAGTGTTCAGGAACACGGCAAAAAATAACTCGCAACTCATGCTCTAAAAATTAATACTCGAAAACAAAAATACTAAATCTCAAATCAGATAGGTCTCATCTTTATGAAATGTTCAAATCAGTTTACACCGACACATTAATGAAAAGTTAAGATATGATTATGAAAGACACCAGGATTTAAAACAAAAATGAGAAACGCTCAAAAAAAGTGCTCCAGATCTTCTACAAAATGTAATCCTGAATCCTCATACTGAAACCGCTCTTTACTTTATTCTAGAAAATTAAATCTGTACAACCTAACCGCATACTTTTCTGGGAGAAAAATACTATGCACTTGGTATGAAATGTACGCTAACCCTTCTGGCAGAGGCGTAGCCAGGACGATGGTTTGGGGAGAGGGGCACAACCCGAGGAGTCAGATAATGGCGTCCATAACCGGTGAGGCACGAATATACTATCCTGGTAAATTCAAAGGTAGTTATCATGCCCTAACCCTAAAGAGACCATATGAGTTGAGGTTATAGACTCACTCGTTAAACAACATCGTTCCCTTAAATAAAAAAAAGGTATTGTTAAATTTAACCTAGGATGTTTAAGAAATTAAAAATAATAAGAGTATAAAAATTAATAAAAAAAAAATTAGTAAGAAACGTTAGGGTATAAATATATATAGAATAGAGGAAAAATAAGAAAATGAAAGTTAGGAAAGGGGAAAAGGGAAGGAATTAGAAAGACAAACAAGGCGAAACACGAACTACGTAAGGCACCACCGCTTTTTTTTTTAAAATAAAGAATAATATACGGATAAACAAAGTCAGTTTAACAGGTGAAATAGTAGGAAAATAAGGAGCGCTAAAGTCCCGAGAAAAGTGACTTGGAAAAATTAATGCTCATGCAAAGAAAAGAAAAGAAGCAGGAGAGAAAAGAGGAGATTCAAGGAAACAGAATAAGCTGAAATGAGATGGCAAGAAGAATAAAAGAAGCTGAAGAGAGAAAACGAGAAAAAGAGGAGAGACAAAAAGAGTAAGAAGAGAGAAGGAAGGCAAAGCAAATAGAAAAGGAAAGAAAAGATCAGAAAGAGAGAGAAATGTTAGAAAGAGAGGAAATGAAGTTGTTTATAGAGATCACAGAGAATTTCAGAAGCCATAAGGAGGACATCACTAAACATATTGTAACCATGGACACCAGAGTGTCGGCATGCGAAATTAAGGTGGACAGACTACAGGGCGTGATCGAAAATAAAGGAGAGGAGTTCCCGGAAAATGAAAAGAAGATCCAAGACCTGGAGACTGGTATCAAACAGTTAGTTAGATCGTCGCAAATAGGCAATGACGGAACCTCCTCGGGAAAGTTTTGAATACTTTTATCTCTAGAAATCATATTTTATCATATTTTGGTACTTGAAATTACACAATTTTTGGGAAGCTATTTTGCTAAAAGATAGCGCTGTTTTAAAGGTTAATATTTTTTGCTGAAATTAATTGGTTTGGGAGGCACAAGCCCCCTCTGATACGCCACTGTCTTCTGGTAATAATTCTGCCAGTGCACTTAGAAGAACACGGTGAACGAGATAAATGAGTCGACTGTATGGTCTGACCCTTCCTTACCACAGAATCGCAATTCTATAATATGCAACTCTATTCGAAACTTTCTTAAAGGGAATCCATCATTACATCTTTTAAAGTAAAATAATCCTTGACAGAACATCCTTGTCTGTAAGAGGTTGATAGCATATACGTAGTATTAAGAGAGAGTTATGTGGAAATGGAATTTTGCTCTCCTTGTGGGTTTGTTCGATTTCTAAACACAATAAGTATATGTAACACTTCTTTAGAATTTTCTCTAGCCCTTCATATCGTTTACTTTCATGACCCTTATGAGCCTGACATCAAGCATGATGGCAGACTATCAAGGAGGGGTAAAACTAAATAACATTTATAGGTAAATGTTACAGCTAGATTGGAAGTACTAAAGTATATAAGCAAAATCTCTGTGGAACGTACTTACAACTGTGTAATAATCGCTTATTTCTTAAACATTTATTCTGGTTTAAAAAGTTGTTTGTGGAATCTAAACTTTGCATTCTTTAAATTACGACAAGTTGAATACAAAGTTCTAACTGCATGTTCTGACTTTTCAAATAATTGAAAAACAAAGGTATTTTTTAAATTAAAGCAAGTGAAATGTTTATGTGTGTGTGTGTGTATAAAGTTATTATTGTTAATTGTAAACAATTATTCCACCACTAAGTGCAATTATTTTACCTTATGTGATGAGGTACCTTTTGGTCACTTGACCATTGTCGAATCACTCAAGGTGGAATAATTGTTTACAATTAACAATAATAACTTTATAAAGTCAGTGCAACGGAAAAATAATGGACAACGTGAAATATCACGATATATATATATATATATATATATATATATATATGTGTGTGTGTGTGTGTGTGTGTGTGTGTGTGTGTGTGTATATATAAAATATATATATATATATATATATATATATATATATATATATATATGATGAATAGTTACTATCTGGAGTACATCCGTTCATTCTGCAGTCCATAAATTTGCAGTTCCGACGTTTCGGTAGAATCTCATCCAGCATTGACGAGGTGAACCCAACAACAGTAGAAGAGCGAGTTCTTCTACTGTTGTCGGGTTCACCTCGTCAATGCTGGATGAGATTCTAGCGAAACGTCGGAACTGCAAATTTATGGACTGCAGAATGAACGGATGTACTCCAGATAGTAACTATTCATCATATTTTTCCATCCGTGAAGGAATACGTATCAGCATATATATATATATATATATATATATATATATATATATATATATATATATATATATTATAAATAATAATATATAATATTTAATATATATATATATATATATATATATATATATATATATATATATATATATATATATATATATATATATATATATATATATAGAATATCAAATGTGTTTTCCTGTTAGAATATTTTTAAGATCAAATAATATACACAAATACAGGAATATTTAATTTATTGAATAATAAACTCAACTTTTTTGAGTTTATTATTCAATAAATTAAATATTCCTGTATTTGTGTATATTATTTGATCTTATATATATATATATATATATATATATATATATATATATATATATATATATATATATGAACTCTAAATAAAATATTAGTATCAATAACTTAACAAACACATCCTGTACAGGTATTAAAATGTGCGAAGTCCATTTACTCAAACTTAACCCTGGAATAGTTAGACCTCGACAAAACAATGGAGCGATTTATCACTCATTATATGCTCTACAATACTACTGGAGTGTTGTCTTCTACTCCTAATCCTACCGATATTCCTGACCCATTCTATAAAATACTAGTGAAGTTTTATGTCCCGGCCTTCAACGTATTTTAAATTTAATACTAATACAGTCTTGAGTCCCTACCCTAATCCTACCTATAATTCATCTCCTGTTCCCCACTTCTAAAATATTAGTGAAGTGTTATCTTTATCATTATTCCGCCTATCATTCCTTGTTATTTGTCCTTCAATAGTAGTTGGGTTTTGTGCTCCTGTCCTAATCCTACCTATATTCGATCTTCTATTCCTGACCCTTTCCATAAAATATTAGTGAAGTGTTGTCTTTATCATTATTCCGCCTATCATTCCTTGTTATTTGTCCTTCAATAGTAGTTGGGTGTTGTGCTCCTGTCCTAATCCTACCTATATTCCATCTTCTATTCCTGACCCTTTCCATAAAATATTAGTGAAGTGTTGTCTTTATCATTATTCCGCCTATCATTCCTTGTTATTTGTCCTTCATTAGTAGTTGGGTGTTGTGCTCCTGTCTTAATCCTACCTATATTCCATCTTCTATTCCTGACCCTTTCCATAAAATATTAGTGAAGTGTTGTCTTTATCATTATTCCGCCTATCATTCCTTGTTATTTGTCTTTCATTAGTAGTTGGGTGTTGTGCTCCTGTCCTAATCCTACCTATATTCCATCTTCTATTCCTGACCCTTTCCATAAAATATTAGTGAAGTGTTGTCTTTATCATTATTCCGCCTATCATTCCTTGTTATTTGTCTTTCATTAGTAGTTGGGTGTTGTGCTCCTGTCCTAATCCTACCTATATTCCATCTTCTATTCCTGACCCTTTCCATAAAATATTAGTGAAGTGTTGTCTTTATCATTATTCCGCCTATCATTCCTTGTTATTTGTCTTTCATTAGTAGTTGGGTGTTGTGCTCCTGTCCTAATCCTACCTATATTCCATCTTCTATTCCTGACCCTTTCCATAAAATATTAGTGAAGTGTTGTCTTTATCATTATTCCGCCCATCATTCCTTGTTATTTGTCTTTCATTAGTAGTTGGGTGTTGTGCTCCTGTCCTAATCCTACCTATATTCCATCTTCTATTCCTGACCCTTTCCATAAAATATTAGTGAAGTGTTGTCTTTATCATTATTCCGCCTATCATTCCTTGTCATTTGTCTTTCATTAGTAGTTGGGTGTTGTGCTCCTGTCCTAATCCTACCTATATTCCATCTTCTATTCCTGACCCTTTCCATAAAATATTAGTGAAGTGTTGTCTTTATCATTATTCCGCCTATCATTCCTTGTTATTTGTCTTTCATTAGTAGTTGGGTGTTGTGCTCCTGTCCTAATCCTACCTATATTCCATCTTCTATTCCTGACCCTTTCCATAAAATATTAGTGAAGTGTTGTCTTTATCATTATTCCGCCTATCATTCCTTGTTATTTGTCTTTCATTAGTAGTTGGGTGTTGTGCTCCTGTCCTAATCCTACCTATATTCCATCTTCTATTCCTGACCCTTTCCATAAAATATTAGTGAAGTGTTGTCTTTATCATTATTCCGCCTATCATTCCTTGTTATTTGTCTTTCATTAGTAGTTGGGTGTTGTGCTCCTGTCCTAATCCTACCTATATTCCATCTTCTATTCCTGACCCTTTCCATAAAATATTAGTGAAGTGTTGTCTTTATCATTATTCTGCCTATCATTCCTTGTTATTTGTCTTTCATTAGTAGTTGGGTGTTGTGCACCTGTCCTAATCCTACCTATATTCCATCTTCTATTCCTGATCCTTTCCATAAAATATTAGTGAAGTGTTGTCTTTATCATTATTCCGCCTATCATTCCTTGTTATTTGTCTTTCATTAGTAGTTGGGTGTTGTGCTCCTGTCCTAATCCTACCTATATTCCATCTTCTATTCCTGACCCTATATTTTATTTCTTATTTCTTATTGTTTGTTGCTCGTTGTAATCATCTTGAATTCACTGATTAAACTATAACTAAAAGATACTTAACTAGTGAATATTCGTAAAATGAACCACTGTTCATTACCTACAATTGTTCACTACCTATAATTGTGATATTTTTCGAAATATTAGTGGAGTATTGTGTCACTACAATAATCCTACATCTACTCCACCTATATTCTTCCTATAATTCTGATACTTTTCGAATTATTAGTGGAGTATTATGTCCCTACAATAATCCTATATCTACTCCACCTATATTCTCCCTATAAGTCTGATACTTTTCGAATTATTAGTGGAGTATTATGTCCCTACAATAATCCTACATCTACTCCACCTATATTCTCCCTATAATTCTGATACTTTTCGAATTATTAGTGGAGTATTATGTCCCTACAATAATCCTACATCTACTCCACCTATATTCTCCCTATAATTCTGATCCTTTTCGAATTATTAGTGGAGTATTATGCCCCTACAATAATCCTACATCTACTCCACCTATATTCTCCCTATAATTCTGATACTTTTCGAATTATTAGTGGAGTATTATGTCCCTACAATAATCCTACATCTACTCCACCTATATTCTCCCTATAATTCTGATACTTTTCGAATTATTAGTGGAGTATTATGTCCCTACAATAATCCTACATCTACTCCACCTATATTCTCCCAATAATTCTGATACTTTTCGAATTATTAGTGGTGTATTATTTCACTACAATAATCCTACATCTAATCCACCTATAATTCTGATACTTTTCGAAATATTAGTGGAGTATTATGTCCCTACAATAATCCTACATCTACTCCACCTATATTCTCCCTATAATTCTGATACTTTTCGAATTATTAGTGGAGTATTATCTCCCTACAATATTCCTACATCTATTCCACCTATATTCTCATAATTCTGATACTTTTCGAATTATTAGTGGAGTATTATGTCCCTACAATAATCCTACATCTACTCCACCTATATTCTACCTATAATTCTGATACCTTTCGAATTATTAGTGGAGTATTATGTCCCTACAATAATCCTATATCTACTCCACCTATATTCTAACTATATTTCTGATACTTTTCGAATTATGAGTGGAGTATTATGTCCCTACAATAATCCTACATCTACTCCACCTATATTCTCCCTATAATTCTGATACTTTTCGAATTATTAGTGGTGTATTATGTCACTACAATAATCCTACATCTTATCCACCTATAATTCTGATACTTTTCGAAATATTAGTAGGGTATTATGTCCCTACAATAATCCTACATCTACTCCACCTATATTCTCCCTATAATTCTGATACTTTTCGAATTATTAGTGGAGTATTATGTCCCTACAATAATCCTACATCTACTCCACCTATATTCTACCTATAATTCTGATACCTTTCGAATTATTAGTGGAGTATTATGTCCCTACAATAATCCTATATCTACTCCACCTATATTCTAACTATAATTCTGATACTTTTCGAATTATTAGTGGTGTATTATGTCACTACAATAATCCTACATCTACTCCACCTATAATTCTGATACTTTTCGAAATATTAGTGGAGTATTATGTCACTACAATAATTCTATATCTACTCCACCTATAATTCTGATACTTTTTCGTAATATTAGTGGAGTATTGTGTCACTACGATAATCCTTTATCTACTCCACCTATATTCTAACTATAATTCTGATACTTTTCGAAATATTAGTGGAGTATTATGTCACTACAATAATTCTATATCTACTCCACATATAGGTACTCTACCTATAATTATGATACTTTTTGCTCATTATTTCCGATATTTTTCTCAGTATGTTAGTAGAGATTTATATCCCTACCTTAATCCTCGTCATCCTTTTTATTAACGGAAAGAAAAGTTTTCCTTAAAATACCAGTGGATTTAGTTATCCCTAATTTAACCCTAGTTATATTTCGACATCTTATCAGACAGAAGAAACAATCCCCTTAACCTATTTCTCGCCTTGGAACGCTAAATGAATCGCCAAATAAGTTGGAAGTGGATGATATTTACTTTTGCCGACGTAATTATCACGTAAACATTCCATTAACAATCAAATGTTGAAGTTGCCCATTATATCTGCTCCAAGTGGGAGGGGTTGCAAAGACTTTGTAGAATATTAAACGCATTTTGATGAGCCTAAATACAGTGTTTTGTTCAGACAAAGGTTGTTAGCATTACAAGATAATTACTTTAATTGGTGCTACCAAATGGATTTTTAAACTGTAATTATTATCATGGCCGCTCGCATTCCATAATTAAATTGCTTACAATTTCCTGTCATTCCTAGCTTATTATATCCACAAGTATATGACGCGTTTCGGATTATCTCCTTCTTCTTTAACTGCTATTGCAACTAGCAATGACACAATACTGAACTCAATTGAGTTGTATTTAAAAACATCTTTATATGAGAAGGTGATTTATCAGTTTGATTTTACCACGTACAAGCTTTAAAAAAAGGATTACTTTGAGTGACAGATAGAAATAAGCTATGTATACTGAAACATATGGGAGTATAAGGACCGATCTGATTATGTGTGCACGGTCGAATACCTGAAATAGAGAACTGGAGAGTTTCCACAAGGTAGTTATTTAAAGTCATGAACATCTACATGTTTAAATGTTATGTCATAAACATTTACAATATCACAAGTTCCTCTTACTCCAGTTCATATTTTTAGCCTCTTTATTCTTTAAACTTTGTGTTCAAAAAGTCTCTCCAGTGTGTTAGCATATCTTTATTGTTTACTATGTGGGCTCCCCGGATATATCAGACCTTGAAAATGCCACGTACTATGCAGTCTAGTTAACGTGCTTGAACGGACGTTTTCATATGGTAACCTCTCTTTTCTTCGTCCTAAGGGCCATGTTATACGAGCGCTAATGCTGCCGCGGGAAAGAAGTCGCTAAGGCGGTTTTAACACGCCTGAAGATGGTAACGAATATGTTATAGAAACGTCGCCACTAAATTAATAAATAACAATGTTTCACTCACAAAACAATCTTAATATTTCTACAAAATTATAAACCTCCCTTCTCAAATAAAAGTATAACATATATAACTTATCAACAATCTTCAACATGTAGAGAGTTATAACTGTATGAAGCGACTGTGGCGTGATGTTTATTTTTAAATAAATAAAACCTCTAAACCACAACTAACTTTTTTTTTAAAACCTTATGTACATTTCAATTACCCAGCGATCATCTTCAGAGGTATTTGAAAAAATACAATCTAGTTGTACATTTAAAAATGTAGAGTTGATCTTGTGTAAATAAGACAATTAATCATCTAGTTGTTTCAACAATTTAACACCAGGTTAGTTTAAATCTGGTATCAAACATGATATTACACAACTCACTGGGAGGTATGTATAATAGGTTCGCGCTCTGTGTACGCCGTGATAGCGCAGCCGGTCGCGTTGGCGACGCTCAACGCCGAGTTAACGCGGACCCACCGATGATAAAGTCGTTCCTATAATTTGTCCCATGTAGTCTCATTGCCAGATTGGCCCGACGCTGACGCGACGGCATTACCGCTCGTATACCATGGCCCTAAACGTAGCTCCTCCTACAAGTTCCTATAGTTCAGCCTTCTTATTTCTTCTCTCTTAAGCGCTAATACTCGTATTTTCAAAACGTTGAAAAATACTCCATTTTCCCCCATTCATTGTCTCTGGTATTGTAAGGTCAATGGTACAACTTATTAGTTTAAATATTTTTTACTTTTGTCTTTTAATGTTATAAATATATAATTTTGTATGTATCTTTTGCGCTTTAATTCCAACCAGTTGCTCCTGAACGCGGAAGGCAGTGTTTTGGGTGTATTCGTTTCTGAAGGAGTAACGGGGGACGGGGATTAGAGAAAGGATTGCAAAATACATATATAAATGACTTTGCTCCCTAAAAAGGAAGCAGAAATATATTTAGGCTGAAGTGACAAATAAATCGTGTAACCAAAAGAGAGACGTAAAAACTTTCAAAATATATATAAGGAGAAATACCTTAGGCGCATCTGTGAAAATATAGCAGAAGAAATTTTGCGAAAAATAGCATTTGAAGATATGACTCAGACGTTGACACGGTACAGAAAAAAAACATTGAGGTTTGAAATAAGGTTAGACTATAAGAAAAGTGTACACTCAAATGGAAAGAAAATAATATTTATATCTTGCTAAAACTGGATCCAAAAACCTAATACTGGTCTGACGTCTGCGTTAAAAATAGGTTCTCTGTGGTTGAAAAAAAATAGCATTGGTTTCAATAGTTAGTTTAAAGGTAAACACGTAGCATTAGAAGACTTACACAATATCAAGAGCACAGTGGTACAATATATTACAATAAAAATATTGAAAAGAACCCCAATACCACAAAAATAATCAAAAGTAACAAATAAAACAAGTTACTTAAGACTAAACCCTTATGTACATTTCGATGACCATGTCATCATCATCAGAGGGTCTTGTTACATCATTCTCGTTTGTAACTTCTTGTGTGCTATATTGTGTTTTGTAACAAGACCCTCTGATGATGATGACATGGTCATCGAAATGTACATAAGGGTTTAGTCTTAAGTAACTTGTTTTATTTGTTATTTTTGATTATTTTTGTGGTATTGGGGTTCTTTTCAATATTTTTATTGTATTAGAAGACTTGTCAAACTTGACCGAATCGATTGCTCGTCTCGAACACAACTGTTTCCTCGATACATCCATCTAAATCCAAAAGAACAAGTTTACCTTGTCAAAAGCGGAGACTTGACACGTCATCACTGTACTATTCCGAGACTTCATACAATTTCTGAGGTTGCGTTCAAGGTCGATCACAGGAAAAACGGCTGAAAAACTTTTATTTTAAACCAGAGTTAGGAAAATCCTAAACAGACTTAGAAAATCAACGAGTGTCCCCGTTTCGCTTTGCGGACTACAGATTCAATTCCCGTTTATAACACGACTAAAACACTTCTATATTGTAGCAGCATCTGAATTGCCTTAATTTCATCTATGAAGGACGCTGTTGTCTTTCGTCTATGAAGGATATGACAAGAACTGGGAATTAAAGATGAGTTAAGGTAATGACAAAATTCCTTGGCGTGAGAAATAGGGAAGTATTTCAGATCATGCGTAAAGGGTTGTACAAAAGTGCCCTGGAGACGGGTTATTTCGAAAAGAACATATACAGCCTGCGCAGATTACCATCATTCTTAATTTGCGCACAAAAACACTGCAATTTCTTACACTGTTGCAACACGATATTCGGCACTTTCCCGTTAAATGTCTGTTGGAAGCTGTGAGTCAACGCTTCAGGACATCGTTGTACTTAAAGCCTCGTTATCTAACTTTGTAGACCAGATTCCTTTTTGTTTTCGCGGACGACCTTGACATGTTTTCACTATAGATCCGGCGGCCAAAACAAATTAACTGGTTCTGTAGAAACGCGGAAAAGGCTAGCCTAAACGTCTCTTGAAATGTTTCGCAAGATGACATACTTAACTTATAACATGAATTTTTTTTAAAGCCAATTCCTACTTAAATCAACAAAGAAAGATTTTATTTTAGTTTCTTTTTATTTTATAATTACAATTACTATAAATATGTATATACATATGTCAGAATAACAATATTAAGTGGTAAGATAGAAAGCCAATTTCCTTGCAATTTTTTATTTTCTTTTCTATGTTTGTGTGGACTATTATTTTTGTCTGTTACTAATTATACGCTTTTTTCGTTGCTCGCACTGTCTTTTCACTTTCCTTTTGCAATGTCCGTTTGTGAAGCGAAATTCGATACCATTAATAAAGCTAGTTTATTTTATTCTTTTCATTCACTTTTAATCCGAGAACATTATTTATGATATTGCGTGGTAACCATGGCAACAATTTAGACCTAATAGAGGTTTTGACGACAACCAGATGGGGGTAAAAGAACAATTCTTACATATATAGGGAGAATTAGCTCAGTGCCAAAGAGCTAGAATTAGAACACGAAGCTACTCAATTCGAATCCGACCTTAAATCCCCTAAATTTTTATAATTTATTAATGAATAAATATTTGAAAAAAACTGTATTTACATCAATTATCATCCAATATATGTTTAAAAAAAATGTATTTGAACATATTTAGATGAATAAAAATGTATTTTATTAACGAGTGAAAATTTGTACAAGATATAGGGCTATATCTGGAGAGTAAGAGCTAATAGAAGGAATCGAATAAGCTTTGACTGAGGTTAAACTGAGTGTCGTAAAAATCTATATATACCATTATATTTTGTTATTTTTATTGATATATAACCAACTACGTACTTCATAGAACACACCTACGAAAGAGAGAAGACAGTGAATAGTAAACTAATACATATATATATATATATACATATATATATATATAATATGGTGATATGTTTTCTTGTAATATAGTTAATAAATTAAAAATATTTCAAAAACAAGAATACTTTAATTGCATATGTTATACAAGGCTTTTCGCCGATAAAACAGTACCAACATCTTCAGGAAAATAATTATCTAACAAAATATTTTTACAAAAATTAAATCATATGTACTACAAAGAACCATATGTTTCTAAGTATTACACTTATGTAATTTTTTGTATCACATCAATGACCTTATAAATAGTTTGTTGCCTTGATCTCACTTGAATTTGTTCATCAATTAATTTGTCTTTAACTTTATGCTTATAAATTTCCAATGTTTCACATATATTCATTTTTAATCCTTTATTTAATTCTTTTATTAATTTCATATTTTCTATTTCAGGAAATTCATGTCCATTATTAATACAATGAGTAGCTAAATTTGATTTGTATATGTTTGGTTTGATATAAGCGCTTAAATGTTCTTTGTATCTTTCTTTTAATTTCTTTTTTGTTTGTCCTACATATAATTTATTACAAGCTTGACATTTTATATTATATACACCATTTCTTTCGTGCATATTATTTCGATCATTGTTGTTGTTTATTAAATTTTTAATTTTATTATCAGTTTTGTATATTCCGTAAACCCTATATCCCAGATAGAGAGTAGGATTGCACTTCACAAGTGGCCCGTTATCTTACCCTATATCCCAGGGAGTTTATGTTCCTACATTAGTTTTATCCGTCCTTTCCCTTCATCCGATAGAGAGTAGGATTGCACTTCACAAGTGGCCCGTTATCTTACCCTATATCCCAGATCCCAGGGAGTTTATGTTCCTACATTAGTTTTATCCGTCCTCTCCCTTCGTACAACGCAACAGTGTACTTGGAAGACCCCGTCCTATATTCGTCTAACTTTTTCACACACACTAAAAATGGTAATTGCCATAACTTCATTATCTATAACTGGATGTGAGTGAAAGCGTAAATTGATGTCAACTTCTACATTTCAGCAATTGGGTTGTTTGCTTTAGGATACTTAAAAGTTTCTTTATATAATAAAACATATGTAGACATATGTAAAACATATCATGTAGACATTTAGTTTTTGACATCCTACTGCTATTCATAAAGCTATATTTTAATATATAGCTATATTTACAGTGCTGTAAGTCCTTGAAAATGACTAATAAAAAGGGATGTTCCTAAAGTGAGGTTATGTATGTATGGCGATAATTAATATAAGTTTTAACCACTATTTATGGTTTACGAAATTATAAATCACTTTTCCCTTGTTTAGAATATATTTTTAGGTAACTTAAGTAAAGACAAAAAAGTCGGTGAAGCAGTTCCTGTCAATTATTACTATATTAAAGTTTATTATGATTGTTTATTACAAATTATTATTGAAATTTAAATACTTTTCGAAACATTGTAGTTCTCTATAGATAAAACTGCTCCGCCACAGAGTACCTTCTTATTTCAGCCTCACTATATCCGTGTGTGCGGCCGCGTATTCATCACATTTCCTAGGAAACGTTTGCTCATGACACAGAAATTTACAAAATCGTGTAAAAATGGCATAGTATCAGTAAATATTTAATGAAATGTCAGCCGTTCAGTAGAAGTGTCGAGTCGGCACATTCTTAAAATAACAGGTTTAGGTCAGGTATTGTGTAACCTGATTCCGTCGAAATACGATCGAGTCACCAGTGTTCCGTGCAATGTTGCCGCACCGCTTCCTTCTTCAGACCACTGCTGTTTTGATAAGATTATTTGCGGTTCCGGTTTCACTAGATTTTATTATCATAGAAACCATAGACGTTTTTAATGCAACAAACCGGCCCCTTATAGATTCCTGTAATTCAGTCAGGATGTAATAATTTAAAATGTTAAATTATTAAGAGATATTACGACATTAAATTAATGTTAATATTAGGTAATGTATTGCTTGTAAACACAGCAATGATCACATAATGTAAACAATTTTCATACTCTTTGTAAAGAAAATTATCCAGGATTTGTGTGTCTAAACAGGCAGACAAATCTTTAGACTATCTATGTTGTCGATTTGCCTTACTAACTAAATAAGAAATATGCCTCTAATTAAACGTACGCATTCACACTACGTTACCAAAAAATCAATTAAAATTTCTTAATACATTCATCTTCACTTCTGTTAGAAATATTTGTATTTTCGAGAGAATTTTTCTGCTTTTTTAACATTATAATATTTTCCTTTGTTGACGCGTTTCGGTATGACTCCATTTTCAAAGCCTAAATAACTATTTTCTATAAAGTAGTTTTGAAAATGGAGTCGTTCGAAACGAGTCAATAAAGGAAAACATTGTTATGTTAGGAAAAGCAGAAAAATGTACTAGAAAATATAATAAATTAAAACTACTTTGTTACTATTATAAAAAAGTAGTAAAACAAGAAACACTTCTTTAGATATTCCTTTTTTACTTAAATAAGTAATATAATTTTAAAAGAACTCAATTACTACTTGAATCAAGAAAGATAAATCTTATTTTAGTTTCTTTTTATTTTATATTTACAATTAATATAAATATGTATAGGCCTATACAAACGTCAGAATAACAATATTGAGTGGCAAAATAGAAAGCGAATTTTCTTGCAATTTTTCATTTGTTATTATTTATACGCTTTCTTTTTTTTTCGTTGCATGAATTGTGTTGTAGTTTCTTTTTGCTTTCCTTTCGTCCGTTTGTGAAGCAAGGTTCGATACCGTTAATCCAGTTCGTTTGTTTATTTTATTCTTTTCATTCATTTTTAATCCTAGAGCATTAGTTATGACATTGTGTGGGAACCACGGCAACAATTTAAGGTTGTGTAATTGAGGTTTCGACGACAACCAGATGGAGGCAAAAAACTTTCATATACATCATTGAGGACGTTTCTAGCTATGGGAAAGTTGGATCGGTGCCAAAACGCTAGACTTCGAACACATAGTTACTTAGTTCGAATCCTGCCCTAAACCCCCTAAATTTTTATAATTTAATTATTGAATAAATATTTGAATAAACTGTATACATATATATATATATATATATATATATATATATATATATATATATATATATATATATATATATATATATACTGTACATATATATAGAGTGTGAACTAGCAGAAGGAATTTAATTAAAACTATAATTTTTTGAAAATAATGCCCCTTCCTGCTTTTGTTTTAATAATACACAATTTCAAAGCTAAAGAGTAGAAGAAAAGGAAATTCATTTAGATCATTTCCAAATAAACGTGTTTTAAAAAAGTTTAATTTATTTTCATTTTAATATTTTAGTCATTAGTCTCGTAATTAATGTTTCTGCAAAGAAATTTGCAATGTATGTTTCTATGATGTATGTATTGTCATCGAAAATGCTTTTTCAATTTCCTGCAAGAAGAGGGGGAACTCGATTACAAAAAATGACCTTTACAAACAGAGGGAGTTAAATTTGATATAGGCCTAATTCATTAGTTAATGCATGCTTTTAAAAAATTATCCAAATAACGCCTGTTCATCATTCGACAGAACTCTCCTCTGGGAGGATGTTTTTCTCCATTATAATTTTATACCCCGCGATTTTTCAGTTCTTCCATAAATTAAGTGTTCTAGCTTATGTGGAAGCAATTTTCTTAAATAAGTCCCTTATTTTATGATTTTTCGAATATTAGTTTAAAAAAAATATTCGTACTGCCATCGACAATATATGGAAGGCAAAATGCTAGCTTTTTAGGAAGTTGATAATAAAAAATCTTGAACCAAAGGCAGCGTCACAGTTTGACAGAGATATTACCACAAGAGGTAAATATAAACATTTAACGAAAAACGTGTAAAATCAATTTTCTTTTCAAATCATATCTGTTATGATTTTTCATTAGTAAAGTATATTTAGCCAAACAGTCGCTCTTAACCATGGGAAAGCATTACTATGGGGAGTTAATAAAATCAGATTTCCTGACTGGCTGATTGGTAATCACAGCATAAATAGGTAAGGAGTTGAAATTTGAAGGGAACCCATCGTTTGTTGAAGTAGGACCGCGCTAAGACAGGATTTTCTAAAATATCGTGTAACCATGTTTCAAATTCGGTGGTCATTGAATAGAACAGCTGGATGACAGAGTTAATGAGGTTAGGTAAAATCTATTGTTACGGTAAAACCGGATGTGTTCAGTTAAATCTTAATCGAGAACTTGTAACTCATGCATAATTCCTATAGTCGGCGATGGTGTTTGTCTTTTACGAACCGGGATAGATTTGCTGCTTGTCATAATTTTTTCCATTTGAATCAGTAAAACCTTTAGTTTTATGTTAGCAGTGCAAGTTAATATGTTGTAAATATTCATAATCTCTTTGGTTTGTAGATTTTTAATAATAATTGTATTATATACTGTTGCTTAAAATTGTTTATATAGTCCTTAAATAAATCAAAATTAACTAAAAATTAACCAAATTAACTCATAAATAAACAAAATTATCAATGCAAAAATGTAAATTACTATATAACAAACAAAAAATAACCTAAACATAAGAGTATGATAAGTTAGTGGGGTGGAATAAAGACTCATATAGCGCTGTGATATACATTTTGTAAATAACATTATAGTTTGTGAGTTTATGATGGTAGAATTAAAATAATGTCATCCTTCGGTGAAAAGCAGGTCGCTAAATATGATATCGTGCAAGAATTTAGTCAAGTCAGATTTACCATTCGCATGGTAGTTTGATAGCAGATCGTGAAGGATATGCACATTGTTTACAAGTATTTTTTGTAGGTTAATACGAGAGAAAAACGCAGTTGAGATCCTGTAATAGTGATGGGGGGGGGGTTATTTTCCTAATAAACAGAATTTAATATCGACATTTTGGGACGCGCTCACATTGACCTACAAACAAATTGGGAAAAGTTTTATTTCCGCTGCGAAATAGTTCTTCACCACCGCACATGTTCACCGCATTTCCACCGCGCGGTGAAATGTTATCATTATTACTTATAGATATAGACTACACGGTTGTCCTTTCGATCAGACGACTCGGTTGCCCTCATGATTAGGTGACGACTCGGTTACCTTCACCATTAAACGACTCGATAGCCTTCACGATTAGGTGACGGCTCGGTTACCTTCACCATTAAACGACTCGGTAGCCTTCACGATTAGGTGACGACTCGGTTACCTTCACCATTAAACGACTCAGTAGCCTTCACGATTAGGTGACGGCTCGGTTACCTTCACGATTAGGTGACGACTCGGTTACCTTCACGATTAAATGACTCGGTTACTTTTACGATCAGACGACTCTGTTACCCTCACGATTAGGTGACGACTCGTTTACGTTCACGATAAACGACTCGATTACCTTTACGATCAGATGACTCAGTTACCCTCACAATTAGGCGACTCAAATAGAAACTATTATCACTCAAATAGAAAGTAAACTCTACTTTAGGGAACAGATCCTGCTAATGTGAAACCTCTCCAATCAACCCCATCCCTACTCAAGCATTTATACAATGAGGTTCATATTATCACTCAAATAGAACGTAAACTCTACTTTAGGGAACAGATCCTGCTAATGTGAAACCTCTCCAATCAACCCCATCCCTACTCAAGCATTTATACAATGAGGTTCATATTATCACTCAAATAGAAAGTAAACTCTACTTTAGGGAACAGATCCTGCTAATGTGAAACCTCTCCAATCAACCCCATCCCTACTCAAGCATTTATACAATGAGGTTCATATTATCACTCAAATAGAAAGTAAACTCTACTTTAGGGAACAGATCCTGCTAATGTGAAACCTCTCCAATCAACCCCATCCCTACTCAAGCATTTATACAATGAGGTTCATATTATCACTCAAATAGAAAGTAAACTCTACTTTAGGGAACAGATCCTGCTAATGTGAACTCTCTCCAATCAACCCCATCCCTACTCAAGCATTTATACAATGAGGATCATATTATCACTCAAATAGAAAGTAAACTCTACTTTAGGGAACAGATCCTGCTAATGTGAAACCTCTCCAATCAACCCCATCCCTACTCAAGCATTTATACAATGAGGATCATATTATCACTCAAATAGAAAGTAAACTCTACTTTAGGGAACAGATCCTGCTAATGTGAAACCTCTCCAATCAACCCCATCCCTACTCAAGCATTTATACAATGAGGTTCATATTATCACTCAAATAGAAAGTAAACTCTACTTTAGGGAACAGATCCTGCTAATGTGAAACCTCTCCAATCAACCCCATCCCTACTCAAGCATTTATACAATGAGGATCATATTATCACTCAAATAGAAAGTAAACTCTACTTTAGGGAACAGATCCTGCTAATGTGAAACCTCTCCAATCAACCCCATCCCTACTCAAGCATTTATACAATGAGGTTCATATTATCACTCAAATAGAAAGTAAACTCTACTTTAGGGAACAGATCCTGCTAATGTGAAACCTCTCCAATCAACCCCATCCCTACTCAAGCATTTATACAATGAGGTTCATATTATCACTCAAATAGAAAGTAAACTCTACTTTAGGGAACAGATCCTGCTAATGTGAAACCTCTCCAATCAACCCCATCCCTACTCAAGCATTTATACAATGAGGTTCATATTATCACTCAAATAGAAAGTAAACTCTACTTTAGGGAACAGATCCTGCTAATGTGAAACCTCTCCAATCAACCCCATCCCTACTCAAGCATTTATACAATGAGGTTCATATTATCACTCAAATAGAAAGTAAACTCTACTTTAGGGAACAGATGCTGCTAAAGTGAAACCTCTCCAATCAACCCCATCCCTACTCAAGCATTTATACAATGAGGTTCATATTATCACTCAAATAGAAAGTAAACTCTACTTTAGGGAACAGATCCTGCTAATGTGAAACCTCTCCAATCAACCCCATCCCTACTCAAGCATTTATACAATGAGGTTCATATTATCACTCAAATAGAATGTAAACTCTACTTTAGGGAACAGATCCTGCTAATGTGAACCCTCTCCAATCAACCCCATCTCTACTCAAGCATTTATACAATGAGGTTCATATTATCACTCAAATAGAAAGTAAACTCTACTTTAGGGAACAGATCCTGCTAATGTGAAACCTCTCCAATCAACCCCATCCCTACTCAAGCATTTATACAATGAGGTTCATATTATCACTCAAATAGAAAGTAAACTCTACTTTAGGGAACAGATCCTGCTAATGTGAACCCTCTCCAATCAACCCCATCCCTATTCAAGCATTTATACAATGAGGTTCATATTATCACTCAAATAGAAAGTAAACTCTACTTTAGGGAACAGATCCTGCTAATGTGAAACCTCTCCAATCAACCAGATCCCTACTCAAGCATTTATACAATGAGGTTCATATTATCACTCAAATAGAAAGTAAACTCTACTTTAGGGAACAGATCCTGCTAATGTGAAACCTCTCTAATCAACCCCATCCCTACTCAAGCATTTATACAATGAGGTTCATATTATCACTCAAATAGAAAGTAAACTTTTCTTTAGGGAACAGATCCTGCTAATGTGAAACCTCTCCAATCAACCCCATCCCTACTCAAGCATTTATACAATGAGGATCATATTATCACTCAAATAGAAAGTAAACTCTACTTTAGGGAACAGATCCTGCTAATGTGAAACCTCTCCAATCAACCAGATCCCTACTCAAGCATTTATACAATGAGGTTCATATTATCACTCAAATAGAAAGTAAACTCTACTTTAGGGAACAGATCCTGCTAATGTGAACCCTCTCCAATCAACCCCATCCCTACTCGAACATTTATACAATGAGGTTCATATTATCACTCAAATAGAAAGTAAACTCTACTTTAGGGAACAGATCCTGCTAATGTGAACCCTCTCCAATTAACCCCATCCCTACTCGAACATTTATACAATGAGGTTCATATTATCACTCAAATAGAAAGTAAACTCTACTTTAGGGAACAGATCCTGCTAATGTGAACCCTCTCCAATCAACCCCATCCCTACTCGAACATTTATACAATGAGGTTCATATTATCACTCAAATAGAAAGTAAACTCTACTTTAGGGAACAGATCCTGCTAATGTGAACCCTCTCCAATTAACCCCATCCCTACTCGAACATTTATACAATGAGGTTCTTATTATCACTCAAATAGAAAGTAAACTCTACTTTAGGGAACAGATCCTGCTAATGTGAACCCTCTCCAATCAACCCCATCCCTACTCGAACATTTATACAATGAGGTTCATATTATCACTCAAATAGAAAGTAAACTCTACTTTAGGGAACAGATCCTGCTAATGTGAACCCTCTCCAATTAACCCCATCCCTACTCAAGTATTTATAAAATGAGGTTCATATTATCACTCAAATAGAAAGTAAACTTTTCTTTAGGGAACAGATCCTGCTAATGTGAGCCCTCTTCAATCAACCCCATCCCTACTCAAGCATTTATACAATGAGGTTCATATTACCACTCAAATAGAAAGTAAACTCTACTTTAGGGAACAGATCCTGCTAATGTGAACCCTCTCCAATCAACCCCATCCCTACTCAAGCATTTATACAATGAGGTTCATGTTATCACTTAAATAGAAAGTAAACCCTACTTTAGGGAACAGATCCTGCTAATGTGAGCCCTCTTCAATCAACCCCATCCCTACTCAAGTATTTATACAATGAGGTTCATATTATGACTCAAATAGAAAGTAAACTCTACTTTAGGGAACAGATCCTGCTAATGTGAACCCTCTCTAATCAACCCCATCCCTACTCAAGCATTTATACAATGAGGTTCATGGTATCACTTAAATAGAAAGTAAACTCTACTTTAGGGAACAGATCCTGCTAATGTGAACCCTCTCCAATCAACCCCATCCCTACTCAAGCATTTATACAATGAGGTTCATATTATCACTCAAATAGAAAGTAAACTCTACTTTAGGGAACAGATCCTGCTAATGTGAACCCTCTCCAATTAACCCCATCCCTACTCAAGTATTTATACAATGAGGTTCATATTATCACTCAAATAGAAAGTAAACTCTACTTTAGGGAACAGATCCTGCTAATGTGAACCCTCTCCAACCAACCCCATTCCTACTCAAGCATTTATACAATGAGGTTCATATTATCACTCAAATAGAAATTTTACTTTAGGGAACAGATCCTGCTAATGTGAACCCTCTCCAATCAACCCCATCCCTACTCAAGCATTTATACAATGAGGTTCATATTATCACTCAAATAGAAAGTAAACTCTACTTTATGGAACAGATCTTGGTAATGTGAACCCTCTCCAATCAACCCCATCCCTACTCGAACATTTATACAATGAGGTTCATATTATCACTCAAATAGAAAGTAAACTCTACTTTAGGGAACAGATCTTGGTAATGTGAACCCTCTCCAATCAACCCCATCCCTACTCGAACATTTATACAATGAGGTTCATATTATCACTCAAATAGAAAGTAAACTCTACTTTATGGAACAGATCCTGGTAATGTGAACCCTCTCCAATCAACCCCATCCCTACTCGAACATTTATACAATGAGGTTCATATTATCACTCAAATAGAAAGTAAACTCTACTTTATGGAACAGATCCTGCTAATGTGAACCCTCTCCAATCAACCCCATCCCTACTCGAACATTTATACAATGAGGTTCATATTATCACTCAAATAGAAAGTAAACTCTACTTTAGGGAACGGATCCTGGTAATGTGAACCCTCTCCAATCAACCCCATCCCTACTCAAGCATTTATACAATGAGGTTCATATTATCACTCAAATAGAAAGTAAACTCTACTTTATGGAACAGATCCTGGTAATGTGAACCCTCTCCAATCAACCCCATCCCTACTCGAACATTTATACAATGACGTTCATATTATCACTCAAATAGAAAGTAAACTCTACTTTAGGGAACAGATCCTGCTAATGTGAACCCTCTCCAACCAACCCCATTCCTACTCAAGCATTTATACAATGAGGTTCATATTATCACTCAAATAGAAAGTTTACTTTAGGGAACAGATCCTGCTAATGTGAACCCTCTCCAATCAACCCCATCCCTACTCAAGCATTTATACAATGAGGTTCATATTATGACTCAAATAGAAAGTAAACTCTACTTTATGGAACAGATCTTGGTAATGTGAACCCTCTCCAATCAACCCCATCCCTACTCAAGCATTTATACAATGAGGTTCATATTATCACTCAAATAGAAAGTAAACTCTACTTTATGGAACAGATCCTGGTAATGTGAACCCTCTCCAATCAACCCCATCCCTACTCGAACATTTATACAATGAGGTTCATATTATCACTCAAATAGAAAGTAAACTCTACTTTATGGAACAGATCCTGGTAATGTGAACCCTCTCCAATCAACCCCATCCCTACTCGAACATTTATACAATGAGGTTCATATTATCACTCAAATAGAAAGTAAACTCTACTTTATGGAACAGATCCTGGTAATTTGAACCCTCTCCAATCAACCCCATCCCTACTCAAGCATTTATACAATGAGGTTCATATTATCACTCAATTAGAAAGTAAACTCTACTTTATGGAACAGATCCTGCTAATGTGAACCCTCTCCAATCAACCCCATCCCTACTCGAACATTTATACAATGAGGTTCATATTATCACTCAAATAGAAAGTAAACTCTACTTTAGGGAACGGATCCTGGTAATGTGAACCCTCTCCAATCAACCCCATCCCTACTCAAGCATTTATACAATGAGGTTCATATTATCACTCAAATAGAAAGTAAACTCTACTTTATGGAACAGATCCTGGTAATGTGAACCCTCTCCAATCAACCCCATCCCTACTCGAACATTTATACAATGAGGTTCATATTATCACTCAAATAGAAAGTAAACTCTACTTTAGGGAACAGATCCTGGTAATGTGAACCCTCTCCAATCAACCCCATTCCTACTCAAGCATTTATACAATGAGGTTCATATTATCACTCAAATAGAAAGTAAACTCTACTTTAGGGAACAGATCCTGGTAATGTGAACCCTCTCCAATCAACCCCATCCCTACTCGAACATTTATACAATGAGGTTCATATTATGACTCAAATAGAAAGTAAACTCTTCATTAGGGAACAGACCCTGCTAATGTGAAACCTCTCTAATCAACCCCATCCCTACTCAAGCATTTATACAATGAGGTTCATGTTATCACTCAAATAGAAAGTAAACTCTACTTTATGGAACATATCCTGGTAATGTGAACTCTCTCCAATCAACCCCATCCCTACTCAAGCATTTATACAATGAGGTTCATATTATCACTCAAATAGAAAGTAATCTCTACTTTATGGAACATATCCTGGTAATGTGAACCCTCTCCAATCAACCCCATCCCTACTCAAGCATTTATACAATGAGGTTCATATTATCACTCAAATAGAAAGTAATCTCTACTTTATGGAACATATCCTGGTAATGTGAACCCTCTCCAATCAACCCCATCCCTACTCAAGCATTTATACAATGAGGTTCATATTATCACTCAAATAGAAAGTAAACTCTACTTTAGGGAACAGATCCTGCTAATGTGAACCCTCTCCAATCAACCCCATCCCTACTCAAGCATTTATACAATGAGGTTCATATTACCACTCAAATAGAAAGTAAACTCTTCTTTAGGGAACAGATCCTGCTAATGTGAACCCTCTCCAATCAACCCCATCCCTACTCAAGTATTTATACAATGAGGTTCATATTATCACTCAAATAGAAAGTAAACTCTACTTTAGGGAACAGATCCTGCTAATGTGAACCCTCTCCAATTAACCCCATCCCTACTCAAGTATTTATAAAATGAGGTTCATATTATCACTCAAATAGAAAGTAAACTTTTCTTTAGGGAACAGATCCTGCTAATGTGAGCCCTCTTCAATCAACCCCATCCCTACTCAAGCATTAATACAATGAGGTTCATATTACCACTCAAATAGAAAGTAAACTCTACTTTAGGGAACAGATCCTGCTAATGTGAACCCTCTCCAATCAACCCCATCCCTACTCGAACATTTATACAATGAGGTTCATATTATCACTCAAATAGAAAGTAAACTCTACTTTATGGAACAGATCCTGGTAATGTGAACCATCTCCAATCAACCCCATCCCTACTCGAACATTTATACAATGAGGTTCATATTATCACTCAAATAGAAAGTAAACTCTACTTTATGGAACAGATCCTGGTAATTTGAACCCTCTCCAATCAACCCCATCCCTACTCAAGCATTTATACAATGAGGTTCATATTATTACTCAATTAGAAAGTAAACTCTACTTTATGGAACAGATCCTGCTAATGTGAACCCTCTCCAATCAACCCCATCCCTACTAGTACATTTATACAATGAGGTTCATATTATCACTCAAATAGAAAGTAAACTCTACTTTAGGGAACGGATCCTGGTAATGTGAACCCTCTCCAATCAACCCCATCCCTACTCAAGCATTTATACAATGAGGTTCATATTATCACTCAAATAGAAAGTAAACTCTACTTTATGGAACAGATCCTGGTAATGTGAACCCTCTCCAATCAACCCCATCCCTACTCGAACATTTATACAATGAGGTTCATATTATGACTCAAATAGAAAGTAAACTCTTCATTAGGGAACAGACCCTGCTAATGTGAAACCTCTCCAATCAACCCCATCCCTACTCAAGCATTTATACAATGAGGTTCATGTTATCACTCAAATAGAAAGTAAACTCTACTTTATGGAACATATCCTGGTAATGTGAACCCTCTCCAATCAACCCCATCCCTACTCAAGCATTTATACAATGAGGTTCATATTATCACTCAAATAGAAAGTAAACTCTACTTTATGGAACAGATCCTGGTAATGTGAACCCTCTCCAATCAACCCCATCCCTACTCGAACATTTATACAATGAGGTTCATATTATCACTCAAATAGAAAGTAAACTCTACTTTATGGAACAGATCCTGGTAATGTGAACCCTCTCCAATCAACCCCATCCCTACTCGAACATTTATACAATGAGGTTCATATTATCACTCAAATAGAAAGTAAACTCTACTTTATGGAACAGATCCTGGTAATTTGAACCCTCTCCAATCAACCCCATCCCTACTCAAGCATTTATACAATGAGGTTCATATTATCACTCAATTAGAAAGTAAACTCTACTTTATGGAACAGATCCTGCTAATGTGAACCCTCTCCAATCAACCCCATCCCTACTCGAACATTTATACAATGAGGTTCATATTATCACTCAAATAGAAAGTAAACTCTACTTTAGGGAACGGATCCTGGTAATGTGAACCCTCTCCAATCAACCCCATCCCTACTCAAGCATTTATACAATGAGGTTCATATTATCACTCAAATAGAAAGTAAACTCTACTTTATGGAACAGATCCTGGTAATGTGAACCCTCTCCAATCAACCCCATCCCTACTCGAACATTTATACAATGAGGTTCATATTATCACTCAAATAGAAAGTAAACTCTACTTTAGGGAACAGATCCTGGTAATGTGAACCCTCTCCAGTCAACCCCATTCCTACTCAAGCATTTATACAATGAGGTTCATATTATCACTCAAATAGAAAGTAAACTCTACTTTAGGGAACAGATCCTGGTAATGTGAACCCTCTCCAATCAACCCCATCCCTACTCGAACATTTATACAATGAGGTTCATATTATGACTCAAATAGAAAGTAAACTCTTCATTAGGGAACAGACCCTGCTAATGTGAAACCTCTCTAATCAACCCCATCCCTACTCAAGCATTTATACAATGAGGTTCATGTTATCACTCAAATAGAAAGTAAACTCTACTTTATGGAACATATCCTGGTAATGTGAACTCTCTCCAATCAACCCCATCCCTACTCAAGCATTTATACAATGAGGTTCATATTATCACTCAAATAGAAAGTAATCTCTACTTTATGGAACATATCCTGGTAATGTGAACCCTCTCCAATCAACCCCATCCCTACTCAAGCATTTATACAATGAGGTTCATATTATCACTCAAATAGAAAGTAATCTCTACTTTATGGAACATATCCTGGTAATGTGAACCCTCTCCAATCAACCCCATCCCTACTCAAGCATTTATACAATGAGGTTCATATTATCACTCAAATAGAAAGTAAACTCTACTTTAGGGAACAGATCCTGCTAATGTGAACCCTCTCCAATCAACCCCATCCCTACTCAAGCATTTATACAATGAGGTTCATATTACCACTCAAATAGAAAGTAAACTCTTCTTTAGGGAACAGATCCTGCTAATGTGAACCCTCTCCAATCAACCCCATCCCTACTCAAGTATTTATACAATGAGGTTCATATTATCACTCAAATAGAAAGTAAACTCTACTTTAGGGAACAGATCCTGCTAATGTGAACCCCCTCCAATTAACCCCATCCCTACTCAAGTATTTATAAAATGAGGTTCATATTATCACTCAAATAGAAAGTAAACTTTTCTTTAGGGAACAGATCCTGCTAATGTGAGCCCTCTTCAATCAACCCCATCCCTACTCAAGCATTAATACAATGAGGTTCATATTACCACTCAAATAGAAAGTAAACTCTACTTTAGGGAACAGATCCTGCTAATGTGAACCCTCTCCAATCAACCCCATCCCTACTCGAACATTTATACAATGAGGTTCATATTATCACTCAAATAGAAAGTAAACTCTACTTTATGGAACAGATCCTGGTAATGTGAACCATCTCCAATCAACCCCATCCCTACTCGAACATTTATACAATGAGGTTCATATTATCACTCAAATAGAAAGTAAACTCTACTTTATGGAACAGATCCTGGTAATTTGAACCCTCTCCAATCAACCCCATCCCTACTCAAGCATTTATACAATGAGGTTCATATTATTACTCAATTAGAAAGTAAACTCTACTTTATGGAACAGATCCTGCTAATGTGAACCCTCTCCAATCAACCCCATCCCTACTAGTACATTTATACAATGAGGTTCATATTATCACTCAAATAGAAAGTAAACTCTACTTTAGGGAACGGATCCTGGTAATGTGAACCCTCTCCAATCAACCCCATCCCTACTCAAGCATTTATACAATGAGGTTCATATTATCACTCAAATAGAAAGTAAACTCTACTTTATGGAACAGATCCTGGTAATGTGAACCCTCTCCAATCAACCCCATCCCTACTCGAACATTTATACAATGAGGTTCATATTATGACTCAAATAGAAAGTAAACTCTTCATTAGGGAACAGACCCTGCTAATGTGAAACCTCTCCAATCAACCCCATCCCTACTCAAGCATTTATACAATGAGGTTCATGTTATCACTCAAATAGAAAGTAAACTCTACTTTATGGAACATATCCTGGTAATGTGAACCCTCTCCAATCAACCCCATCCCTACTCAAGCATTTATACAATGAGGTTCATATTATCACTCTAATAGAAAGTAATCTCTACTTTATGGAACATATCCTGGTAATGTGAACCCTCTCCAATCAACCCCATCCCTACTCAAGCATTTATACAATGAGGTTCATATTATCACTCAAATAGAAAGTAATCTCTACTTTATGGAACATATCCTGGTAATGTGAACCCTCTCCAATCAACCCCATCCCTACTCAAGCATTTATACAATGAGGTTCATATTATCACTCAAATAAAAGTAAACTCTACTTTAGGGAACAGATCCTGCTAATGTGAACCCTCTCCAATCAACCCCATCCCTACTCGAACATTTATACAATGAGGTTCATATTATCACTCAAATAGAAAGTAAACTCTACTTTATGGAACAGATCCTGCTAATGTGAACCCTCTCCAATCAACCCCATCCCTACTCAAGCATTTATACAATGAGGTTCATATTATCACTCAAATAGAAAGTAAACTTTACTTTAGGGAACAGATCCTGGTAATGTGAACCCTCTCCAATCAACCCCATCCCTACTCAAGCATTTATACAATGAGGTTCATATTATCACTCAAATAGAAAGTAAACTTTACTTTAGGGAACAGATCCTGGTAATGTGAACCCTCTCCAATCAACCCCATCCCTACTCAAGCATTTATACAATGAGGTTCATATTATCACTCAAATAGAAAGTAAACTTTACTTTAGGGAACAGATCCTGGTAATGTGAACCCTCTCCAATCAACCCCATCCCTACTCGAACATTTATACAATGAGGTTCATATTATCACTCAAATAGAAAGTAAACTTTACTTTAGGGAACAGATCCTGGTAAGGTGAACCCTCTCCAATCAACCCCATCCCTACTCAAGCATTTATACAATGAGGTTCATATTATCACTCAAATAGAAAGTAAACTTTACTTTAGGGAACAGATCCTGGTAATGTGAACCCTCTCCAATCAACCCCATCCCTACTCGAACATTTATACAATGAGGTTCATATTATCACTCAAATAGAAAGTAAACTCTACTTTAGGGAACAGATCCTGGTAATGTGAACCCTCTCCAATCAACCCCATCCCTACTCAAGCATTTATACAATGAGGTTCATATTATCACTCAAATAGAAAATTTTAAATACTTTGCATATATAAATACTGTATTGCTCTGTACTTTCTATAACATCACCCATTATTTATATTCTATTAATTAAATACAATCACATACAAAATTACCAAATTTTTGCATATTATCCTTTTGTAAAATAAAAGTAAATTTTTGTTTCTAAAAAAAACATTATTACCACACTGTTGGTATCGCAAATACATATTGGAAATGTGTCCCGCTATAATTCTGATAAACCCTGCACTATACTAATCTTATCTAATTTTCTATTAGCTGCATTTCAACATACGTCTCTTGTAATTAAATATGTAACACATCAAAGTACAATAATTGTCAAAAGTATTTCACTGGTACAGACTTCTCAGTTTGAAAAAAACTGTTTAAAATAAATTTAATTCAATGTAATTCAATGTAGCTTTGATTTACATATGTGGTTTTGTTTCACATGCATAAATAATAGTAGAACTAAAGTATTGACTAGAAAAAATTATTTATTTCCGTTTTTCAAGATTTGAGTCTGTCTGAAGAGTGCAAGCAAGACTAGGTTTAAAAAGTAGGTTCTTTTTTTAAATTCCTTCTATTAGCTCACACTCTCCTGATATATATCTTGTACAAATTTTCAGTAGTTAATAAAATACGTTTTTATTCATCCAATCAAGTTCAAATACAATTTTTAAAACTTATAATGAATGACAATTGATGTTAATAGTTTTTTCAATTTTTATTCAATAATTAAATTATAAAAAATTTGGAGGTCTATCTGGATTCGAACTATGAATCTTCTTAGTCTAAGTATAGCGCGCTTTGACATGACATGTTTAGCTTGCGTTGAAAACTTAATTTTCCTGTCTAACCAATCCTATTGTAACCAGATACTTTGCTGCCATGTTATAAAATAGCTATATTGTATTTCAATATATTATGGTATAAAGTGGTATGTTTTATTAAGAAACACTGAATTTATAAGGTTCAAGAAGTGTTAGTACTAGTAAATTTAGGTTATGTTTGTATTTCCCCCATTTTAACTAGTATTTCTGGTTTACACTCTTCATAATTACATTTTTCTTGATTAGAATCTATTTAGTAAGTAACATAAGAAAATCTGAACGAATGAGTAGTGCACCAAGCTGTGACAACTCTCTTAGTGTAGTAATATAGTCACTGGAAACAATACTTAGCAAGTTTTAACACATCAAAAAATCATATACACAGTGTTCTCTTATTAGATTTTTACCACTGAACAAAAACCTAGATTTAACTTAGCAAAAATGTTACTGCAAATGCTTACTGAGAGATGACTAGAAAATTGTATTGTATATAAAATAAGGATCTTCGAATGTTCATCTGAGGCATTATTTGATTTATGATAATGCGAAAACTCACAAGGGATATAGCCCCTTTTACAAAACTCTGAATTTGGTCTAATTCAACTATCCTTCATATGGTTCGAACCTTTATCTTTCTTTCCTTATAATTTTAATCTAATACTGTTACTTCCAAGATATTAAAAAACGATGACACAAAATCATATAATTTTTTTTATGATAAAGGAAAATAAACTTCTGACATGCTAATGACCTGTTCACAAACTGGTGTCATTACGTAGAAAAATAGTCTAAGTATAGTCCCACCGTATTAGAAAACTCTTGAATTTTGTAGTCCATTAGGTTCTGTGAAACTTAATTAATCACCTTTACATTAGTTTATGAGTATCCAAACTTTAAATTTTGTAAAAACTTACAGTATTAGAAAAATTAATAGGTTTTCTTAATATATGTTTCTTCACCTGTAAATAAATTTTACTTTCAGGATTTTTGTCATATATGACTAAATAGTATACATAGATTTTGTTTTCTGTAATAGAATATACAGTATTAACATTCAGTAATTGTAATTAGTATACAATTGTAATTGTATTTTCTGTAATATATTAATTAACAATTAGTTGAAATATTGAATTTTATCCAATTTCTAAAACATTCTCATTACTTAAATTCAATAATGTTGTTGATTTCAGTGATAATCTGAAATTGCTATACTCGCTATAATTGACTAAAAGTCAAACTTTACAAAAATATCCTAGAAAATAACTTGAGCCTAGTATGAAGTTGAACCATTTTTCTACCTTCGTTGACTTTTTTCAAACCAGAAAATTATCAGAGTATTCCAAATTAGAGATATTTCTAATTTATTTGACCATACCTTTAGTTTATTTTTTCAGACAATTATAACATAACTGGAATTTTTCTTTTAAAAAATCAATTATTATTTATTTTATAAGAAGTAGCAATTTAACTCCAGTAAAAATTGTCAAGCTTAATAATAATAATAATAATCTTGATAAGTGTTGATTGTACATATTAAGGCTAAGTTAGAGCATGTCCTTATTTAGTGTATTGTTCAAGATAAAACATTCCTTACACCAAAAAAATGAGTTAAAACAACCCCCTAAATATATTATTTAAATTGCACACGTAATTTGAGCTTAATATTAATGTAAGTTTAATAACATTAAATGTAGTTATTCAATAATCTATAGTGATATAAATCCTGAATTCATTCCAAGGATACTCTTTAGTTTTCATCTTTTTAATTTGACATTTGGTGATACTCAACTTATTAGCAAACAATTGCAAAATGTTATACTTACAAATTTATATACCTTATAAACACAAACAAAAAAATAATTACAATAGTTTTTAATTAAAGTTAATTGATGATTCTAAGGCTGCAACTCTTCTACTTGAAATTTTTGTTTACATCACCTTATGGAAATTTACTTGCATGTCGTTTTTATAAAAATTGAATGAAAAGTGTTAAGCACATCAATAAGTTTTTAGGAAAATGAAAAATAAACATTAAATATTCTGAAATAGTAAAATATATTACACATTATATTCCATAACAGACAGTAACGTCGTAGGGGATGAAAATCTGGAGTAAATGGAGAAATTAAACAATATAAAATTACGTACCTCATTTTGAACGCTTTTAGGTGTTCCCAGGTATTAAAATCCCATTCAAATACATCCGTAAATTAATACACTCTTTGATAAATCTACTCCGATAAGCACTTAAAACTAACACAATGAACTAGAATATCCTCAATCCATGTCACATTTAACACCAAGACGCCATTGCATTCAACTAACAAGACGTCGATTCCTGAATCCCGAGCCGATTCAATACAACCAACATTGGAACTTGCTATCTTTTCTAGTTTTACGTTGGTAATACATGTCTGGTTACAATCTATTGCAAAGGCCTTGGCCCTCCGCCCATATTTATTGTTTGCTAGCAAATAATAACGTCAAGTGCGATCTGTTATCGAATTTAATAACTACAACTCCTATTTTTGTATATATTTTATTGCATTTAAAATGTATAATAATTTTAATTAGTTGTTAATGTTTTCTTCAAATATTGCAACTTTATAAATATAAGAAAAAAAATTAAAAGCAAAAAAATTTGGGTACCTGCTAGAAAACTAAATTTTACATTTAAAAAATATACTTTTTTTAACTCTAAAAGTAAAAATGGTCTAAACTTAATTAATTAATTTGGCTGTGGGAAAATTTAAACAATGATAAAGATCAGCAAGGAGTGATTGAAAATCTTCTGTCTCAGTAAGTTTTTACAAATTTACACAAAAAATTAAGTTTGGATAGTCATAAACTAATGTAAAGTTATTAACTAAAATATTTTTTTTACAGTCACAATATTCACCAATTCATCCCCCTACTTACATTTTTACATTTTTAATTCTAAAGGACTCATACATAGTAATTTTTCTCAAATAGAATTTTCAACAAAGAAGATAATAAAAATTGGTTTATGTTTAATGATGTCTTCTCTTTGCATTCCTTCTAATGAACTCCTGAGCTTAACTCAATTACAAGTGACTTAACAGTTATTGTTCTCTTGTAACCACAAGAAGTTGTATTTGCAAATTATTGGAAATTTGTCTCCTGCACATGCTCTTATAATATGGTATTTACAAGTGAATTATAAGTCATCTCACTTCTCAAATACAAGCCCCTTCACTTGATGAAAATATGCAAATACATCATTGACATTGCAGGCGTTGAACCAGTGGTTTGATAATTACATTTTTTTTTTTTTTTTTTTTTTATTAAAACTGGTCATTTCTGACCAACCATTAATTTACATTTGATAATTAGATTTTAGCTTTTATTACAAAGAATCCATTGATTTCTATTGTATCTTGTTTGATGTTGGAAGCCAACCGGCGTGAGGAAGAGTATTGTTGTCACTCTTGTCGTTCAACGAGTTCAAATGGTTTTGTCCTTTTGAGTCGTCTTGTCAGGTGGTTGTTGTCGAGAAGTCTCAGTGCCTCAGGATTTTCGTGTTGAGTGAGCCGATTTACGTGTTTGATGGCGTTCTGTTTTATGACTTCCTCGACCATGGGTACACCAAGATCGCAATGCAAGTCACTGTTACGCACATACCAAGGAGCGTTGGCGATGTTTCTTAGTACTTTGTTCTGGAAGCGTTGTATCCCTTGTATGTGACATTTGCTGGCACAGCCCCAAAGCTGTATACCATACGTCCAAACCGGTTTGAGGATTTGGTTATATACCAATAGCTTGTTGTATATTGATACCCGTGAATTTCGACCGAGTAGCCAATACATTTGCCTGTAGCGAGTCTGGAGTTCTGTGAGTTTTATTTTGACATGCTCGACCCATTTGGCTTTTGCATCAAGATTCATGCCGAGATATTTAGCTGAATCATGATATGGGATAACACTTCCATTCATTTCGAGCCTCTGAGGGTTTGGGATCCTCTTGTTTGTAAAGTTCACATGGACTGCCTTCTGGTCGTTGAGTTTGATGCGCCATTTCTTGGTCCAAGCCTCAACTGAATCGTTTGATCTTTGTAAGAGTGTTGTCGATTCTTGAACGGTTTTCGCTGTCGCTGTGTTTGCTGTGTCGTCTGCGAAAGTGGCCGTGATGACGTTGGCTGTTTGCGGAAGATCACTGGTGTACAGCAAGTACAGGATTGGTCCCAATACGCTGCCTTGTGGGACTCCAGCTTGTATTTCCTTGAAGTCAGAATACGTAGATTCGTGGTTTACTCGAAACAGTCTGTTCGATATGTACGATTTCAGTAGATTCACAAACTGGGCAGGCAGAAACATGTTGAGTTTGTGAATCAAGCCTTCATGCCAAACTTTGATAATTACATGAACCATCACATTTTCTTGAATATAAATAAAAGTAAATTGGTTGATTCCATCTTCATGTGAGTTACTAGCTTTTACTAAACGCTTGTAAATATTTACAAACTTGCCTATAGTAGCACTTACTTATATTTGTTGAGGACAGTCATTTCGGGAGAGTTACGGTCAGAGTTGACAATGGGACACATCTCCCGAAACGGCCATCCTCAACAAATATAAGTAAGGGCTACTATAGGCAAGTTTGTAAATATTTACAAGTGTTTAGTGAAAAGTAAATTGTTATTGAAAAAGATGAAAGGGAAAAAACTTTGTAGAAATGAAATTTTTGATTGTGGCTGTGTTCATTTGTTAAGCAATAAAGTCTAAGCACAAAAAGCCTAGAGACATGTGAATAACTGATGGAACTGGTATGAATTTAGTAGCATACAATGTCAAGAGATTGTATTTCTCTTGCAAGAAAAAGCTTATTTATAGGAAGCGGGTAGGGTTTCGTGATTACTTCCTTTATAATAAAATCTTCCTTGTAATAAAATATGTAGGCCTATTATTAAACTTGTTTGTTCTATAATACAACTGATGCACTAATTTCTCCCTAAAATCTCTTTATTGAAAGTTACTCATGTAAAAAAATATAAATATTTTGATAGAATGACAAAATTAGTGGAAGTTCTCAAAATTAAAAAGTGTAATGATTAATTGTTTAAACCTTTTTATTTAAATTCTGCATTGTGTTACATTGAGTAGGCAAATTTATGTATTAGAAATTTTATAATTTTTCATACTTATCTAAAATTGTTAATCATAAAGCTATTGGTTAACTTATAGAATGAGAAGTTTATTTATGCAGAAAATTAGGTAATAGAAATGAAAGTATGTCATTCCTACTTACCATTAACAAATGTATACTTCACCAGGCATTTATGAGATCATTTAAACCTATTTAGAGTATAAGGAAAACTGTTAATTAGGTCAGTTAACAGGATAGAGATTATCTGTTAAATAATGATAGTAAGAAAGTTAATTAGTCTGATTTGTCAATAAATATAATGAAACATTATTTTATGTTATATTAGATGGGATTATTTACTGATAAGTAATTTATTGTTTGAACTATGTAAATTTAAAAAAACTCCAACCCTATTAAGGGAAATCTGTTTAATGTTATACAATAACAAATACTAAATAAGAATAATTGAAATTGAACTTTATTATTTTTGGGAGGTTCATTAGATTTTTGAAAATATACAGGTCCAATAATCAAATAACAAATTTTATAACTGTTAATTAGTGCTTGTATGAAAATGCACAAACATTTTATCTAAAGATGTCTTTTTGACAAAATTATAGTTAGATCTATCCCCCAATAAAATCATCAATTTTTACATAAGGATTTCTATAAGGATAAGGGGTGATTTTATCTAGAAAAAAAACATATGTAAAAAAATGATTTATTGTGTGTTTTATATTTTCTTAATCTAAGAATTCACTGTAACTATTAAAGAATTTGGCTAAATTGATTTTAGAAATTCAAATTTTGAATTTATCTAAGAAACATATTAAACTACTTAAATAAGTGACACTTTCGGTTTATAGTTTACTAATTATAGGACTTAAAATAGTTATGGCAGAATTCAATAAAATTGTTTTTAGAAAAATAAATATTTGACTTCGATTAGGAAATTCTCAATCACAATAAAGAAAGTAATTTCTTTTTAGTAATTATTTAGGTTAATATTTTAAAACAATTATGAAAGAATTAGACAATACTATTTTCAGGAAGAAAAATATTGTTGTTAAACAGAAACTACTATTTTGTTAACAAAATATAACATTTTAAATTGTATACCCTGTTTAACTCAGACTTTAATGTAATTACTTTTATAATATTTTTTCTGGATGCTAGAAGTTGAGCTTATATTGTAAGCAAAGATAATAATACTTTAATAATAATGAATTATTATTTAATTAATAATATTAATCCAAATGGCAAAAACTACTAATTACTGACAGTAATATCGAAATCTTGTTGCTGTTCATGAAGAACTGGTTGTTAATTACTTATTACACTTTTGCTATTACTTGCGACCAGACTTTTTGTTAATTAAAAGTTGTTAAAAAGTTAACTTACAGTTGGAGGTAACGTTTTCGTCCTATGACTTCTTCTGCCTCGTATTTTTGCCGCTAGGAATGCTGCAGTTGCGCTTCCTCAGTACCATTTTTGTGAAAGTTTGAAGTCATGCGATCGAAGAGTATGTGTGATCTGTGCCATGTTTATTCATTTAAGATGTCATTTTTATTTGTGTTGCTATGTCTATATATTTCATACTGTTCTAGTGTGTTTAATTTATGGCCTTTGTTGCATGTGTGGAGGATGCTCATGTTATTTTTCATACTTTTGCATGAGTGTTTAGTGTCCATGAGGTGATTTGTGAAGATGGATTCAATAGTAGTGTGCAGTGTGCTTTTGTGTTTTTTCTATCTTTCAGCAAAAGATCTGCCTGTTTGTCCAATATAGAACTTATTGCAGTTGTTGCATTTTAGTTCCCAGGAGTATACAAACTTGTCATAAGACGAAAACATTTTCTCCAAGTGTAAGTTAAAAATTTAACAACTTTTAGTTAACAAAAAGTCTGGTCGCAAGTAATAGCAAAAGTGTAATAAGTACTGACATTTCTCAGCACATGTGTTTTACACATATGTGGCTAAGCCTTATACACAAAGGCTAAGCCTTCGTAAAAGAAACGATTATTTCGAAACGCTTTAGCAAGTAAGCTCTTAAATATTCACTTAGCTATGTGTTAATTAATGAATTATAGCTTAGTCAGTGTATTCAAGATGATTACAACAAGCAACTTTAATAAATTACTGGTTTGCAGGTTTTTTTTTATTCTTTCACATTGGAGCCCATAGGAAAGCAGAAGGAGTAAAGGCAAGTCATTCATAAAATAGACTCAATGGGGAAGGGAATTGTAGCCTATGTTTTAAATTGTATGTAACAGGTATGAAAGAGAAACAGTTGAAGTTATACAAACAATTTTTATTACAAACAATGCAAAGTTTTAATTCTATATTTAGTCAACCTAAAAATATATATTAACCACAATAGATTTGGTAAGAAACCTTTTAGGAATTTTAAAATCTATTGTTAAATAAAAGTTTCTTGTAATCTTCTTGAATACGCTGAATAAATCATAAGTAATTATTTTGAGCAACTAAGTGAATACTATTACCTTGCTGATGGGTTTTGAAACAGTTGTGGCGAATAGCATGTTAGTTTCATCAAAGAAACAACTGTCTTGAAAAGTGTCAAACTTCAATATGAAATACAATATAAGAACATAGAGTAGCCTTCCTTTTCTTAAGTTTATTCTAAAACTCTCCCTCTCTTTACTTAAATGATTTGATAATATCCATTCTCCAAAATGTATTGTCTAGTGCTTGAAATGTAATACACAGCAAAGGAATTTTTAGTATTTCATATATGTTTATCGCAAAATAAGCAGAAATATCTATATTAATTTGTAAAGTTTTACCAGACATGAAACTGATTTGGATAAGTCATTTTAAACTTTGAATTACTCGTAGTATAGCAATAACTAGAAAGGGTTAGCTTCGTAAAAGTATAGTAATATCTAGAGAAGGTTAGCTTCGTAAAAGTATAGTAATAACTAGAGAGGGTTAGCTTCGTAAAAGTATAGTAATACCTAGAGAGGGTTAGCTTCGTAAAAGTATAGTAATACCTAGAGAGGGTTAGCTTCGTAAAAGTATAGTAATACCTAGAGAGGGTTAGCTTCGTAAAAGTATAGTAATACCTAGAGAGGGTTAGCTTCGTAAAAGTATAGTAATACCTAGAGAGGGTTAGCTTCGTAAAAGTATAGTAATAACTAGAGAGGGTTAGCTTCATAAAAGGAACGATCGTTTTGAAACACGTAAGCAATTACGTATTCACTTAGTTAAGTAGTTTAAAATTAGTAGAATGACTAGATTTGTATGAGAATACAAGAATGTTCAGCTGAAATTTTTATCAAAATATGATGCTAGTTGATACATTCTAAGAAAATTAATATAAATTACAATAAAAAGTTTCAATCATAACATAATATACAAAACTGTATATAAAAACCTTTGTATATTGGAATAAAGTTCTGGATCAGGCCTGACTAACACAAACTGTATATACAAACCTTTGTATATTGGAATAAAGTTCTGGATCAGGCCTGACTAACACAAACTGTATATACAAACCTTTGTATATTGGAATAAAGTTCTGGATCAGGCCTGACTAACACAAACTGTATATACAAACCTTTGTATATTGGAATAAAGTTCTGGATCAGGCCTGACTAACACAAACTGTATATACAAACCTTTGAATATTGGAATAAAGTTCTGGATCAGGCCTGACTAACACAAACTGTATATACAAACCATTGTATATTGGAATAAAGTTCTGGATCAGGCCTGACTAACACAAACTGTATATACAAACCTTTGTATATTGGAATAAAGTTCTGGATCAGGCCTGACTAACACAAACTGTATATACAAACCTTTGAATATTGGAATAAAGTTCTGGATCAGGCCTGACTAACACAAACTGTATATACAAACCTTTGTATATTGGAATAAAGTTCTGGATCAGGCCTGACTAACACAAACTGTATATACAAACCTTTGAATATTGGAATAAAGTTCTGGATCAGGCCTGACTAACACAATCATCCACCATGTACTTTATTGGAGACATAGTTGTATTTTCGTTTAGCTATGTAATTGTGAGGAATGCAAATTTATACATTTAGGAAATATTTTTAATATTTAAATGGCCTTGACATGCACCATATATGGTTGATTATTACCCCTTCTAAATTCTATTGTCCATCGCTTTGAATGAAGTAGATGCAACGAATTCTGAATGAATGGTAGAATACTATCCTCTTCAAACAGTACTGCTTCTTTTGGGTTTGCATTTGCTCCTTTTTTAAAGAACAATGGATGATATAAAAAACTCTTCTTGTCAATTTAACAAAATATGTTTTAGTTTCAAGAAACAGATATTTCAGCTGTCACATGATGGGTTAAACAGACAATTGTCTCTCACAAAAACAATAGGGAATGTAGAGTAATTATAGTTAATAAACAATTATAAACTAGGTTTTGATGGTTTAGAATGTAAATAATATTTAATTTCTTACAACTTTTAAAAAAATGTTTTAACTTGCCTATAGTAGCACTTACTTTTTTTGTTGTTGAGGACGGCCGTTTCGGGAGATGTGTCCCTTTGTCAACTCAGACCGTAACTGATCTCAAGGTTTACGTAGGTTAGGGTGGGGGTGGGATATTTTGGTGGTGTGGGTGTATTTTGTGTGTATTAGGAGTTATGATGTCAAAAAGTGCGTGTGAGTTGTAATGTAATTGTGTATTGAGTATGTGTGTAGGGTGTAGTTTGAAGTGCCTATATATTTCGTATTGTTCGGTTGTGTAGCGTTGGTTATTTCTGTGTTGTTTATGAAGAATTTGTAAGTTAGATGTTATGTCTGTGTAGTCGTGTTTTGTGGAGTTGAGATGATCGGCGAAGTTTGATTGGTAGTTATTGTTTTTTAGTGCTTTTATATGTTCTTGGTAACGTGTGTGAAATGACCTCCCTGTCTGGCCTATGTAAAAACTGGGGCATGAACTGCAAGTTAGTTTGTAAACTCCAGTGGTGTTGTAAATGTCGTTGATTTTGCTGTTGGGTTTAAATTGTTTGTTGAGAGTGTTGTGTGTGGAGTAAGCTATTTTGTAGTTGTATTTTCGTAATGTGTTGGTTAGATTGTGGGTTTTGGATGATCTGTAAGGTATTGATAAGTATTTTATGGGATTGTCATCTTGTGTGTTTGTATTTGGGTTATTATGTTTATTTTTTAGGCGGTTGTATAATTTGTCTATCATTGTTGGGTTGTATCCGTTTGTTTGTGCTATATATTTTATGGTGTTTAACTCCTGGTAGTGTTCATCTTTGTCTAGTGGTGTTTTAAGGAGGTGATATATCATGGTATTGTAAGCAGCTAGTTTGTGTTGGTGTGGGTGGTTTGAGGAACTGTGTATGGTCGTATTAGTGCTGGTGGGTTTTCGGTATATGTTGAATTTATGTGTTTGTTTGTCTGTTCGTTTAATTGTGAGGTCTAAGAAGTTAAGGGAGTTTTGTTGTTCTGCTTCGATGGTGTATGTTAGTTTAGGGTGTATGGAATTTAGGTGTTTTAGAAATATGTGTGCTCTGCGTGTGTTGCCTTTATATAATGTTATGATGTCGTCGACGTATCTGTACCAGTAAATTATGTTATCTGAGTTGACAAAGGGACACATCTCCCGAAACGGCCGTCCTCAACAACAAAAAAAGTAAGTGCTACTATAGGCAAGTTAAAACATTTTTTTAAAAGTTGTAAGTGATTACTAGTAGCTCACGCGAAGATGGAATCAACAAATGTTAATATTTAATATTTCCTCAGTAATATTTTACAAAAATCCATACATCTATATGATATATGTAACAAACCTATTTAATAACCTACTTAGCAATAATCAAATTGCCGTCAATCTTCCTATTAAATATATATATATATATATATATATATACTTTACGCTTTCAAAATAAAATGGCCATGGGAAATCGATTTACATCAGACTCCACCTTGGGAAAATTCGGGATTCCGACCCAGTGGCCCCAAGAGTTTCCATGTTATCCTTATAGAACTAAGCATGGGCTCAGACAAACTTATTTTTTGCTCAAGGATTTTTGATTTGTTGATTTTTCGGTAGTGGGAAATCAATTGG
Organism: Prosapia bicincta; assembly: GCA_036971475.1. Lineage (NCBI taxonomy): Eukaryota > Metazoa > Arthropoda > Insecta > Hemiptera > Cercopidae > Prosapia > Prosapia bicincta. Next base: position 73,404,359 of record JBAIZL010000005.1, on the reverse strand, counting down.
TATCGGTATCAACCTTGGGAAAAGTCTGGATTCTGCCCCAGTGGATCCTAGAGTTCAAACTCCCTGACTATTGTTTTGTACGGCCAAGGAGTTTAATTTTTTTGAGGGTTTTCGGCTACGGGAAATCGATTGGCACAGATCTCAACCTTGGGAAAATTTGAGATTCCGACCCAGTGGCTCCTAGAGTTCCCATGTTATCCTTATAGAACTCAATTTTTAATGCCATCCAATCCTACACTCACCTGCAACGAAGTATGGAATGAAGATCTGAACAATTGTTCTAATGCTTCTCTAATGCCAACAGACATCCCAAGCGATATGTCAGCTGTCAGGTATTATGATATATTGCATATTAAAATGTGTTTAATTTGTATATATAAAATGTGTTTATATAGTGTAGTATATAAAGTGTAGTATATAAAGTGTAGTATATAAAGTGTAGTATATAAAGTGTAGTATATAAAGTTTATATAGTGTAGTATAATAAATGTACTAAATAATGAATTTATAAGAATTAATAATTTGTGTTAAATTTTCAAACAAAAAAAAAGTAGGAGAGAACGATAAAACATTTTTGTTAATGATGTGGAAATAGTCCTTCATGCTAGAACTGGTGGGAAAATTTTAAAAAGAAAAAAAAATTAACATAACCTTAAAGGTCATTAACATGAGTCATCTCCGCATTTAGAAGGACTCACAATGACATAAATTTGTCATCCAGTCAATATATTAATTTTTTTTTCTACTGGCATTCACCACCCTACCTAGTTTTTGTTTCGTATTTTTTAAGTATGGAAATTTATTGTTTGAATAATTTTAAATGCAGTTTAGCAGAGTTTTAAATTGAGTAACTGAATAAATGTTACTACTTTTCAAATCTGTTACAATAACAATATTTTCTATAAGCCAATTGGATTATTATTTAATAGTGTGACTAAATGTTTATTTATGCACAAATAAATTAATAGGAGCAGAAATAGAAGTATGAAATTTAAAAAGTTTCTATTTTTAACAAAAAAAGAGGTGATTTAGAGTATGTAGGAGACTCTTAATTAGATCACTTAACTAGGCAGAGATTACATAATAAATAAATTGCTGATATATGATAGTATGGAAATGAATTAGTGTTTTGATTGGATTCACTATCACATACCATAATGACAAATTATTTTATGTCCTAATGAATGGAATTATTTGCTGGTAAGTAATTTATTGTTTTAATAATTTAGCAAACAATTTAAATTTTAAAACACTGAAAGCCTTTTACAACAAATCAAACATTACATTTAATATAGGTACATAAAGTCTATTAATAACAGATTCATTTTGAAAGATTCCAACCAATTATTTGTTACATGCAATAATGTGTTTGATAGAGCACTGAGAATAACTTCTTTCACATCAGTACTTAGTTAATGAAATTGAATACCTATGTCAAAACTATAATTCAGTTAGATGGATTTAATTATGTAATATTTTAATGAAATGTAAATATAGAAAATTATGAGCAGATTTTAGGACCTTATAACTGGAAGATAAGCCTCTTAACCTTTTAACACAATCCTCACTAGAGGGTTGGATGAGGTTTTCAAAAATCTTCATTTAAAAGTAAATTACAAGAACCATAACAGGTTAACTGATCCAAAGTAAATACAAAGTATATACATTCAATGTTGGATTGGTCAGGAATTTATATTATCAGTAATATATTGGTTATATAATAAAATGCCAGTATATATCTGTTGCAAAATATGTGACAAAATGTACTCTGGTCAGACAAGGAGGAAAACCGACCCCAGATTTAAGACATCTAGCCTATATAATGATCAGATAAGTCTAGTGTAGCTGAAAATATCTTAATTCTGGCCATAAATTAGATACAAATAGCATAAAGGTGGGGAAAACAGTGTTCCCCAATAGGTGACTTAATTGTTTACAGCATCTTTGTTGCAAAAACCATAAAAAGAAAGTGATTTCTTGATGAACACTGATAATTGCCCAACTACCTGTTTTACTCTGTTTTCTTTACTATGACTAAATACGTGAAATAATTGTTGAAGTTGGTTATATGGGCTAATTATTATTAAATAAGATTATTAACTAATTTATAGGTTTATGTATAGGTTATATTATATTTTCCCGTAACTTTGTCTACTAAGAAAGCCATAAAAGTATGCAGTAAGTAAAATATGGTTAACCACTGGTCTAGTACGCAGGACTTGCTGAACTGGTTGGTCAGAACCAGTGCTGGATGGAGGATTGGGGTGGTGCTCCTGTAATTCTTTATATACGGGTTTGTTTCTCAGTTCATTTTTAATTTTCTGAAGATGCTAACTGAGTTATCAAAATGTTTGTAAGCGTGTTTCAATTTTGTAACCAAGATTTTTAATTGGTAAATTACCACCTATTATTTTGCTCTATAAGTGTTATTTTATTAAGTATTATTTTATTAACTTGTTTAAAATTACAGAATAAAGCGTTTTAAATATAAATAATAGGAACTGAAGTGGTATTTATTATTTTGGCCGTTCAACTTCCTTTAATTGATGGGAGGTAGATAAAATGATGCTATTAAGAGGAGTAGATCATTGGATAGAGTTGTGGAAGCAGGAATTTTCATTTTTAGTCAGACCAACCAATGTGCAGACCTCTGGGAGTATTAATACTACAGAAACGTGTAATATTAATATAACCTTTTTAAATGCGTATCCAAGCCTAATAATTCATGTTTAAAAATAATACATAGGATATCTGTACATAGGATATCTGTATGAACCCTATTAAACAAATGTTTGGTACAGGCTTTGGGGGAGTTCTGGTTCCATTAATCCCCTGTCTTTGTGCCACTGAATTCCTAGGGCTCTAGTGAAGATGTATCAAATAACATAAATTTACATCTCTTTTTACAGAAATACAGTTCAACGTACATAAAAATGTACAAATGTCTTACAGCAGCAATTTTTTCTCAAAAGAAGAACCTGAGTTGAGAGAAAAGTAATTTCATACAATCTTCCTTACCCTTTAATGCACAAGCGGGAGAGTATTTATACTTTAGCTACTTGACCCTACATACGTTATGTTAAAATACATCCTATATATTCAGCACCAGAGAGTATTATGTCCTCTGACTTAACCTTTCACATATATTCATAATCCTTTTCAATCTTTTATAGGCAACAATATTCATACTGTTGATAGCCTAAAAACTCGGAAAATAATAAAATAAATAAAAGAAACATTTAATTATTTTTTTAAAAGCAATTTTTAATAGCAGAACCTTAGGTTCTATTGTTGATAAATTCTGAAATATTTGTTACAGTCATTTTACAAATCTATTGGAAATAATGTGTTTTATATTAATAGATTCCATCTTCACATGAGTTACTAGTTTTAAACTAAAACACTTGTAAATATGTTACACTTGCCTATAGTATCACTTACTTTTATAATTGTTGAACATTATATATAGTTTTTCAAAACCACATGCAAGAAAATATAGCCAGTGTTAATATTAGAACAAGTTATAAAATTTAAAAAAAAACTTTACATTAATTAAATAATACTTAACTAATTCAGAAAAAGTTTCCTATTCTAGAAACTCTAACTCTTTTTTAAAATTAGGCTTGTTTTTCTTCATTGACTTAATTTTATTTCTCCCCCACCATCTTGTAAAAAACAAGTTTTACTTTAAAATTTAAAGAAGCAAAAATATGTAGATCTAGCCATCACTTTGATTTATTCTCCACCAAGACTACAGTTTTAAAATGTCCATAGCTTTCTTCACTTCCTAATAACATTCAGTTTTATTATCACAGGCATTCATGCTTAGAATTTGAATAACATTTCCTCCATGATCATATTAACACATTCTAATTACCTAACATTTTCCACTTCTTTAATTGCGTTAGGTTTAATTTTAAATCAAATTATTTTTTTGCTTTTCTTTCATTCCACAGTCTTTATAATTAATTATGATAATTTGTGATAATATTATGATAAACATTCATAATAAAAATAATACCATCCATTGCAGATGAAAAAGAAACCACAATTAAAGAGGGGTTCAGCAATTTTTTGGAAAAATGAAAAGAGGTGGGAAAGACAAAAGTGATATATAAAAGATGATCACAGGAAAATAAGACTTACAGAAAAAATAAAATTTTCAATGGTCTTGATTAAAAAGAGATGAACTGTAAAGAACACCTAAGGAAGCAGAAGGAAAAAAATAAATCACAAAAAACCAAAAAAAAATAAATAAGAAGAAACAAAAGACAGAAGATTTGACGTCATTAATCTGGTATATAAAACTTTCTTATTTTCAAACAGTGATGTATAGGAAATTCTTATAATCATATTTCTCCAATTAGCTTCTTGGTTCACAATACAGCTTTTTTTTATCAAACGCTCATATATAATTAGTAATTAGCAATATTTTCCTAAAACACTTGTAGTGGTTTACAAGTGTTTCCTTACAAGTGGTTTAGTGAAAACTAGTAGCTTGTTGAAGATGGATTCAACAAATATGAATTTTTTTCTATTTTGTAACCTGATAATTATTAAATTTCCTGAACAATTATCTATTCTGTAAACTTGTTATACATTCATGTCCAAAAAATAAATAAATAAATATATATATATATATATATATATATTCTTGATATTTAATATTATCCATTGTTTTTCCGTTGCACTGACTTTATGAAGTTAATATATTACTATTTTTGAGTAATTTTATCCACCGTTAAGTGCAATAATTTTACCTTGAGTGATGAGGCACCTTTCGGTCTTTGACCATTGTCGAATCCAAAAATTCGACAATGGATTCGACAGGATTCGACAATGGTCAAAGACCGAAAGGTGCCTCATCACTCAAGGTAAAATTATTGCACTTAACGGTGGATAAAATTACTCAAAAATAGTAATATATTAACTTCATATATATATATATATATATATATATATATATATATATATATATATATATATATATATATATATATATATATATATATGAAGTTAATATATTACTATTGTAAGTAATTTTATCCACCATTAAGTGCAATAATTTTACCTTGAATGATGAGGCACCTTTCGATCACTATTATATATATATGTATATATATATATATATTCTTGATATTTTACGTTATCCATTGTTTTTCCGTTGCACTGACTTTATGAAGTTAATATATTACTATTGTAAGTAATTTTATCCACCATTAAGTGCAATGATTTTACATTGAGTGATGAGGCGCCTTTCGGTCACTTGACCATTGTCGAATCACTCTGAGTGATTATAAAAAATATGTATACAAACATACCTATAAAAGAAACTCTTGAAATTATAAAATCTAAATTAGAACATGAGAAAGATACAAAATTAACATTAGAAATTTTAAATACACTCATAATAATATTAAATCAAAATTATTTTTCATACAATGACAAAATCTATAAACAAGAAGATGGTCTTGCTATGGGCTCGCTATTATCAAATATATTATCTGAAATATTTTTACAACAATTAGATAATAAAATAAATGAAATTATAAAAATATATGATAAAAATGGTTATTGGGTTCGCTATGTAGATGATGGAATGTATATATCAAACAATAATAATATAAATTTAATAAATATTTTGGATAAAATAAATAAAATTAATAATAAAATCAAATTTACTTATAAAATTGAAACAAATAACAAAATAAAATTTCTAGATTTAACAATAATAAGAAAAAATGAAAAATTTGAATATATGATATACTGTAAACCAACTTTAACAAACTAAATTATACCAAATAATTCTAATCATACATATAATCAAAAAATGGCTGCTTTATATAACTTATTATATAGAATGCATAAAATACCCATGAATGAAGAAAATAAAATAAGAGAAAAAAACATAATTTATCAAATTGCATTAGAAAACGGTTATAAAAAGAAAACTGTTGACAAACTTAATTATAATATTTTTAATAGACAAAATAATAATTTAATTTGCAATAGTAATAATAATACAATATGGACTTCATATTTATTTATAGGCCATGAAATAAAAAATATCACCAAATTATTTAAAAATACAAATATCAAAATTGCATACAAAACTATAACAAAATAATAAACATAATAAATAACAATAATAAAACAATTAATATGCATGAAAAAGGCAGTGTTTATAAATTAGAATGCAAAAATTGTAATAAAGCTTATATAGGTCAAACCAAGAAAAAATTGAAAGAAAGATATAAAGAACATTTGAATGCCTACATTAACCCAGAAATATAAAAATCAAATTTCGCAAATCATTGTATTAATAATAAGCACCAATTTCCAAATATAGAAAATATGAAACTTATAAAAGAAATTAATAAGGGATTAAGAATGAATATATATGAAGCATTCGAAATATATAAACACAATAATAATAACAAATTAATAAAAGAACAAATACAAATACATTCTAAATTTGATACTATATTCAATGTCTATAATGTTACAGCAACAAAATAAATTTGGCAATTTGTATAAATTTAGCAACAATTCTATTTCTAATTTAACATATGTTTTAGGGCTATAGCTTACATTATTGTAATTTTCATTCCTGATGATGTTGGTACTGTTTACCAACGAAAAGCTTTGAATATAAATTAATAAATATTCTTGTATTTGAATAACCTATGTTGTTTTAAAATATATATATATATATATATATATATATATATATATATATATATATATATATATATATATATACATATATTATATATTTACTTTTCTTAACTCTGTCTAATATTCTAATTGTTAGTTCTTCATTTCTCATATCCCATTCTTCATCTCGTCTCCCTCTTTTTCATTGCTTCATTACTCCTATCGTGATTGCTCGGTTTTCCTTTCAGCTTACTGTAATTCAGGATATCCATCTGCTTCTGTTTGCTCTTTCTATATGTCTATACCTCATTAACAGTTTTTATTATTTCTTTGTCGATCCCCATCTCTTATTTATACCTGTATTCTGTACCTTATCTAATGTGGTAGAATTTACAAGTCTTATCTAGTGGTAGTGACCACTGGTTTTTGTTTTGTTTTTGTGCTTCTTTCTTATTGTTTATATATTTTATTCAACAACATTATACTTTACTCACAAGTGATTAATAAGATTCACCGAACGTAATGGACTATAAAATTCAAGAAACATTATACTAAAAAAAGTCAATTTTTATGTTTTGCTTATTACTTTACTGTTCCTCAAACAATTGATTGGATTTTTTTTATGCTTGCTTTCCACAAATCTCACTATCATAGTAAATTATAACAATATAATTCTATAAAGTAAATTAAAATAAACATAAAATTTAATAATTTTTTAATAGTTGTGCTGAGACAGGAACATGACATCCAATTTGTATTTTTTCAGAATATGCTGTTGCTTTTCCTTTTGATCTGCCAAACTGAAATGATTGATTCATACAAAAGAAAATTCAGGCCCTCTAGACCCTCACCATTACAAGCTTGTGAAACTTTAAATCCTTTCCCCAATATTCCTGGCCAGAATAGAACATGCCCCTATGAAATAATCATTGAACCCAAGCATCCTTATATAGGAGAGAAAGTGAAAATAACAATTCAAGGAAAGAACCCAAAGGATAAAATTACAGGATTCATGGTACAAGCTAGGCAAGACTTCAACTCTCCTTTTGGAAAATTTCATTCCTATGATCATGGAAAAGATGTCAAATATATTAATTGCAAATCCCCAGCTGTGAGTTTGGTATAATATAAGCATTATAACTTTAAGGAAAAATAGTTTTAAATTAAAAAATAAATGCGATAATTTGTTTTATATCTTGTACCAGAGCTATTAAATCCCCATTAATAAATTATAAATATAAATAACTTTCCTAAGATTAGTAAAAATATTACACGTATGATGTAATAAAATGGCCAGTTTTAGGAACATATTTTGTGAGTTAAAATAGCAGTCCTTATAAATCATATGCAATGTATAAATTCTGAAAATTAATTTTGCATACAAAAGGCTTTAAATTTAAAAGCAACATTGTCAGAAAATTATGGTAGGATAGTGTGATTTTGAAAGGTTAGCTTTTTTAAATCAGCAGTAATTAACTCAACAGTAGCAAAATTCGAAACGGTTTTTTAAAATTATTTAATAATTTACAAACGTTTATAACAGCTAAATATATTTGAATTACCAATTTATAAATAACATTATTTATAAAACATAAAATTAATTTCTTATCTTAAGAATATGATTACAAAGAGCTTCAGAATTTTTTTTTAAAACGTAGGAAGATTATTAGAAAAATTATCAGTCTTATTTATTTCCTAATAATATTCAGGGTGAGTCAAGAAGGACATAGTACACCTTTGAAAATTTTTATAAATTTATTAACTTCAGTTACAGAACTGATAGAGGTGAAAATAAATATACTCATTTAGTACCTTATTACCATATCAAAAAAGAACTATACCCCTCTGAGATCAAATGAAAATTTATATAGAAATCTTGTTGCTGTTCATGACGATCTGGTTGTAAATTACTTATTACAGTTTTGCTATTACTTGCAACCAGACTTTTTGTTAACTAAAAGTTGTTAAATTGTTAACTTATACTTGGAGAAAACGTTTTCGTCTTACGACTTTGGAGGCTGATAAGTGTAAGTTAACAATTTAACAACTTTTAGTTAGCAAGAAGTCTGGTCGCAAGTACTAGCAAAAGTGTAATAAGAAATTTATAGATATATCTTACAGAATCAGAAGAGCTGTTATTTTATATCAAAACACTTCGTTTTGGCTCAAGTGGTGTTTTGAAGAACTTGAAAACTATTTGCATTTGATGTGACTGCCATTAGTGACCCAGCCAACATCACATTGGAAATCCCCATTTTGCCTCACTTCTAGCAAATCTGGTGTAACTTCTACAGCTACAGTGTAGATTCTATTTCTAAGATGTACAAGATTGCATGATAGGGGTGAAACATTTAATTTATCTTTAATGAAACCCAGGAAATATAAAACATAGGTATCAGAGTATGAGGTTGCCATGCAATTGACCCTTCATGCTCAATCAACCGACCTGGGAAGTGACCATTTAGGAAATCGTAAACTTCTGTCAGGAAATGAGGGGATTCCCATCTTGCTGACAGTAAACAGTCAGTTGATGTTCGTCTTCAACTCATTAAAGAATCAAAAAGTGCTAAAACATCAAGATACACAATACAATTGATATTTCTCTCCATGGAGAAAAAAAACCTATACACATTAAATTTACTGATTGCTCAACACCTTCACTTTCAGATGTCAGGAACATATTCTAGGGTTTCTTTCAGATTTCTGCTTCCCAGATTTGGCAGTTATCGATGTTTATAGGTATTTCCAGCTCAGCTGGCACTTTTTAAAAATTTCAATGTAAAATTTGCGGTGTTATACAAAACTAACGTTTATATCTAAAAGTTATTATTGAAACCTGGCCTGTTTTATTTGACTGGCTATTCTGTATCTTGTCTACTTACTAGAATGTGATTCTACAAAGGATTAAACGCCAGATTATTTTTCATATATTAGGTAGGAAATAAACATCAAAAGTCGTAAAAAGTATAAGAATATATTTTAACAATTATTAAATTTAGTTTATACCTTTATTAAATTTCACTATGTTTCAGACAACAGCAACTCATGCAAGATACTCCATAATGGATAAAGTAATCCTTACCTGGACACCTCCTCCTCGTTATAAAGGTCCAGCTGTGTTTTTGTAAGAATGTAATTATTTGCGACGTAATTTAATAATTAGATCAGCAATTCAACACTTTGATACTGTAACCAGTTATTGGTTAGGTTAAGCATTGATTCTAAGAAAACCTGAGTCTGGCTTAAACTGTTTAATTTATTTTCATTCAGTTTGGTTTCAAGTCAAATATACTTTTTCGGTATCTCACAATCTCCATTGCTATTCATTTCCTGCAAAAAATCTCAAAAATTACACAGTTTCTAACATAATGCAAAGTTTATAAATATTTCTCCAATAAATCTGTATTTATAAACATGTTCATTGTTCTTTTACAAATTTATTACAATAAGTTTATTTAGGTGATATTTTTTTTTAAGATTATTTATTATAATTTTCATATTGTTGTAAATATTATCCAAAATGATTTTTAAGTATTAACAAATAGGAGAGTAATTTAAACATCTCACAAGCTATCTTTTTCTTAACTTTTGTTGCAAAGATTTATGTAATTTTATTGTATGGTAGTACTAGAGTTTTCAATCTTTCAGGTTCTGCAACCCTCTGCATAACACTGAGGTCTTGCCTTCCTTCCATTTATATTTAATCAAGAATTACAATCTGAGTATAAAACTGAAGCTGTATAGGTCAATTAAATGTCAAATAATAGCCTCTAATAAAATATAACAATACATGTATTTTGCCATACAACTGATATTACTACAATCCTACAGTGATAGACTTGATATGGCCATTATGCGACATGACTTGATTGACCGTGACATGTTATGAGCACAGAGCACAGTTGAGAGTTATGTTATCCATAACACGTTAACAAGGTTCTATCAAGACTAACATTTTAAACAATCATGTAGTTTTGTAAGTTTATGCCATGTCAGTCTACCCACTGCTACACCTAACACACTTCTCTTCTATACTCAGTTCTCAGTGCTCCTTCCCCCAGCTATAGTTTGAGAACCCTTGTAGTAGTATATATTTTGTGTAAACTCATTTAAATCCCCTTATTTAAAACAGTTATGAATTTATTGTAACCAACCCTAAAAATGCCCTGTAAGTTTGTACCACTTCATTCATTTTGACTTCATTATTTTTGGATTTAATGCTCAATAATTTTCATTGTTTCCTTGTTGATAAGATTAGTTGTGCCTGAAGTAAATTAGTATTAGAACTTCTTTCTTAATATTATTTGTTTATATTTTGAGCTACAAAATATTACTTTAAACATTTTTCTAAGACAAACACACTAAATGTTTTGAAGGACAATGTGAGTCTATTATGTATAAGATTGTAGATTCATTATTTACATGTTTTATTATTTGTGTGTGAATGTGTTTTTCTTTTTTTACTTATAGAAGGTATTTTGCAAAATTTTAATTTGATTCTTTTTTAAAAAATTTGCCATAGAACAGTTGTATTATGATAAGCTATCAGCTGTTTCAAATTCGATAAATTAATGGGGTTGTCTAAATATCTGTCATTATTTTCAAAATTTGTCTTGAATCATGTATACACAGAAAGAAAGTAGTAATGTTTGATGTGTCATAGTGTGACAAATCATTCAAAACTTGAATAGTTTTGCTGCTTTTTGTTATGATTTTTGTGACTTGAATCAGAAAAAAGGTTTAGTTTTAGTAAATGGTATAGATGTTATAAATTTTCATATATTGTAATCTTTTTGTTTGTGGATTTTTAATAATAATTATATTAAATACAGTGGAACCCCACAAATCTGAACTAATTGGGGCTATAGCCTGTTCTTATGTGCCAATAAAGTTCGGATTTGCTGTGTATGTTACATTTTACATTATTGCGTTTTTTTTATTAACAATCAATATTAGACATTCATTACATATTTATGTATCAAAAATTGAACAGTTTTGCAGTGGTACACGTGAATAGTCTTTGGAACAATAACATCACACGAAAGTTTCTGTGAATTACAAAAATGATGAAGCTGTATTTTTATGGTTTACACAAGAGGCAGAAAGGAGTTCCTATTAGTCGCCCAATAATACAAGAAAAGGCATTACAGTTAAACAAGTTAATGAACTGTGATTTAGAATTTACTGCTAGCAATAGATGGTTGGATAGATGGAAGAGAAGGCACGGAATTAGTCAACTAACGGTAAGCGGGGAGGAGTTATCTGCTGATAATCTTGCTGCAAAAGAATATTTAGACGAATTCACAGATTTGATTTCGTCTGAAAATTACTCAACCCAGCAACTGTTAATGCCGACGATACTAAATTGAATTTTAAAGCCCTCCCCACTAAAAGTCTTGCTTCTAAACAGCCCTTAAAAATATGAACTTGAATGAACTCCCTGTTCATTACAGAGATCAATTTGTTCCTTTGGTAACAAAATTTAATGAACAAAATGGACTGCTGCCAAAAGCTCTACTTTTGATAGACAATGCTCCTTCACATCCTTCAGTCATGCATTTGGTATGTAAACACATAAAAGGAATATATTTCGCAACTAACGTGATATCGTTGCTTCAGCCTATGGATCAAGGTGTGCTGCAGAACATAAAACTGAGCTACAGAAAAAAGCTTCTGCAAACATTAATTGAAGAAGAATATTTTTTTTCTATTCCAGAAAAACTTAAGACGATTAACAATAAAGGATGTAATTTACTGGGTAACTCAATCCTGGAGTAATATCAGGAACACTTTACTGCGGAAATTTTGGAAGAAGCTCTGACCTAGCCTCGAATTTGTGGAAACACCGCTTAGAACACGGGATGACGTAACTGAGCTCCTGAGTACCAGGATGTGAAGATGCTGAATAAAGTTGCCTGGAAGAGTGGACAGCACTAAATAACAATGAAGAATATACATGAGCATGACATGGTGTCTATGGTCCAGCATCAACACGATGACAGTGTAGCAAACAGCGATAGCGACAAAAAAGATGCCTCTACGAATGCTGTTTCTCATGCCGAAGCTGCCGCCACTCTCGACATTGCGTTGTGTTACGTAGATTATTATTAAATAGTTTTGATCAGCAATTAGTATATTAATTTATTTAAATTATGATAAGTCTCAAAACAAATAACTCAATATAACAATAATAATAAGGTATGTATTTTTAATCCAAATTTTAAAAGGAAAACAATTCAGGCCTATTTTATACTTTTTGAATTCAAACAACTGTTTTGAATTGTTAAAAATATTTACATTCAGTAAAGATCTAATAATTGTTTTTGTTACCCACATTATTTTATTATTAACTACAATATATATTAGTCTTTATTAAATACATTCCTCAAATAAAAATCTAAAAATTGAATGAAAAATGTATAAATTCATATTTTCTGAGATATTTGTTGAAAACTTTGCGAAACTATTCACTTTTTCTCACTTCTGACCAATTTCTGTAAACATAGTAAACAATAAAAAAATTGTAGTCAAAATTTATTTAATGAGTGTTTATAATAAATTGGGATTTTGTAGTGAACATTTTTAGCCCGGTATCGTATGGAGAAGTAACACAATAAATTGAATTCTTGTTTTGTTGTATGTTCTGTTTGGCAAAACTTTAATGTTTAAACCTAATAAGTACCAAACCTATAATTATAGTATATTTACTGATAAAAGTAAAAAAAACTTACTGAGAAAAAGGGTTTTCATCACACTTTATGATTTACATCAGTTACTCCATTTTTACCAATGTCATGGAACTTAATAATAGAATCTTTGTCTATATAAGTGTTTAATCTAAAAAAAAAATTAAGGGATATTAATAACGTAAAAAATTAAAGTAACTGTTATAGATGATTGAAATTTAGCTAGTCTGTTTTGTTCAACCATAATTTAATACGGTATTGTTCAACCATATTACAAAAATGTTTTCAATAAAAATTATTAAATAATATTTGTGTGTTCTCTTAACTAAAAATAGTTGGACATCTTTTAGTATGTGTTGAACACATCGATCTACCATTTGCAACTAAATACCATAAATGGTTCATTAGTTTAATTTTGCAGTAGAGCTCATGTATAGTTTTAGATTTCTCCCTCAATAATAATGGAGTTTTAGTAATAAATATTAGGGATGGGCCGATTCCAATTCTCGATTCCAGGAATCATCGATTTAATGGTATACAGGAATCATTAATACTCTATTCTCCATCGATTAAAGTCCCGATTCCGATTCTTATTTTTTAACCGTTGAAATACGTATGTAGTGTAATTATATGAAATGTAATTAAATATCAACTATATCTTATTCAAGTATTAGTTGCTTTGAAAGAATGAAACTATTAAAGTGAATATCTATTTGAGATGATAAAAATAATATTATTATTTATGACGCAACAATATAGACTATTGAAAGCTTTTCTCGTCTGTTTTTCAACGCTCTTCTTGCTCAGCTGTCTCTCTTTCTCTCTCTCTCCCCATCTCTGACCATCCCTTCATACATCTGGAAACAAAACACAAAGAAAGGTTAGTTCCAACTTCTCCAGTTATACAAACTAAAATGGCTATTGTTGAAGCTATGTTGTAATTGTGAACTGAAGTTTATATTTGTAATTTTTAATAAATCATTACTTCTGTCTGATATGTTTGTCATGCTTTAAGAAAATTCTATTCTTAAACCAAGGTCGGACGTTTTGTGTAGCCTATTACATTAAAACAAAACTTTTAAAAAACATCACCATATGACCAAGATGTTAACTTAATTCATTATTAGAGAATATCATGTAGACCTATATAATTTTAAAGAATGAAGAATAGAAAGAAAAATTTGACAATCGGAATCGGAATCGAAAATTTTTGGTATCGCCCCATCCCTAATGAATATATGTCAGGGTATAATAATGAACTAAAATGATTTTATTACATTTCAACAACTTACAAATTATAGTTATAGCTATATTTACTGATAGTGAGAAATTTATCTTGATATGCATATGAGAAATAAAGGTAGTTACTATGAGTACTTGATTTTAAATAATTATTCAATAGCTATACAGGTACAAAAGCCAAGACACGCGTTTATTAGTTTATTTACTAAGTTTTTTATACAGTTATATTTCCTAGTTTTTTGTTTCAAGTAATTTTCCAAATTTTTTTGTTGTGGCTATTGTAGATTTGTAGTACTGGAATAGATAAATTAATTGAACTATGTATTTAAATAATAGCTTCATTATAGTAAATATTACATTATTTTAAGTGTTTTGTGACAATTACTACAAAGCTATGATATTTATGGTTTCAGTGTAACTGTAATGAAAGGCAGGAAGATGAGGTGGGTTGCTGAAAAATCAGAGCCATTGTGGTACATTGAAGGTTAGTAGGGCTTTAATCCATTATTATTGTTTAAACAATTTGTTTGTGTGTTTGTGTGTGTGTGTGTGTGTCTAATTGTGTATCTTACAACAGTAAGTTTTTCCACCCAATGACTTATGCACCCTCATGTGAATCAACTTACCTTGGCAACCATCAGCTTTACGTTTGTAAGCATAATGATGAGTTGCTTTCTCAAATGTCTCAGAAAACCAAGTCCTGTATTTTTAAAAAACAAATTATCAAGTTTCAGCCTTTGCTGCCACTTTCGGGTAGTACGTTTAGAGATGGGTGCAACTTAAAGACTGTGAATTGTGGAAATATCTGTAGAACTTGTTTATAATATATATATATATATATATATATAATAAATTACTACAAAATTTGCCAACTGGAAGAATTTAATTAAATTTTATAATGTATTAATGTATTATCTAATTTTCCGTTTCAGGGTTTCTTGACATTTTTTAAAACTCTGTTCTAATAAAAGGTTATGGCAATGACCTTTTTTAATTTCTAAACTACTTTTCAAATTAAATAACAAAATGTTAACTTTAAAAACATGAAATTAACTAATGTAGGCCTATAGATTCAAAATTATGGGCATATATAGAAACATATTTACAATAATAATTAAAATTTATTTTACCTTCATTATTAACTATTTAATGTGTTTAAGGCTAATGACAGATCACAGACCAATTCATGCTATGTCGGAGAATTTCGTAAATGGTTTCTATTTCGATAGAAATATATTCAAGCATCCAAACTTAGAGTGTATTTGTAGCAGCAGGAAATAGTCTGTGATCTGTCAATAATCTTAAATACAATAATAATAATAGCTCAAGTTCTCTGCCATTTAGACAGGCTGGTCACTTTACTGTGCTATTTTATTCATATTTTTTTAAACTACGAATTCTTATCTATATCAATTAGTGTATCCAATAAAAATTCATGTTAAATTTTTAAGCTTTTTTCATAAATTTACAGAAGAAAACATATACATTTTAAAATAATGTATTATTTACATTACAATATTACTTTTAAACTATCATTTATTTAATAAAGTGCTTCTGCATATTTGAAGTACAATTTAATATTTCTTCAAAGTAAAGTAAGAATTTTCTACACCTAAAGGTTATAGTATTAAAATAGTTTAATCCAGAAACTATAAAATAGGTAGGGTATAGTTTGAAATGTTTGTATATCTCATATTGTTTTGGTGGTATATTGTTGGTTATCATGAACATAACAAAAACAACCAATGATACACAACCGAACAATATGAGATTTACAAACATTTCAAACTAGACCCTACAGACTTACTCAACACCCAACTACATTATAACTCACATACACTTTTTAACATCATAACTCCCAATACCCATCAAAAACACCTACATCCACACCCCCACTTTCACCTTCAAAAAACCATAAGGTCAGTTACAGTCTGAATTGACAATGGGACACATCTCCGTCCTTAACAATTATAAAAGTAATTGTTACCACAAGTAAGTGTAACATATACAATTGCTTTTAGTTATATTTCTTAATGTTTGTTGAAAGTCATTCTAGCAGAAAATTTGTATTTCCAATCTGGCTAGAGAAACAGTCTAATGAGAATGCCTGGCAAAGATCGTGACTTGTCTCCCTTTTCCAGCATCTATCCCTTCTTGAGACTGGTATGCTGGAGCTCTGTCCTTCATCTCAGTTGGATCTCTTGACCAGTAAATCTTGAAATCTCCCAAGATGCCTGGTAGTTACTTATTGTGGTGTTCCGATAGCCTATGTTGAAAGACTGAAGAAAAAAATTTAACATTTTATAAAATTGTTTAAGAGATTTTTGTTATAGTTTGACACTTATGAATTTTAAAATAAATAGATAGAAACAATGTCAATAAGCTTCAATCTTCATAAAATTGATATTTGAATCTTAAGCTCCAAATTTGAAAATGATTGACCCATACTCCAGCTTGGAAAATGTTGATAGTTGACTAATCAGAGGCTAGCCAGGTCACTTCTTATTGGCCCTCGTCTGGATTACACCATGATCAAAGTTCCAAGTTCCGTTATATTTCTTTAAAAGAGTTCCTGCGGCTGATTTGATTTTTTGTCTATTATAGCATACCTTACAGTACTCATATCTGGTCTTGCATGACATAATTTTCCCAGCATGTTATTGTACATCAATATAAGTGTGACTCGTACTTATAACTATATTTTTATGGTAGTTATTCATTGAAAGCTGTTTGTAGGCTACTGGTGGTCTATAAAGTTGTGTTTATCACCTAGTTTTATTTTTAAATAACTTTTTTACTTCAAATTTCAATTTTATGTTGTAAAATGACTCTCGTTTATAAATTTGCGTCTTCAAAAAAAAATTGGCATTTTATATAACCTACATTTTGTCAGTAATGTTTTAATAAATTTATTACCATAATTTAATTTTTGGGTGTGGATCTGTATACTTTTAGTTAAATGTATTCATTACTATATTTTTTAATGTAAAAGATTCATCAATTTTATTTATGTATTACAAGATACATAGTACATTGAAAACCTGCCTTGAGTAGTTTTTCTTATTTGCTTGTTTTGGCTGATTTACCAAGTGGTTTTGAATCTCGGTGTACACGCACCTCTTCCTGCTAGTTCTATAAAAATATATTTTACTTTTTTAAAAAATATAATAATTTTATTTCATTTTTCCAATACAGCCTTTGACCTCTTTATTGTGTGTGTTCATACTCATGTGTATGTTGAAAAATATCCGTAAATGGTATTTTTTCCCACATATAAAAATAATAATAACAAATAACATGCAGTATACTGATGATACACATTGTATACCTAGTTTTCTTAAAAACTTCCTGTAAAAGTTATTTTTTTTTCAATTCCTCAATGTAACAATATTTTTTTATATGCAAATTGTTTCCTTGTAGACATACCAAACTGAATATATTTCAAAGTGTTTGAATATCTCTACAATACCATGATATAACTTGAATGACAACTCTGTTAAGAAATTACTCTCTCCTTTAGAAGTTATATACAGAGTTTGTATATAGTTGCATAGAAAATTAGATAGCTCTTGGTTTTCCATGCAAAAAAATTAATCACACACATATACGTTCAGGCTCTACTGTAATTGTTCCCACCAAGCTACATTATCTTGTAGAAACCATGTTCTTCTTAGTCTTTTTTATCCTTATGCTATACTTATTAACTTGATAAAACAACTTTTTCATCTATTATCTCTGTTTAACCATTCTGTTTTTTTTTTAAAAATTTTATAACATTATAATCTCAAAACTAAATAAAAACATATTAAACATATTATTTAAAAACATATTAAAACACATTAAATAATTAAATGTTTAATAAACATATATAACAACCCAATACAATTCACATTCTAATTTAAAATATAATATAAAAAACCTGCTCTTAAAATCACTGCCGCCTAGTTCAACAATAATACTCAGTAGCCAATTTAGACACTGAAGATAACATAGTGCAATCGAAAACGTTATACCTCAGTAAGTTGTTCATAAATTTACTTAAATTGTCACTTGAGCAATTCGTTGTTTATAAAGTTCAAATGTAAATATTTCACTGATCATCATGGGTAACAAAACTATGACATAAAGTACCACTACTTTTTATCTGAGTAGGCCTACTCAATGTACCTTATTTCTTAATTTGTCCATGTATTTTTCTAACATTTATTAATGTTATTGGTAAATTGATTGTAGTAGAGGGCTCTTACAAGAATACTGTTATATATTTTGGCACAGTGGACCAAAAAATGTATCGTAATGTATGAATCTATTAGATTTTACGGAGGACCATTAAGATAGAATCATACTAAATTTCTGGTAGCGGTAAAAGCAAAAATGATGTCATATAGGGGTTACATACACAATAAATGGTAAATATAAAAGTGAATATACCTGAACCATGAAATCTCCCATTCACTATTGTCTTCTAGATGGATGACAACGAGTTTTAGGTACAAACAGTCCACGCTCTACACATTACCTAACTACAAGAAAAATAGTTTACATATAAACCAAAAAAGTCACTATCATATACTATTAACTACACAACATGATATTTCAGTTTGTTTAATAAAGTCTGCGCCACACGGCGGGAGAAACTTCGATAAAAAACTGTGTCACACAGAACATAATGAGAAAGAATTGAGACTCAATCGATGTATTGCATGGAACATACCAAGAAAGCTTGCACTAAACTCACTTGCTAAATCTTGTAAGGGACAAGGATCGGCCAATAAGAGTAGCTAGCCGCCTCTCTGAAGCATTTACATTCATTTAGAACTTTAATATTAAAACTTAATATTAACTTTTTTGTTACAAGGAAAAATAAGTAACAAATTTATTAAAATAAAACACATAAAAATGACATCTTAAATGAACAAACACGGCACAGATCACACATACTTTTCGATCACATCACTTCTACCTTTCAAAATAATGGTACCGAGGAAGCGCAACTGCAGCATTCCTAGTGGCAAAAATACGAGGCTAAAGAAGTCGTAAGACGAAAACGTTTCCTCCATGTGTAAGTTGACAATTTAACAACTTTTAGTTAACAAAAAGTCTGGTCGCAACTGATAGCAAAAGTGTAATAAGAATTAACAACCAGCTCGTCATGATCACCAACAAGATTTCAAAAATAAAAAGTTAAAAATCATGGTAATAAACATTAAAAAAAAATGTTACTAAAACACATACAATAGTCACTGTAATATCCAAGAAATAATTATGCTTATTGTACAATGAAATTCAAACAGATAAATTAGATAGACAAATAAATAGTTTAAATAGATAATTTATCATTAAATAGATAATTTAACATTTACAAATGTGTTATTGTATCTAATTACATTCGAACACAATCCTAAAAAATATTCCTTGCGCAATTGCTTTCAATCTTCAATTCCTATTGCATTAGTGACTTAACACTGAAACCAATCATTATACCTTTGCTTTAAACACATTTTATATTTATATTTTAGTATGATTTTTAGCTATGCTCTTATATTTATCCCTATATATAATTGGTATATCTTGGTATATCCCTATATATATCTTGGTATATAATTGTTACTCAGAGTTTTCTCTTTAGCTTGTGGAATAACAAAAAAAAAAAAAAAAAAAAAAAAATTAAGAAACCTAGTGAACTTACATTTGACAAAAAAATGATTCGATGTGATAAACAGTTAAATGCTTTACTTTTGAATTGCAACTATAAATTTCATGATTCTCAACTGTAAAATTATATTGAATTGTTCCATAATGGAAACACCTCTTCATATTCACTTATTTCAGATTTTGATAAGAGTTCAATTAATCTTCTGCAGGTTCTCCACCAACAAGAACTGTGATTGTCGTTTTTTTAACAGTGTTATGGAGCATAACATTTCAACCATTATATCTAAATCTGCCATAACCTTTAAGCTTCGTCCGTGGTCATATGTAATAACCAAATAATATTAAACACTAAATCACAATCAATAATTTTTTTCTCGAACATATTTTAATAAAAAGTCATAAATATAGGTGAAGTAACAGACATAAAGTATAAATCAGTTAAGGAACTATTATAAATTATAATTCATTGAAACATCTAATTGTAATTTAGATGTTTTATTAGCTATTCTTACTGATGATGACGTCTTTGTCATCAAAACAGGTTTGAGAAATAAATTATTGGTAAAGAGTTGGTGTTTATTATTATTTATTCATTATTTGTAATTATTTTATTGAAATTGGCCATCACTAATATTTTAGTTGCTTGACGTAATCATCTTGGATTCACTGATTAAACTATAATTAAAAATTACTTAACTAAGTGAATAATTGTTGACCCGTTTGAAACAATGTGAGTAGAGGCCTTGCTTTGTAAACGAACGATTGTTTCAAAACGTGTCAGCAAGTAAGCCCTATGTATTCACTTAGTTAAGTAATTTTTAATTACGCCCTATAGACTAATATTTTGTTAAATATCATTTTTGTTCCCCTCCCTTGCAAATGATGAAAAATTTTATCTGTAACATTTTTAACTAGAAAACTTGTAAATATGTTACACTTGCCTATAGTAGCACTTACGTTTATAATTGTTGAGGACAGCTGTTTTGGAAGCTGTGTCCCATTGTCAACTCAGACCGTAACTCTTAGTTACACACCTCCCAAAACGCCCAAACCATCCTCAACAATTATAAAAGTAATTGCTACTATAGGCAAGTGTAACATATTTACAAGTGCTTTTAGACAAAAAGTAGTAGCTCATGTGAAGATGGAATCAACTAATATAAAATTGTTATTCATAAAAAAATATAATACATTTCAATTTCGCTAATCGTAAATTTGTGCTACTGTAAAGTAGAGTATAAATTGATCTAAATTTTTATTTTGTAGAACAACCACCTCCTTTTCAACTTGACCAGTTTTAAAAGACTAATTTGGACATGAGTATAGCGTTACTTGGACATTTAACTTGTTTGGGAAAATATCTTGGTTAAATACTAAGCAAAACAATATACTACTAGAAAAGAGACAAACATTTTCAGTGTAGAATGCTGCGTAACAAAGAGAAAACAGATGGTAAATCGGTTTTAAGTATACAAATTCAACATGATGAATTTTTGTTAATTTAGTTTGATGAAAAGGGAAACCATATTTGGTGTGGATCATTATTGAGATGTTATTTATCAAATAATATACTTTTTTTATCTACTTTATAGACTCTTCTAATGTTGATTTACTCTTTCCTCTTAAAACAGTTGATTGTCTTCATTGTTCTATTCTACTTAAATAAGATATAAAGACAAGAAAATTAACTCCTTCCAAAAGTTACTAACACCTCTACTAATTACAAGACTAATATTTCTGTTTAATTTAATATTTATAACAGTTTTATCTTTTAGGACAAAGAATGTACAATGAAATTGTGATATTAAAATTTGAAGGGAAAGATAAATATGAATTAATCCTAGATCACTACTTATTCATAACACTTATGAATCACTGTTTGCAAATTCCTAGAATTCATAAATAAAAGATGCAAACTTATTGTGCTTTGTAATACCTCATTTCCATCATTACCAGGTAAATTCTCTATTACCGAATTTAATTTTGCATCATAGAATATAGAAATGAATAGTGTTTGCAGATGGTTTCACTAAACAGTTTGTAAATATTCTATTCTCGTATTTTAGTTAATTTTGTGCAAGTTGGAATATTGTGTAAATATCGTAATTTCAGTTTTAGTGTTCTTATTGTATATCTATTATAATTACTTTTCCTTTTTTGTTTGAAAATATGGATGATAGACTATGTGTCAGCTCTAAAATTAATTCCTATATTATATGTGTGATACTAAATGTTGGAAGTTTTTGTTATTACTAAATTTTGAGGCTATATGTCGACCCTAAATATTGATACTATGCATCAGCAATAAATTTCGCTACTATGTGTTGGTGATAACTGTTGGTGTTATATATTGATGCTAAATTTCAGGAGTATGCATTGTTGATAAATTTTGGGACTGAAAGTCAGTTATAACTCTTGTTATTATCTGTCTGTGCTAAATGAATGCATTATTTATTACTACATTTTAACTCTAAATGTCAGGAGTTTGTTTCAGTGCTAGCAGCCATTTCAAATTATAATTAAGTGTTTTTTAAACTACTGTAATGCAATAAACATTTGTATTTAATTTACAAATTATGTTAGTTCTATTAACCTATTATATTTGTTGATTCCATCTTCACGTGAGCTACTAGTTTTCACTAAACACTTGTAAATATTTACAAACTTGCCTATAGTAGCGTTTACTTATATTTGTTGAGGACGGGCGTTTCGGGAAATGTGTCCCATTATCAACTCAGACCGTAACTCAATGTCAGTTACGGACTCAATTGACAATGGGACTCGTCTCCCAAAACGGCCGTCCACAACAAATATAAGTAAGTGCTACTATAGGCAAGTTTGTAAATATTTACAAGTGTTTAGTGGAACCTATTATGCGTAAACATTACATAAAGCTGTCTTAGTAATAGTGCCAAAAATAAAATAAGCCACAATAGTGTGAGTCTCCATGATATAGGTCACCTAAATTGTAAAATTTGAATTTTTACTTGATATATAACACTTAAAGGTAATGAATTTTAGGCATGCTTGGTAAATTTCTGCTATAAAAGATTTTTCAAAGGTTCTATGAATTTTTGTTTACCCCTTTTCATTTATTTAATAGTACCACTTACTTATATTTGTTGAGGACCGCCGTTTCGGGAGATGTGTCCTATTGTCAACTCAGACCATAACTGATCTCAAGGTTTATGTAGGTTAGGGTGTTAGGGTATCAGTTACGGTCTGTGTTGACAATGGGACACATCTCCCGAAACGGCCGTCCTTAACAAATATAAGTAAGTGGTACTATAGACAAGTTTATAAATATTTACAAGTATTTAATGAAAACTAGTAGCTTACGTGAAGATGGAATCAACAAATATAAAAATTTATTACATTAACAAATGAAAAGTGAATATGTAACAAGAAGTAAGAGAAGCAGCCTAATCTAGGTAACCAAACACTGTAGATCACAATACAAGGTATACCCAATAACTAAATTAACAAACTTATGTAATCAACAACAAATTCACAAAGTTATATAGATTAAACCTTTATTTCAGTGACCATACTATCATCAGAGAGTATAACTACAAGAGTTTACAAACCCAACTCTTGATTAGTTTTATATTATTATGTTATATCAATTGTATTTTATATCAATATTTTCAGGACCAAATGCAGTATTTTACAAAATATAAAAAAAAATACTTACCAATATTATTAATATTTTTATGATCAGAATTATGAAATATTCTGTTTTTGTAGAAACACTTTACCTCTTTTCTTCATGTATATTAAACACAACAAAGAAACATATGCACAAATAATTATATACAAAATATTATATATGTATCAAATAATAAAAAATGCATATTATACAAAAAAATGTATTACATAAAATATGAAAGTAGGCAGCGATGGATAAATATGAACTTATTTTCCAAGTATTTTCAGTTCTGGCTCTGGCAATAAAAACATTTCCATTTTCGTTATGATGATCGATAAATAAGTGGGCATTGAGCTTCAGGGTAATAGTCTAGATAAGTCATCTAAGTAAGGAGTTGGTAAATCCAATTAATCTTCTTTTCCACTTTATAATTCTCTCGCTATATTCAAAAATATCTATGGGAACTTTCTACAGTCCATAGAAATATCAATTTCAAAAACACTGTCGATATTAGTATCAAAACCCTTATATCACTTTAAGTCTTAGTTTCAATCCATTGACAAATTTCTAATGTAACTGATAAGGACAGTAAACCATCTCGTCATTATGTTGTGGCTCACTTCTGACTTCACATAGTTTGTTGTATGTGTCAGCCAGTAAATACAAACCAATAGACAGAATAAAGTCTTCAGAGTTGACTGGTGGAAATTGCAAAATAATGCTGTACTATATTTTGTTCATAAATAAAATCAATTTATGTAATAGCACTTTAATATAAAAGAAATTATGGCTGCCACTGCACTGGTGAAATATTCGTTACAATATGGAGCATCTGCTACTTGTGGGGTTATTTGGATTTTGATTAGATAACTTTGTTAATGTAGTAAAATGGATTTAAATATTAAAATAGTTTTAAAAAGTATGAAAAGTTAACTTCATAGTAGCTCAATATAATGTTAATAAAATTCAATGATTATGAAAACAGGAAGTTACTCAGGCCTGTGAACATTATACCCATAGTAAAATGTTAACTTTCAATTTGATTTGCAACCTGTTCTTTCACAAAGGCTAACCAGAAAACAAGTAATATAAATTTTTTTAAAAAGTCAGTTTCTACTTAAATTAACAAAGAAAAATTTTGTTTTAGTTTTTTAAATTTTATAATTACAATTAATATAAATAGGTTGGTTTTGGTTGGTAAAGATTATTTAGATTTTTTGGACTAGGAGACTGACAGACTTACCTTGGTAAGAGTCCACTCTGTAGTCTTGAAATAGAAACACATAAAAGCACTTAAACAATGATATATTTCAACCACACAGTGGTCTTTGTCAATCGAAGAGAAAACACAAAAACCACTAGAGGTTTTTGTGTTTTCTCTTCGATTGACAAAGACCACTGTGTGGTTGAAATATATCATTGTTTAAGTGCTTTTATGTGTTTCTATTTCAAGACTACAGAGTGGACTCTTACCAAGGTAAGTCTGTCAGTCTCCTAGTCCAAAAAATCTAATTAATATAAATACATATACATGTACAATATATATATGTACATGTTAGAATAACAATATGAAGTAGCAAATATAAAGTGAATTTCCTTGCAATTTTCCATTTTCCTTTCTATGTATAGTGTTGGACTATTATTTTTGTTTGCCAGTATTATTCATGTTCTTTTTCTCGTCACTTGCATTGTGTTGTAGTTTCTTTAAGCTTTCCTTCCACAATGTTTGTTTGTGAAGCAAAGATTGATACCGTTAATCCAGTTTGTTTGTTATTTTCTATTAATTTTTAATCCTAGAGCATTATTTATGATATTATATGGGAACCACAGGAACAATTTAAAGTTGTGCAATGGAAATTATGATGATAACCAGATGGGGTCAAAAGAAAAATTCATATACATCTTTGATGAAGTGCATTTCTAGCTATGGGATAGTTGGCTCAGTGTAAATCGTTAGAGTTTAAATTAATCACTTAAACAATAGTTTATGACTATCCAAACTTTAAATTTTGTAAATTTGTTAAAACTTACTGAGACTTGTGTCTTAATGTCTCAGTAAGTTTTAACAAATTTACAAAATTTAAAGTCCGGATAGTCGTAGACTATGGTTTAAGTGATTAATTAAGATTTACTGAACGTAATGGACTACAAAATTCAAGACATTAAATATAAAGATACTCAGTCCGAATCCCACCTAGGCCCCAAAAATGTTTATAATTTAATTATTGAATAAATATTTGAAAAAACTGTAATATAAGCCCGGTCTTCATCACTGAAAAGAATTGGTAGCTACTTGGCGCTAGATTTGGACTATATGGAGAATGATCGAACAACTCCCATCAAAAATCATCCATGAACTGTTGGATATGATTAGCTATGTGTGTGGATGTGCATTGTCATGAATAAACAACATTTTTCTCAAAAGTTTCTTCCAATGTTTCATTTGTATCAGCTGCTGTAGTTTCTCCAGTTACAATACATTTCTATGTTAATTGTTGAGCCTTGTTAAAATAAATCAACAAAAATCACACTATCGCAGAAAACAGTTTCCATGATCAGTTGGTTACAGAGTTTGAAGACATTTTCTTGGTTTTTTGGAGGAATGTATATGTCCAAATTCAATAACTGTGCTTTTTTGTCTCACATTCACGTGCTTCACTCATGTTTCATCACCAATTAGGATGTAATGAAGAATATTTATTGTAGACTACAAGAAAAGTCAAATTTGTAACCAGCCTTTATTTTTTGTGATTTTCTGTAGGTTTTTGTAACCCACTTTGTAAGGAATTTGTCATTGCCAAGCTTCCACACAATGATTGCATGAACTAAAGTTTCGTAAAATTTTGGAAAAATATTTTGAGAGTTCAGTAATTGAGACGATTTTCTTGAATTTTTTTATCGATTTTCATAACTAAGTGATTAGTAACCAGGCGCACAGTAACCAGGTGAACACAGTTGCAGCCAGTTTTAAAATCAGTTCTCCACTGGCTCACTCTGCTTTCACTCATTATTCCATTTCCATAAACTTCACAAAGTTAGCAATGGATTTCAATTGAGTTGTTATTTTTTTCCAACAAAAACCTTATCACTGAACGCACTTAACAAATGGAAGGATTTAAAATTGCACTGCGTATTTTAAGTAGTTATAGTAAGAAAGGTAGGAAATATATCCTGAAGGATTACTATAATTTCCAAAATTGTTTACTATCACTTTCAATTTCAATCCACCCAATACAAAACTGTTTAAATTTATGCTTGGACATTTTATTTACAATTTAGATTTATAACCGTAAAATATTAGGTAAATAAAAAACTACTTAATAATGATAATTCTGACGCCGTTAGTTGTATGGTGTCATAAATTAACCCAAATTCAGTAGATATATTTTAAAATTAGCATACATAAACAGCTGGTCAAGAAACTGAAATTGCACTGATGACTTCTAAGTTAAAGAGAAGAAGGTTCTGAGGTGCTCAAGTTTAAGAGTTCAAACATAACCCTATTCAATCACTAAACCAAGGGTGGCTTCAGGATTTATTTTTCGGGTAGGCACAGTTTAGGGGGTCGAGCACAGAAATTGTTTAAAATTTAAATAATGTGTTTGAGGGCAATTTTACTCTCAGGACAAATAGATACAATAAGCTACACAAAAGAGCAATTATTTACTACTTTATTGTTGCATGGTGCATTCTAAATTTCACTGTAATATTATGAGTTTCCCTTTTGATCTTGGATAGATAACATTTTTTTTAAATAAATGAAATTTAAGAAGGATTTTAACAAATAAATTAAAAAAGTTGGGTAGGCCCGGTGTACTTACTGGTGCTACTGCATTATACTGTTAATAGATTAGGAAAAATTTAGTAAATAGGATTGAAAGTGACCTGTAAAAAATATTCAGTGACCTTTCCTCTAAACATCAACGGGAAAATAAAGGTGAGAGAAATATATTCATCAAATTGGGCTTTGTGGACTTCTCAAATTCCTCCAAAAAAAATGCATATTTTTCAAGTGGTTGGTATAAAACCAATCACTACGAAATTCCATTTATTATACTGGAAGCATTTTATGTAAGTACTTAGAAAAAAACCAATCTTGTTAAAGATAAAATTAACTGTTTTTGGAAGTAATAGGGTTAGAAAAAAGGTAAAGAAAAATTCCAAACAAGATTTAAAAAAAAGAGGGGAATGGGACAGTTATAGGTTTAAGAAAAGTCATTCCTCTTTGGTGGAGATGAAAGAAGATTATTAGAAACATAAAAGTAAAGGAAATCAATTTCACTTAATGAAATAAAAATAATAATAGCTGCTATTATGGTATGGAATAGCTTTTAAATTTGTTTATGGATATACTAATATATAATAAATGCTAAAAATAGGATTACATAATAAATAAAAGAAAACAATGTTAAAATTTATATAATGTATTTTAATTTTTCACTAGTAAAAAAACTGATAAAATTTAATAACAATAAAAAAGAGGTACCAGTTGCTTTCAAAGATATTGATTTTCTGAAGTTATATTGGCAAATATTTCATGTCTATCAGTTTCTCACAGAAGTTACCATTGTTGTGTACTAAACATTTGCTCTAGTTTTCTGAAACAAGAAATTTCTGTATTTATTTATTTTAAAACCTATACCTTCTTATAATTAAAAAATTGTCTAGTTGGAAATCATTTGAAATATGTTTCAATTGAATGTAGAATTCACATTGTTTTTTCAAATCAAAACATACTGACAATTCACTTGCGTCTTATTTCTTAGTATATACAACCTAGTTTTTGACGTTAAGTTTTTCACTAAACCCTTGAACATACATTGATATGTTACACTTGCTTATAGTAGCAGGCCCCTACTTACTTTTTTGATTGTTGAGGACTGTTGTTTTGGGAGATGTATCCCATTGTCAGCTCAAATCATAATTGACCTCTGGTCAACCTATATCTCCCAAAACGGTCTCCCTTATCAATCAAAATGTAAATGCTACTATAGAAAAATATAACATGTTTGTTCAATGGTTCAATACATGTTTGTTTTAATGTACTTACTTTACTTTGCTTTAGCCGATTCCCGCTATGGCTGTTGAACCATTCGGTGTCGAGCCTCCCAGTAATGACTGATTCTTAACAGCTATTTAATGTAAGACTAGTAGCTTAATTGAAAATGGAATTAAATATCAAGTTCTTCTTTAAAGATTTGTGTAACAGAAACAGTAGTTGTTTTGTGTTATCAAAGTACTTTCTCTATGTTTATGTTAATGGGTTAATATCTGTGGTGTATAGTGTGCTGTAATGTTAGTAGTTCTGTTGAAAAAAGGGATTGTTTAAGAGTGGCATTGATTAAGGCCTCTTTAAGTTTTAATGAAGCCTATCCATTCATCAAAAATACACAATTTCTTGCATAGCCAACTGTATAAGTCATATTAGGTAATTTATTTTGGCTTTATAATAAACATTTGTATGCCTTTCAAGCTAAAATTCTGTGTGTTTAACCATTTATTCTTGCATGTCTTGGAATTGTTGGAATTGGCCACCATTTAAAAATGGTTTGGGTTGTTTTTAGCCAGTCTTTATAGGAATCCCACCACACCTTTCAGTTTAAAAAAATGTCCCTGCCACTAAGAATCCAATAAAGTTGTTATTTTACTAAGTTCAGCTACACACTGATGAATATCATTTAGTGTGATTGAAAGTGTTATGTCTAACGTTTTTTTATAATTTTACCTTAAGTAATCACTAAGGGTTTTACCTGATAAACTAACTCTTGGAATTAGTTCACTGAAAAAAAAAATGGGTAATCTGCCAGACCCGACAAGATCTTCCCAGTCTTCATCAAGAACCTTGGCCCAATAGACCTCAAAACCTTCCTAAACTCATCAACCTAACTTGGAACACACTTGTTCCCTAGCAATGGGGAAAAGCTGAGGTATTATTGGAACACACTTGTTCCCTAGCAATGGGGAAAAGCTGAAGTATAATTATTGAAGAAAGATAAACCAGCAAATAACTTTAACAGCTATTAGCTGCTTACACGCACGTGTTGCAAAGTGACTGAATAAAAATGGTAGAACAAAGATTTTGAAAATTTGTGGAATCAAAAGGTGCCAAGCAGGAATACAAGTATAGATCTACAATAGTATAAGTTGTTAAATTTACCCAAGTTTTAAAGGATGGCTTTCAAAGAAAACAATCAACTTTTGCTGTCCTAGTAGATTTCTAGGGTGTATATGATAAAATATTGTGTTGCAAGTACATCTACAAGTTGAAAGTTAAGTGTGAATACCATGATGATCTTACGATTTATGTCAAAGAAAACCTCTGAATTTCATATCTCTTCTTCATCGACAACAGCCTGTTAAGGGCTACAGGTGGCAGCGTTTACACCTATACAAAGGGTACACCTATACAGCGATTACACCTAAATAAAGTACTCTCAAACCTCGCAACAGGGAAGTACACTCTGTGTAAGCAGGGAAGTTTTCCGAAAACTTTGGTGTGAAAATTGGGAACAAGAATCTACTGGTACCTTTACCAGCTCCAACCAGAACCACCAGTCGAGGATAAATATAGGGAAGTAGCACGATCAACAGCATCTTTTGCTGCCAGAGCAAGTACCGGCCATCTGGTGACACAGGAGTACCTATTTCATTTTAATCTCACAGAGTCTCCCTTGTTTGCTTTCTGTGGTGTGGAGAGCGAAACAATTGAACACATCCTGCAGAACTGCCCTTACCCATTACCTACAAGTGACATCCTCAGACCAATTGTGACAAAGTGGAAAGATCTAAGTTAAACGCACATGTTAAAGTGCAAAGTTAAGAAGAACATGTGTGCCATAGCATCATATATATATATATCGTGGACATCGGGCCATCAGCTACAGTTGAGCTGGACGCCTGCACGAAGAAGTAAGTAAGTAACCTCGCAACATGGAAAAAGTTGAAAAAAATTAGAGTAAGGGCTGACAAGACAGTTGCCTAGCCCTTCCTAATGTCCACTAAAGTCCAACACATCAACCCAAACTACCAAGGGCTACCCATTTAGGAAGTATCTAGTCATTAAGCTTAACTCAAAGCTGTCTTACAGCATGCACATCATAGACAGGCGAAAAAAATCCAAGTATGCATTAATCCCCTCAAACAAATAACCACTACAAAACAGAAAGCTACCCAGGACATCCGCAGCCTACATGACATACAGTAAACTCCCGATTATCTGTAGGCGGATTAACCGGTTTGCTGAATATCCGGGATCTGCCATTGTTTTACAAATATCCGATCAGATTCATGTGTTTAAAATTCAAAACAGTGAATTACGACGTAAATACATTTAAGGCTTAATAGAAGTTAAGATTAAGGGAATAGATATGTAAATATGTATGTACTAATTTTTACATTGAAAGTAAAACATCCCGACACTGGCCAGCGAAATAAAAGGGGCGAGCAAGGTGGCTATTAACACGTTCAGCACGGCGAGCGTCCCAGCACGTTTTGGGTTCCCTTGCGACTCACTGAGGGTATGCTGGTATGCTCCCCTCTTACATATCACTCTTATAAATCCCTCTTACATATCCCTATATCCCCTCTTACAAATTACATATGTGCATACATGCTTACTTTTGACATATACTTATGTACGTATTGTAAATAGTTACACACATATAAATGTACATGTTATAATCCGTCAAATACATCAACATTTTAAATTATTTTCTGTATTTATTTTGTCCTCTGAAGATTATTTGTGAATTGCATTAACCGGGGTCATTATTTGTGTAACTTATGTTATAATTATCGATCGTTTAGTGTATTCTTTGTTCATAGCTGATTATCCGGGGAATTCGGTTATCTGTCGTTGCCGGGCCACCCTATTCCTTGGATAATCGGGAGTTTACTGTATATCTGTCCAGTACTTGAATGTACTTGTGAAGTAAGTACATTCGCAAGCAAGACAAATCTTTCTAAATACAATTTTTTCCAAAACTACACCTTTTGACTGATTACAAGAGGTGTGAAATCAACACCAATATCAGTCATACAACTACAAACTCGCATCAAACCTCTAGCCTGGTGCCCATACAGTGATATGTCACAGTCACGTCGGCCCTTCCCACAAAATGAATTGACTAATCAGCTTTATATATTACAATACCAGAAATGAGCTTGAATTGTATGCTTTGAAACCATCAAAATAATATATCTGGTGAGTGAATAGCTTCACATTTACACTGATGGTTCATACTTGTCTGAAACAAGAAGAGCAGGTGCAGGATGGTACTCTCATCTATTTGAAAACTCTAGACAGTGGGAAGTAATGCTAGTAACTGCGACGGCAAGGCGTGCATGGTCTACCAGGCTTCTGGAAAACTAACCTGGACCTGGGGAGAGTGGTTTTCTTGATCAACTCACTGGCAACAAATACTGGATTTAGCAGCAATACCCATACTGAATGTTTGAGAACAATCCAATGCTGCACTAGACAGGGAGAGCTCATCTTAAATGGGTGGATCATCTTAAATGGTAACTGTACAATGGGTACTCAGTGACTTTGGAATTCCTTGCAATGAAAGAACTGACATTAGGGTCAAACAAAGAGCTGAAGTAGCCCAATCTGACGCACTATAAGTAGAGTTAGAAATCTAATAAATACGATAGTCATTAACACCACAGAAAGTATTCTGATTATCCTGAGCACAGGGAAAAAGTGAGAGACTCTTGCCAATCTCAAGATACTGGAAAGAAGTGAAGCTGTGGTCTACTTACACTTCAAGACATGGCTACCTGTGAGTTCATCTCCATCTCATAGACCTTACCGCTGTTGAAACCTCGCTATTGTGCAATCTTGCAAGAATGGACAATGAAAATTTACAAAACCATCAGGTTCTTCTCTTATTATCTTTATACAATTATCAATCGTTACATCATAAATTGTTACTGGCATGTTCAACATTAAATGGTTGAAGAATCACATATATTGCCTAAAGAAGAAGACCTTAAATTATAAACTCAGTAAGCTGAATTGTGTCACTAAGTTCAAATGTGAAAGTTAATCAGATCGTCATAGTCACAAAACCCATGTATTGTTCACATATTTACCCTACAGAAAACATTTGTATACTACTAAAATATACAAACTATTCTTTTAGTTATTTTCAACCAGGTCATTTTACATTCAATTATTTCCTACCAGGCTTTGTTCTTACATACTTTTAAAGCATTGATTTATTCGGTTAAATGTAGAATTGAGTATTTATTTCATCTCTTGAATATTTTCTCTCTGTTTTTTTGTGCGCTTAAGTTCTGGTGAGTTTTTATTACTTTTTTTTAAAGCCTGCTACTTTTTTGGATGATTTCTTTCACAGCCAGATTATCATATAGTCAGGTTATTCCTTTGTAAACTCTATTCTCTCAGTCATTTTACCCAGAAAATAATCACAAAATTATGTGATTAACCTTCAAGACTATCCATTTTATTCTACAATAGAGAACGTTTTTAAAAAGTAAATATCATTTAATAGTTTATAGTCCTTAATAATTATATACAGTCATTACTTTGGAGCAGATTGGGCTCGGTCCAGCTAGTCAGACCATATGAATATTCACGCCAACCCTACCCTAACGAGTATTTTCAGCTTTAGTATTAAACCTGAAGAAACTAATAATTTTAGATAAAGATAACAGTATATACACAAATTCAATTTCCGAAATAAAACATGGTTATAAATCTATAAAACGAATTCATGAACTAAGAATAATTATTTAATAGAATCATTAATATAAAATTATAACTTTTAGTAGATTATATAAAAAAGGATATCATACTCTTCTATTCCTTTCTTTGAATCTTCTAGTTAATCTATTTCTGTCTGTCTTACTTTTTTTGATTATTTTAAATATTTTTTTATCAGCATATTGATTTAACAAATATTAAATATACTAAAAACAATTTGAAAAATCATATATAAAAACTTTTGTAATAGATACCTTTTCTTAATGTTTGATGAATGGTATGACAATCAGTTTGACGTAACTGTTGTCTATGCCTCAGCAGCACCAGTAGCAGCGCCAGTAGCCGCTAAATTTAAAGATTATTTAAAATGAAATAAAATATTTACTCTATTATTGTATAACATTTTAACAATAATAAAATTATGAAACCATATTTATATGCGCAAGGGCTTGGATAGGTCATAAGTAAAGATAAACTGAATATGAAATATATTTTATTACTAAAAGTTAAATATACAATGCATATGATTACTTTATGACATAATGACTGATCATTGAGGCATTTTTCATACCTGTGGACGGGTTTTCAATATGCTATTCATAAAATGTTGTTGCCAATTAATTAAAATGAATCTTGATGTTTTCATGATGTTCCTGTTAGTTTGAAAATGCTGCCCTGCTAGACACTTCTTCAGTTTAGGGAAAAGATGGAAGTCAATAAATTCTAAGGTTATATATTATGGCTTGTACGGAGGAAATTATTAAAAATTTATGTAAATAAAGTCTAGACAACCAATTAAGTACAAAAAGAAAGCAGATGAATAGCTTGAAAATATAAAACACATTCACCAAACTACTATTGGTGCTGTTGGAATAGAAAAAAAGAGAATAAGAAAACAATTCATTAAACACCTGGAGCCCAAAATAAAATGGGGAAAAATAAGCATTAAAATGTAAGAAATGTCGGCAAAGAGTTAGATGAAAGATAGGGCAATTTATCACGAAAGAAAAAAGAGGAATATGAACTAAAAAAAAATAGATACATACATGATGTCAGGCAATGAGGCAAGTCCAGAATACTGATAACTACAGAAAATACATAGCTCATCAGAAAAAAAAATTGCTGGTCAGTAGGAAGTTTATTTTAGAAACTTACTGACTGATAAGAGAATAGAATTGACTAGTCTAAATAACTTGCAAATCAAACTTAATGATGAAAGCGTAAAGTTAACAATTGAAAATTTAAAATATGTTTTTAACAAATCTAAAAAACAGAAAATCAGCCCGTTTAGAAGAAGTAAAAATTACTAAAACATTTTAACAAGCAGGTTAGAATAGTATATTATTCCATATGGAGTACATAGGGCATATAAAATTGTTGTACCATAAAAATAAATTATAGGTTAAATATTTCAAGATATAATAAGATTAATTATTCACTTAAACAATAGCTTAAGTCCAACCCGACACTCGAAGCAGAAGACACTGATTAAGATCGCCACATAGGGATCGAAAACATTCTGTCTCAGTAAGTTTTAACAAATTTACAACATTTAAAGTTCGGATAGTCATAAACTATTGTTTAAGTGATTAATTAAGATTCACCGAATGTAATGGACTACAAAATTCAAGAATATAATAAGAGTTAATTTTAAAGGTGTAATAAAATATAGTTATATCTTGGATTAAACAAAAAAAAGTGGTAAACAAAATATGAAAATTATCTCTTTGGTATAATTGTATGAAAATTTACTTTTAAATAACTCAGTGATATAATTAATTTTAAAAGATATTTTATTTCAAGAAGAATGTGAAGGAAAAGACTCAGAAAAACCAAGTGCATTACTTTCTGTCAGGTTTATGTAAATATATTTTAATCCTGAATGAGATGATAAAAGAACATCATAAATAAAAAGTAGTAAAAAACAAAAATTAATTTTGTAGATTTTAAGACTATCTAAAATTATAAGCTTATAACAAACTTTAATCATACACAAATAAAAGTACTTGAAAATTATAAATTGGAAGAAATAACATTATGTTTAAACTTTATAAATTATGACTTGCTAAACTAAAAAGTTAATAAAACTTTATAACGTTCAAATATAACGATATAATATTCAACATTTGTCTATAATATTATTATACATATTATCCAATATGTATGATACTATGCTTTATATTATTAGTAAATTGTATTATAATATTACGAATACTACATTACAATTAAATTACATCTTAAAATGAAACTAAACTACTGGTAATAATTTTGCTAATATTTAACTTAAAATGTTTATATTTTCTCTATAGAATAGTTTTACTTACGTTGCATATACCAAACAGTGTCTGTAGTGCGTGCTACCCAGAAGACATCCTGAGATTTAGCTACGGTTACACTAAAACAAAATATTCCCCCTTAATTTCACATTAACAAAATTAACATCATCATTTTTTTTGTTATGTTTTGAAAATTAATTTCACTTAACAAAATTAAATCCACAACAGGAAGTTGCTGTGATATATGTTACAGTCTATTGTCTGAAGTGAGTGAAATGATATTTTTTTTACATGTTTCATCAGCCACCAGCAGGCTCATAAAGTCAAATAAATAAGATACTATAGTTAGAAAATTCTTAACCAAGTAAATACATAGGGCTTCTTGCTGACACGTTTCGAAACAATTGTTTTGTTTACGCCTATGTATAAGCCCTATGTATTCACTTAGTTAAGAATTTTTTAATATAGTTTAATCAGAGAATTCAAGATGATTACATCAATCAAGTTTGAAAAATATAGTTGAAAAAATTATATAATCAAACTTTTTGTGAAAAAAAACTTTAAAATTTAGCCAAGCATTTTGAATTTGTTTTAGTTAACATTCTTTATATAATTTTAACTAAAGACGAAAAATTAAGTTTGGAGTGATCAGACAATTTTTATAGGCTACTGAAGAAATAGACAGTTCTAAAGCCAAGGAAAAAGTGAAGGGTGAATATATTTTTTTAAAATTTAATCAAATTTAACTACAGTAATTACTAAACACTTTTAAATGTTTTAACTTGCCTATAGTAGCACTAACTTTGCTTGTTAAGGACGGACGTTTCGGGACAGTTACGGTCTGAGTTGACAAAGGGTTTATTGACCGTAAAAAAAAATCGAAGATGAGTTGTCTGGCAGTGGCTTTCCACCTTTTGGATAAAAATTAGCAGTGCATTACATGATGATCTACACAAGGCAGTTTATTTGTGGTTTGTTGTCAGGTCTAACAATATGCCAATTAGTAGACAATTATTTTGAGAAAAGGCTTTGGACATTGTAAAATTACTTGGCTATGAAGAGTTTCAAGGAAGTGTCAGTTGGCTTAATCGATTCTGCAAACTATATGGAATAACTTGTAAGGTGATTTGTGGAGAAGAATTAGTCATTTCTGACAATAAAGCTAAACAAATGGAGAAAAGAAACCATTAAATCTTTGTGTTACTGCATTATTTTGCTCTAATCCAAACAAAACCAAAAAACTTAAGCCATTAATCATTGTTAGGTTAATCATTATAAAACCTCGTTTCAAAAATGTGAGCTCTCTTCCTGTACTTATAGCAGACACAAATATGCTTAGAAAACAAAACTCATTATAAACAAATGATTGGTTGGACAAGAAAATGAAAAACAAAAAATTCTTCGTTTAGTAGACAATTGTTCTGCTCATACAATTACAAGCAGATTAGAAAAGATACATGACACATTCTTTCCGCCTAACTGTATTGCCATCTCACAACCACTTGATCTGGGGATCATACGATCTGTTAAGTTACTTAGGTCTGATGATGGAAATAAATCAATTTCCAAAACTTTGCAAATGAAATGAAATATACTTGACTCGCTAACCAACCATTCTTTTCATGTATCTTATATTGCTTTTCTAATTATTGTCTAGATCTCTATTTTATTAAATTATATAATACTAGCCTCTAATCAACAATAAGTAATTTAACTTATTCTGTTATATATTAATTTGAAAGTAATTAACTCAAATGGATCAAGAGCAACCTAACATCATTAAGTTGATACTTCTATAGAAATTTCATATAATTATTGTAACATTTGTTGATTCCATCTTCACGTGAGCTACTAGTAATCACTAAACACTTTTAAATGTTTTAACTTTCCTATAGTAGCACTTACTTTGCTTGTTGAGGATGACCGTTTCAGGACATCTCCCGAAACGGCCGTCCTCAACAAGCAAAGTAAGGGCTACTATAGGCATGTTAAAACATTTAAAAGTGTTTAGTGATTACTAGTAGCTCACGTGAAGATGGAATCAACAAATGTTACAATAATTATATGAAATTTCTATAGAAGTATCAACTTAATGATGTTAGGTTGCTCTTGATCCATTTGAGTTAATTACTTTCAAATTAATATATAACAGAATAAGTTAAATTACCTATTGTTGATTAGAGGCTAGTACTATATAATTTAATAAAATAGAGATCTAGACAATAATATTGAATCCAGCACGATAATATTTATTTCTTTAATATATAACTTTAGAATAAGTTGCTTCTTTGTAAATAAAAAAGTTTGGTATTTCTTTTCTTTCTTAATGAAATCAATATTGGCACACAAATAATTATATCAGGCAATGCAAATTGTCAACAGCAACGGAAAAAAATTCCTGTTCACACTCCAAAAATTATAAATTTTGAAAAAAAATATATAAACACAAGTCCGGGGCAAGGTTTATAAGTATAAAATCAAGTTTTAATTTTATGGAACAGAGCACTACATTAAAATATTACAATGAAAATATTGGAAAGAACCCAAATACCACAAAAATAATCAAAAATAACAAATAAAACAAGTTACTTAAGATTAAACCCTTATGTACATTTCGATGACCATGTCATCATCATCAGAGGATCCTATTAGAAAATACAATCTAGTACACAAGAAGTTACAAACTAGAATGATTAATTAATGATTAAACATTATAGTTTGTAACTTCTTGTGTGCTAGATTGTATTTTGTAATAAGACACTCTGATGATGATGACATGGTCATCGAAATGTACATACGGGTTTAATCTTAAGTAACTTGTTTTATTTGTTATTTTTGATTATTTTTGTGGTATTGGAGTTCTTTCCAATATTTTCATTGTAATATATTGTACCACTGTGCTCTTGATATCATGTACATTAAAATATGGTTATGAAGTATTCGGTTTGGATAGATTTGATTTTTATAAAAAAATAAGTATCAACCTATGGCTTATTGCTCTGTGCCTCAATGCAAAAATATAGCCTATATAAAAATTCACTTATTATCCGTTTGATTGCTAATGAGTTACTTAAGTTTATTTCCTTCTTTTTATTACTAAATCAAGCCTAACTGGATTTTTGTAGATATATTTTGATATACCTTTATAATAAATATTAATGGTCATGGATTTTTATTATAGTTATGATATATAAGTATAAACTATTGCTGACCATAGCACTCCTAATCAATATTGTCACATTATATAGGCAATTGACAATATACCTACTTGAAGGGTGAGCAACGTCTGGTATTAGTCTACTAATCATTTTATGTGATTTTACATAGATACAGGTCTACAGACGGCATCAGCGGTACATAGAACATATTGTTTAACTTTGATCAATCGGCTCTGACTAGGATGTTGCAGAGTAGTAGTACTGTTAGTATTCTTGAGCCAGTACGGAACTAGTGCGCGACTTATAACATAACAGTGTTGTTTATATAACCACCAATGTTATCAGATGAATTTCAACACCTAACATTACATAAATGTAAAAACAATATACATTGCATTAAAATAAAAGTCAAATGAAAAATACATTTTTATAAGTAAACTGAGATAAATTTAAATGTGTTCAGAATATGAAAAATATTTTTAAAAAAAAATTGTATGCAAAATCTCAGTTGGGGGCAATTGCCCCTACTACCCCTCCCCTGGAGCTGTTCTCGTTTAATTTATGTTTATTTTTAACATTATTTGTTATTATATGTGTGTGTATATATATATATATATATATATATATATATATATATATATATATATATATATATCTGTTATTTTTGTCTACACTGCAGACAAATCCAAATGTTGACTTGTTTACTTCTGCATTATTTTTTTAAATGTATCGATAACTGTTTTATTACTAGTAATATTTTCACCATTATTATTAAGAGTCTATAATATTCAGTTACAGTAACTTTAAGTTACAGTGGTTCCCTTTAATAGTTCACATATATTTATTGTAATTTTGTTCTGATAATAATGACAGTTTATTAACTAAAATATTCTTTAAGCATTGTTAATAAGTTCTTACAAGAAGGATGCAGGGCCTACATATCCTTTAGGCGGAGTCCAAGTGAGTACAACTTCATCCTTTAGGTTTGGTGTTACATGAGTTGCTGTATTCTGAAAACATAATAATTCAATTAACAATGTCAATAATTTAAAAATTATGATAAATGGGGGTATAAAAGTTGAGCCAAATCTGTTTCTGAGGTATGACTACATACATAATTTTGTATATCATAAATTTGTACATAATTTCTTTTGTAGATGTTATTTTTGTGAAGGTAATACGCATGCCTGCTGCACGCGTACACACACACACAAACACACACACACATACACACACACACATACACACACACACAGACATGGGCACGCACACACAAACAAACAAACACACACACACACACACACACACATTTATTGAAACAAACTACTATATAACCTAGCCTCATGAGTTTTCAAACTAATAAACCTTGTAATTAAATAGTACAGGCTTCTATAATAAGTACAAGTGTAGAAGCCCCATCAAAGTTTTGAGTTTAAAAAAACAACTTGAATATTTGATACTTGAGCTAAATTAATATTGATTAAATGCCTGATTCCAAGTTTAAAATTTCCATTGAATTAGTACATGTTGATCAGCATAACTATTGTTTAAAATAAACCTTAAATTAGTTGTAATATTTAGTAATTCTATAAAATTTAATAGAAATGCTTTATTTTGATATTACAAATAAATTAGTAAATCTATTGAAATAATTATTAATAAAGTAAACTGTGATTCTTTATGAAAGAGATAGGAATTCATACAAATATTTTGCTGTAAAAAAATTATAATAATCCTTTTCTAAAATGTTTAATTGTGCATGTCATACTTACTTGGACTCCACCTGGGCAGTCAATAGTTTTTACTGTTTCAGATGTAGCAAATGTACCAATTGGTGTTTCACATTTCTCTCTAACCTGGACCAAGAATCCTGCAATTTTATCATCCTCTGATTCTCCCCTGATTGTTAAAGTAAGTTTGTCATCAATATTAGGTTCCAGATTATCAACAATTAGCTTATAGGGAAGGGGAGTGTACTGCTGTTCTTGTCCTGCATGTCCAGGGTGTAAGGTCCTACAGGCTTCAATAGGGGCTCCTTCTGGTCGTCCTTGTACTATACTGACAGCTGCAGTAAGGCATAAGAGATAACTTGTCAACCACATTTTCTGTAAACATTACATTCGAAAATATATATTTATATTTGTTGATTCCATCTTCACGTGATCTACTATTTTTCACTAAAACACTTTTACAACTTGCCCATAGTAGCACTTACCTATATTTGTTGAGGATGGCCATTTTGGGAGATGTGCCCCATTCTTAACTCAGACTGTAACTCTGAGTGTTGACAATGGGCCACATCTCCCGAAATGGCTGCCCTTAACAAATATAAGTAAGTGCTACTATAGACAAGTTGTAAAATATTTACAAGTGTTTTAGTTTTCGAAAATATATTTTATATCTGGTGTGTTATTACAGCAACACTTATGAATTTTCTGTTATAAATAAGACCCTTCCTAAAAAAAAAATAATAATTTTGATATTTGAACTACACATAATTATTTTATTAACCTGACTTAATTACATAATATTTTTCAGTAAACATTTTTCAAACTTCCTTGTCAGAATAGAATAACTTTTAAAAATGGAAT
Organism: Prosapia bicincta; assembly: GCA_036971475.1. Classification (NCBI taxonomy): domain Eukaryota; kingdom Metazoa; phylum Arthropoda; class Insecta; order Hemiptera; family Cercopidae; genus Prosapia; species Prosapia bicincta. The sequence goes on along the minus strand of JBAIZL010000005.1, from coordinate 73,362,715 downwards.
TTTCTGAAGTAGAATCAGTTGATGAAAGTTGAATGTTAGGCTAAGTAAGGCAAAATTGTCTACTAAATTTAATTAATTAATATTTACTATTTTACAAAGTCTAACAAATTAAATAGTATATATTTTTGTCATTATGAAATTATAATACCAAATTTAATATTGTTTGTTTCTATATTGAACTTGTAAGCTACTCATTATATATAAATAGAACTTCCTAACTACAACAACGTTTTATTTAAATCCTGATGTATATTTCGATTGCAAAGCAATTATTTTCAGAGGAAATTACTAAAAGAATAACTCTTATAATTTTTTATGATAAAAAATTAAACCACAGTGGCTCCAAGTTTTACTACTAATTCTAATTTTAAAATATTTGCATGCTTGCCTAAAGTAGCGCTTACTTTGACTTTGACTGAGGATGGCCTTTATAAGAAGTATCCCATTATCTACCCTGAACATGAATTATAATTACCTTATTCAAATTAAAAATAAGTGCTACTTTCAGCAAGTTGTATTAATATTAACGTTTATACAATAATTTATAAATTTAACAGCGTTTACATGAACAAAAAAGCAATAATTTTAATGTTTAAATAGAATTTAAGTGATTTCATTTTTATTTTCCTAATGTAATAATAAAACTGTCCTAAAAATTAAATGATGAAAAAAAGTTAGCTCATCTTTAAACTAAATCTAAACCTACCAGTATTGTCCGAAACCAAATACAAATAATTTATTATAGCTGTCTACTTCTAGAAAAATTTTTGCTACAACAATGTGATTAGTTACATAAGATGTATTATGTTATCTGATTATCTGATAAAATAACATTTTTTTATTTCTGTAATGTGTGTTTCTTGCAAAATTAATGTTTCTTTAATAGTGATTATACTGATGAATGGCTGTGTGACATATAGCCATCTATATCATTCCCAATTTAGGTTAAATTTCCTTTTTATTTTTTAATGGAGGTTTAAATGTGAACTTGGGTGTTCATATTTTTAAATATGTAATTTACAAATAATGACCAATTCAAAATATGTAAACGTAATATCTGAAATTAGTTTAAGTCTGAGGTTGAACTTTAATTTTTGTTTTTTTTTTTTTCGAAAGTACCATATTATTTTTTTTAATAAATAATCTCATCTGGTGTTATAAAACCAAAAGTTTTTGAAAATTTCATCCCGGGATAAGATTAACAACTTTATTTTCTATCAGAAAGTTCCAACATACTTAATAGCTTCCAAACATGCATATTAAAGAAATGGGAAATTTTATAGAGTATTTAAATTATTATTTTTTTGACCATTTATATTCTACAAAGCAACCTTGCCATGTACATAAGGCCATGTAGTGGGTTGGTTTTGTTAACGAAACATTTGTTTTGAAAAGCACAGCAAGTTGAAAGTTTTCACTCAGTTACGCAATAATTACTTATGAGTAAAAAATAATTATGGTTACAGTGTTCTTATTTATAAAAACCAGTGTTTTCTTATTTATTTATTACAAATTTACCATGTTTTTGCTCCAATAGGAATGTTCACCACTGTTTTTACTCCTAATCAAAGTTTTACCAAAATTTTATTTTAAATTGTCAAAAATGTTTAATAAACATTTTAATATATTTTTCCAACTTATTCTCTATTACGCTTCTATGTATATTTAGTCACTTAAACAATAGTTTATGACTACCCGAACTTTAAATTTAGTAAATTTGTTAAAACTTACTGAGACAGAACGTTTTCGATCGCTATGTGGTGATCTTCATTAGTGTCTATGTATATTTCTTACAAAATTCTAAGTGTTAGTTTCCTTCTCATTACCATTAGCTCATAAAATAGAATATATATATTTCTTTTATTATAGAAAGGTTTTTTAAAATTTTACATAACTAATTATTGGTTTTTATAGAAGTTAAATAATTCTTGATTATAAGGTTCTACTTTGATGGTATCTTAAACTCTCAAATATCCTGGCATCTCTTTTTACTAAGTAATGAACTTTCTAACAGATTTGTCATTGTCAGTATTCCTTGCGTTGGTTCAAAGATATTCTGCGTCAAATGAGTTCTTGTACCATCACTATCCTTTATACACTCAATAAATGACTCCATAATCAATATAATTTTATTAATTATTGTTAATTTTGCAACACTTTTTTCTCATATTTACTTATCACTTTCACTATATGTACTTAAACAAGAATCTTACTTGGTGTTTATTTGAGTTAACTTTCGAAGATGAATGGTATCTTCATTGTCGAGCATCAACTGAACTGATGCTCGACAATGAAGATACCAATAATTAAGTTAACTCGTATAAATACCAAGTAAGATTCTTGTTTAAGTACATATAGTGAAAGTGATAAGTAAATACGAGAAATTTTATTAATTATTTTTTAATTTTATTAAAGTACATTTTATAGTCACGAGAGTCCACCAGGGATCATATTAAATATTTTGAGTCACTCACATTTAATTGTAAGTAGAACTTGAACCAGTAGAGTTTTTAGTATTCATTGGTTGTAAACCCAATAAATTTTTTACGGATCAGTCTTGTTCAATGTTGCTAATTTACTTAATATAAATGTTCTGTTGTCTATATTGTTTAAATTTATTTCATTCAAATCTATAATTGCAAATTAATGAAAGTATGCTGTTTTTCCTTACACTAGAATTATTGTTAAATAAACAAACATTTAAAAAGTGATATATCTATTTTGTTTGACCATTATACAAATTGTAAATATCATTATTTCATTACTTGTAGATATTTCAGCGGGTTTTAAAAAAATGTTATAAAATTCTATAGTATACAAAGTTATGTATTTTAAGTGATAGAAACTTTATGTATAATAAAGTTACATGGAAAGTAATTAATTTTGTATTGATTTTATCAATTTGTATCTTAAAATCATGAATCTATGAAAAAGTTTTTTTCGTTTTTGGTAGAAGAGGCATAGAGTTTATAGCAAACATTCATCACAGTATGTGCTATATATAATCTAAAAATTGTGAACAAGTGTTGTGCATTGCCAGGCCTAAACTATAAAAGTGTACAAAGTTACAAACTCATGGTGAAAGTAGGAGTGTTAGGTTTTCTATAATCATTGATTAATGTTGTCTAAAAAATGTCAAAAATGTTCAAAAGAATTGTAAGGCCGTAATCTGTAATGATTATCTTTCTTATTATAAAATTCAATTAGTCTTCTTTCAGGTCTGAAGGATCTATTTTGTGATAAACTATTTTATACAGTAAATTTATTCATATCTGAGATTAAAATTTTGCTATTTAGATGGTAAACAATGTATAGTTAACTAAAAACACTTGTAAATCATTTATTTTCAGGTCTGAAGGATCTATTTTGTGATAAATTATTTTATACAGTAAATTTATCCATATCTGAGATTATAATTTGGCTATTTAGATTGTAAATGATGTTTAGTTAACTAAAAACCCTTATAAATATGTTACACTTGACTATGGTAGCACTTACTTTCATAATCGTTGAGACAGTTATAAGACAATTGTAAAAGTAAGTGCTACTATAGGCAAGTGTAACATATTTACAAGGGTTTTTAGTTAAAAACTATTGGCTCACATGAAGATGGAATCAACAAAGATGTATAGTTTTTCTATAATTAAATGTTTCATGTAGTATTTTTCAAGACTCTTTTTCAAGTGTCTCTAGGGATCTACAACTAAGATACTTTTGTGACAAAAGAATGGCACGTGCTAAAGCTTTAAAGGTGATTTTTCTGTAAACCTATCTTCAATTTATAAGCTTAAAAAAGTTGTAAAATATTCAAACCTTTAGATTCCTATATGGCTCTTCTAGGCTTTCATTTTTTTGACTATGATTTTATGAAAGATTGATAAGACATTATTGTGTGAAAACTGTGAAATATGTTGTAACTTTTCCATTAAAGAGTCCTCTAACAGCAGCTCTGGTTTCATTATCAGACTGTTGATCTTTATGTGGATCTTAAATTATTTTTTATATGTGAGAGATAAGAAGACAGTGGCGGTTTGTACAAAAGGGCTCTGGGGCGCAGCCCTCCCAATTACAAAAATTAATTTTTAATTAATATTAATTTGTCTTAAATTAGGTTAAGAAGAGCTTAGAATTATTTAAGCAATGTTAAAACCATAAAATATTTAGCAGTTGACGCATGAAATTAGCCGCAAGCTCCGTGCAGAGCTCACAGCAGAGAGCCCCAGACTAGTGCATTGTGTGTGCGCGGAATAAGCTGAAACAGCCAAAACCGTGCGGTGACATCACTCAACGCCCTTGTTACTAGTGGCCTGGGATGGAATCCCATAGTCATGTGCATGTGCTGAGAAATGACTAATCAGTGCTGCTACCACAATTCTATATGATTTAGGAAGCAGCATTGTAGGCTTATTTGTAATGTTCTCACAATGTTTCCATTTGTAGATCCTTTGATGAGCATACACAGTGGCCTAATATACTTTAAAAGTAAAACTTGATTCACACTACTCGTTGAGTACTCGACGTTTTAGCATAGGCAATCACCTAACTACCCAACCTAGCAACATTTCGTAAACCACACCGTAATACGTCTATTAGTTATAGCAATGTTAATATATTAATCAATAAGTATAACTTAATAAAAGTTGTAGGTGCTTAGAATGTAAAACGAGTTAAATGGGTATCAAATTTCAAAATGGTCTCCGCACCTCGTAAATCTGGGGAGACCCCTTGTCATGAGCCCCACCAATGTAATTGGGCAGGAGCCGCCACTGTAAGAAGATAGTTTGCATAGCATCAGTCTTATTTGTACTATTTTCTTGACTGTATTATTTTTAACACTTTTTTGCTTTTCAGGATTCTCTTTGTGTGTAAATATATTATCATCAGTGTCTAGATATGAATACAAAAAATTCATTTAGTGAGGAAACATATTTCTCATTTGAGGGCATATATGCATACATTTTCCTACTAAGAATGAAAACATGTGACTAAAGCCATACAAAAAAAATGCTTTATTACACTCTTTACTATGTTTTTTTTATTTTTAGTAAAAGAATAGAGTTGCCACCCAAAATCATATTCTATACATGCCATTGTCATTATTACTTTTATAATTATCATCTAATTCTTATTCTATAATTAAAAGATATTCAACTAAGTTAATACATAAGGGCTTATTTGCTGACTTGTTTCGAAACTATCATTCCTTTCACGAAGCAAAGTCTCTACTGGTGGTATCCCGCAAAGTAATAAAACGGCTACCAACAAACACTTATAGACAACATACACATGACAATTAAACATAAAAAAAGTCAGCAAAGGGCCACACTGACAAACCACACAAAAAACAACAAATACATATCTCTTAGATTTTTAAAATTGTTTTTACATCTAAAATTATTTATTGTTTTTTATTACCATACTAGTATCAGGGTTACTACTCAGGTTAGGAGGTAAAACATTTTTGATGCTGTATATATTGCTTTGACACAAATTTTTGTTGTAGTGGTTCAGTCAAAAATAATATCATCACTGTCAAAAAATATAACATACATAAATTTCTTGCAGTAAGAAACACATTTTATTTGAGGTCATATAGTCATTAATGTTTGTACTATTAATGGAAACATTTTTTATAAACACTGGTCATAACAAGCTTTAGTGCACTCTTTAACATGTTTCTGCAAGTAGTAACCTCTGTAAATGACATAAATAAATACTAGATATACCTGTACACGGGTACCATTTTAAAACAATGAACTGGCGGTAACTCTGGTGAATGCATGGTGCAGTGTCAGGGGAATAACTGTGGTTACCTCTATTAGCAAAAAGAGGTTTTAGCCTAATAAAATGATATTTCATATTTCTTGCTCTATTAAAGCTCTGAGAAAGCATTAACTCAAGGTCAATACTTGAAAATTTTAGTTTATTTAACAGCTCAAATGTGAACTTTATATATTTAAACAGAAATATTTTTTTCAAAGAAATATTATTTTGTTTATGACATCTCTTTCGATTTAAACAATGTGTCAAATTGCATCTTCCTCCAAAAAGTTATGATGGTGTGTCAGACAATGACTCCTTCTCTTGTCACCTCTAATTACAAACATATTGAAGTAATTGTTACAGAAATATTCTGTTTTTAATATTCTTGTAGGAACACATCAAAGTTATTTGCTTGTCAAAAAATATATCTTTAGCTTTGTCCACACTATTAGACAAAGCTATAGACATGCATAAGGGATGTCTATAGGCATGTCTAAAGGATGCCTATAGACTTGTCTAAGGATGTCTCTAGAAATGCCGAAGGGATGTCTATAGAGATGTCTAAGGATGTCTCTAGACATGCCAAAGGGATGTCTATAGACATGTCTAAGGATGTCTCTAGACATGTCTAAGGATGTCTCTAGACATGCCAAAGGGATGTCTATAGGCATGTCTAAGGGATGTCTATAGACATGTGTAAGGGATGTCTATTGACATGTCTAAGGGATGTCTTTAGACATGTCTATAGACAATGTATCTAGACATTTTAGAGACTTTGTTACATGTACATACTTGTTGGTTAGTCTCTAGTCATGGCTGACCTTGATGGGATCGCTGGTTGTGCTGTTATAATTTTGAATAATGAACAAAATTAGAAGACATGTCCACCAATTGGTAGAGGCGTAACATTTTTGCAGAAAGGCCTTGTATCGGTTGCAATTTGTATTCAACACTGAAATTGGAACTGTGTGGTTCTGTAACTTTACCCGTTTCACTCCAAGTGATTTTGAGGAATTACAACAGCTTTTAGCAGCTTTTAACCAGAATTATTGGAAAAAGAGAAAGCACATTTTTAGAGAAATAATTCTACAATCATGGATTTTTAAGGAATATTTCATATTTTCCGGTCAGTTCTTCGAACGTTTTTCTTTTTGTATTTTGATTTTTATAATCAGGATTTGTAACTTCCCATAAACAATTTGCCCAGTGAAAATCTTCTATGAAAAACAAAACCTTTTCCTGTAGGTCATATATGTACATAATAAAAACAATCAGAAACAATTTTGAGCGAAACAATTTTAAGCAATTGAATGATTAATATTCCTCACGACTCACTAGCAACAATGTTTCGCTACACACAACATAGCCTAAGAATTGTCTAAAGTCTCCGATCAGAGCTGAGAAACATAAGATCTGCGATTTTTTCATAGAGACATGGGTTTTGTCTCGCAATTGTCTATAGACAATCACTCGACTTTGTCTAATAGTGTAGACAAGCCTTAAATATCTAAAACAGGTTTTCGTATGGTAGACAATATTAAAAGGGAAAAGCAATAGTGTCTTCATTCTGGAGCAAAAAAAAGTAATTGGTTTTCGCCTTATAAAGAATAAGACAGTAATTTATTAAAATTTGTATATTTTACTTTTATTATAGAATACAGTGATGATTTGTTACAAATACAGTCTTCTTCAACTTTTGTTTTCTTGCTCTTTCATTGCTTGTTTTTAAAAAAACCTCAGTCTCTGTAAATAAAAATGTTTTTATTTATTAAAGCATGTATTTTAAAAATGAACCATATATTCCAATTACAATAAAAGATTAAATTAAAATAAAAATGGAAAAAAATTACAAAGAAAGTATATCATTATAAAAAAATATATATTTTTAAAATTTAATATTAAATTTTTTAAATAAAAAATATCTCTATCAATCAACCAGAGAGCATCAATTAAGCATAATTATTATATAATTAAAAACCTTTGAATTAGCTCAATATTGCTAGTATTGTCATCTAAATGAAAAATATTATGGCAAAAATACATGATTTTATTTTAATTATTAGAGATTTTAATTGTTTTTCAGTACAGTATAAAAAGTCTGGTAGAATAGACAATCAAATTCTTTATATAAATTTTGTGTGACATGTTGGTCTTTAGCAGTAAGATTGGACTGAAGAAATAATTTATAAATAAACATTACTAGAAACAATCTCTTTCGAAAGAATCTTTATCTGCACAACTGTTCATTGAGATGACTTGATATTTGGAGTACATTTGACTAAATTCATACTGTATAACATATTATGGTCAGAAACTAAATTGTAGTGCAGTTATAGCTTTAAAAATTATATAACCTAGAAGAAACAAATAAGGCCTACCAATATGTAGTAAAGAAGAATAACAAAATAGACAAATAAAACTGTTGCAAAATGAGAATGACAACAAAAGATAATAAAATATCTCTCTATGTAACAATAAATTTTAAATTCAGCACTAATTCTTTTTGAAAAAAAAGCTTTAGTGGAATTTATTGTTGCTAAATGATATTTGGATTATGAAGAACAAATTATGTCATTTATTACTCTTTCTCTCTCTCTAAACATCATAAGCGTATTTTGAAGATGCATAATGAATCTTTCAATATATAAATCTTAAAAACTTATTGATTTTATTTACTGTATTCATTAGTCATTATCTTTCTGCTGAAACCTGTCACTAAAGGGTTAATTGATTTTGTAAATAAACCCGTTAGAAGCAGTATTTAAATTTAATCTCGTATACATCTTACCTTGCTTCCATTTTACAGTAATCAGTTTACAGTGATATCTTCTGATTTTCTTGCCACCCAGAACACTTGTGCTACTTTCATGACCGTTGCTCTGAAATTATATAAAAAACATATATGAGATATTTGAGCAGACAGATTCTCAGCACATTTCTTTGTAAATTATATTTTAGTTTATAATATTAAAAGTTATAATATTATGTTAAAGTACTATAAAAGTTATAATTTTTAAAACATTTTTCATAACATTTAACTGTTTGTATCATTTGTAACGTTTCTTTTTGTATTGCCGCCAAGTAGCCGATAATTAGCGCAAGTAGTTACTAATGGTGCGATTGAGGGCAGCACTGTAAAGTCTCCGATTACTATTAGCTATTCTTGATTTTGCCGTCCCTTTTAAATTAAAATAGCAAGTCTATTGAGGAGTCGAATAAGAGAAGCCAAATGGTGTGTGTCGTAAGGGACCAGGCAGGAACAGGCCAGTGCTAGCGGTGACCAAAGATTCAATCTCTGATCGATCGGATTTACCTCAAGGGATCCAGCTACAGAGGTAACCCTTTCATATCTTTTCAAAAAAGTAATGTTTTCAATATTTTAAAATTATATATATCACCTCTATTTTAAGTATGTGCACCACCCAAGGCACTAGGTAGGCTATTTGTGGAAATTTCTTTTGGGAGGGGGCTTTCTAAATTTTATTCTGGGGCATAACTGTGTTATTTAGCCTTCCTATGTGACACATTCTAGCAGAATTATTATCATCATTATTTATAATAATAATAACAATAAATAACATCTGAGTTATTTGTCCATCACTATAGAGGAAATAGCTTCTTTAAATGTTAGTTATGGTCTGAGTTGACAATGAGATATATCTCCTGAAACTGCCCCCATAATTAAAGAAAGAAAGTAAATGCTACTATAAACAAGTATGACATATTAATATATTTCAAGTTACCGACCATCTAAGTGGATTCTGAGATCCCATCAAGGCATCTCCCTTAATGGCCATCCTTATTAAACAAAGAGAGAAAGTTGCTACATTGATAGTATTGGCAAAAATGACATTAATATTTATGTTTAGGTGTAAACTAGTAGCTCAAGTTGAAAATGGAATGAAATAATGTTAAATTATTATTTTACAATTCTATACCTATAATGTTTTATATGTTTGGTTGATTATAAAAAAATATAGTAAATATAAAGCTTGAAACAACTTTGATTTTAAATATTATTCATGAAAGAAAATATTGAATAGTCTTTAATTTATTGTAACCAACAAAATGTTAAGAGTATTGTAATATATATTTGCTATAAACTTTTTAAAACACAGCACTGACTAAAAAAACTAAAGATTTGGGCATAAAAAAGTTCAATATTATTATTATTTTGTTTAACTTAATGGTTATTTTATTACTAATGTCGGAGAGAAACTCAGGTGCAAGACACATAATATATAGAAGATATTTTGACCCCTAATTTCCTTACTTAACAAATTGTTTACTGAATCAATTATGTCCCATAGAGCACTTACTGTTTTTTTACTTGGGAAGTTAAGTGTTGTATTATACTATTGATTATTTTGCAATGATAAAATCATATGGACTGAGTTCATTCAGAATAATGAAAATACCTGAGATAATATTTCAGATTTAAATGGTTGGAAAATTAAATGTGAAAAGGATATTAGAAGAAATGAAACATAGGTTATAATTAAAGATTTGGTTTGGAGATTCAACAACAAACACGTTCTGTTGTTTGAAGTGTATCATGAAAATCCAGTTGAAAGTTGTGATTAATTGTTTTCTGATGAAACAAAGGAAATAATACAATCAGAAGGTTTGTTTTGTTGATTAAGGAAATATGTATTAGGGGAACAGGGAAATGTGACGTCTTAAGAATAATGTATGGTATTTTAACATATCTAATGGTTGGATTTAAATAAAAAAAAGGGTTGGAATAAATACTGAATGCAAAATAATATTTAGCACAAAATTAATTTAAACACCTGAACATATTTTCATATGTAATTTGAGTTACGGTCTAACTTAAGTTGACAATGGGACACATCCCCTTAAATGGCCTTCCTCAACAATTATAAAAATTGGTCCTATTATAGTCAAGTGTATCATAAGTGTTTTTAGTTAGAAACTAGTAGCTGACGTGAAGATGGAATCAATAAATTGCTAATGTTAAATAATTATGGTCTGAGTTGACAATGGGATACATCTCCTGAAACTGTTGTTCTCATTAAAGAAAGAAAGTGCTAATGTAAGCAAGTTTCACATATTACTATATGTCCAAGTGTAAACTAGTAGCTCAAGTTGAAGATGGAATCAAATAATCTAAAAATAATTAAAAAATAAATTTTAAATCCATAACAGGTTTGTGATATTTTAATATGTAAACTTTAAATTTTGCATTCTTTAAATTTATTTGGTGTTGTTTAAAATGAGAAAATATAAAAATGTAATACATTGATTTTACACAAACATTTACATTTTGAAATTTCATAATATTATATCAGTTTATAGCCACTTTAATTGTTTGTCAGTTTTTATATTTCTTTATTTCTACATCTACCCAAATGTCTCAATAAAGATTAATGTTTACCTGGTTTTGTGAAAATATATAAAAATTTAATACTATGAAATAATATCTACAACTAAATTTTGTTTGAGTTCATTTCTAATTAACTGATTTTGAATTACTGTACTTTAACAAAACTCTACTTTTTAATCTCTTCCAAAAAACCGTTTGTTATTATTAGTAATATGAAATAACTAAATATCAAACAAATATAATTAATATAACCCATATTTTGTTTACTTCTTTAATAAAAAAGTTAGGGGCAAAAACGAAGTTTTGAACTAGAAGAAACAAGCAATTCTGATTATTGAAACATTTTCAATAAACAAACATTCCCTTAAAATGATACAACTAATACCAATGTGTATAGTATGAAAAGTTAAAGTGTTTTGACTATGTAGATGAGCAAAACAAATTATTTTTTTTCTAAAGTTGCTTGTAATCATCTTGAATTCACTGATTAAACTATAAGTAATTATTGCATAACTAAGTGAATACTCATGACCTTACGCCCTGACGCGTTTTGAAATAATCATTCCATTTACGAATCTAACACTGATTGTTTCGAACCACGCCACCGTATAAATTCGTATTTACTTAATTACTCAATAATTACTTATATTTTTTCTATTATTTTTAAAAATATAATATGTAATATTATAAATATATGAATATATATATATATATATATATATATATATATATATATAGAGATTTACCTTGGTAAGAGTTCACACTGTAGTCTTGAAATAGAAACACATAAAAGCACTTCAATGATATATTTCAACCACACAGTGGTCTTTGTCAATCGAAGAGAATACACAAAAAGAAATATGAGAGAATGAAATAAAATAAATATAAGTCTTATATTTACTTTATTTCATTCTCTCATATTTCTTTTTGTGTTTTCTCTTCAATTGACAAAGACCACTGTGTGGTTGAAATATATCATTGTTTAAGTGCTTTTATGTGTTTCTATTTCAAGACTACAGTGCAGACTCTTACCAAGGTAAGTCTGTCAGTCTCCTAGTCCAAAAAATCTAAATAATCTTTACCAACCAAAACTAACCTAAATATATATATATATATATATATATATATATATATATATGTGTGTGTGTGTGTGTATATGTGTGTGTGTGTGTGTGTGTGTGTGTGTGTGCGTGTGTGTGTGTGTGTGTGTGTGTGTGTGTATGTGTGTTAAATAGTATTTCTTTGATTTTAGAAATAACATAATATTTATTGCAATATTAAAAAAAAATAATTTTAAGATAAAATCATTTCAAAGCTTATATACATATATATACATGTATATGAAAATAAAAAATAAATAAATAAATAAAATAATCTGTCAGTTTAACAACAACTATTTAATTTATAAATCCTCTTCACAATTTAACATTTTAACTATCTAATTTTTGTTACTTTAACTTTCCTAATGCCCAAGATGGAATTTTTACCATATTTCAATATCCTAGATCTTATTTAATTTGATGTTGCCAAATTAGTTGCACTTTTTGACATCTTTTAATAATTATTTAAAGTTTTCTCCATAAAAAATGTAATAAATAACTGAAAATTATGAATAGGTAGAATTGTAGATGATTTTTTGTCCATCTATTTAATTTTAAACGATTTTGATTTTAGATATATTTATACTTTCATCTCATGTATACTGTATATAATACATTTAAAGTACATTATGATTCAAATTAAATATTTATTTACAATATTACAATATTGAAGAAGAATAAAGTTATAACACCATGATGAAAATACGTAGAGCTATACAGTAAATGTAAATGTTACTTACAAACTGCAAAAGATTATTTTAAAATTTCTATACTTACACAAAGTTAACTTTTCCTTTATAACCATTCGGCTTCCATGTCACAGTGACTTCAGATAAATCTCTGAACTTATTTGGAGGTACTGGGAATTTGATAAGTGCTAAGTTCTGAAAAATAATTTTATTGAAAATGCGATTTCATGAATTGGCAAACAAAATTAAATACTGTAATACTTTGGTAACTTTATGGATCGAGAGCTGTAATGATAGAACGAAGCAAGTTGAAATTACATGCTTGTTAGTTAATGTCAACCCTGGTGGATTATCGATTCCATCCTTGGAAATAACAATTACAATTAAAGTGAAATTAGACAAAATAGTAATAAAGGATACTTTTAGTGTTAGCCTCAAATGTTCTACAGTTTTAAAAATAAAACTGCCTTAAGCTAAATAAAATTTTGTCTTTACAGTACCCGGAAAATTTACAAAGAATTGAACTTTTACTTGCCAATTTGTTGTTTTTCTTCAAAATTGATTTTCCTTTTATTTATTAAAATGAGTGTAATATTGATAACTGTTGAGTTGCTTACATCTTAAACAGTTGCTTGATTGCAGCTGCTTACTAAGTTGTTTTCCCTTTTTTTTATTACAATTAGTGTAATATTGATTACAGGTGAATTGATTACGTCTTAAACAGCTGCATGGCTGCAACTTCTTATTAAGTTGGTCTATTATTTATTACAATGGGTTTAACATTGAATACTATTGAGCTTTTGAAAATATAGCAAACAATTTCCGTTCGTAAACAAAATTAACAGAACAATGTTTATAAAGAATAATAATTGATGTTGATGATTATTTCCAAATTAAATGTTACAAACAATTTGAAACTATTGGTTTGTTTTAATAGGGAATAATGTTTTATAGTTTCTTAAATAAATTTAAGCAAGGTATTTACAATTTAATTTCATTACTTAATTTAATATCGTGACCTCAAAGTAATTTTAAATTTTACAATAATTACACAAACGATAAAGACAATACATTCATTAAAAATATGCAAATGTAGATGGTTTGTAAACGTTTCAAATGTGTTTTTGCTGACTAAAACCTTCAAAAAAAAATTTAATTATTTTAATTGAAACAAATATTTTTAATTGCAGTATTTAATAACAGGTATCAGAATAGCATTAATAATATTAGTAACACTTAGATAGTTATAAGAATGACTTCAAAACAAGGTGATAAAAAGCTGTAGAAAATTATTTGCATATCCTCACATTTTGTTTTTATTTAATTTCGCTAATATGATTTCTAGGTTTTGGGTACTTGTATGTGAAGCAATTAGTTTTCTTAGTTTCTTTTACTGTTAGTGATTAAGTATTTGACTACAACTGAAGAATTACTGTTATTTTCAGCATGCTTAGTATTAGATCAGTGCATCCATCTTGTTCAATGTTTCCAGATCAGTAAGTTAGGTCTTGGTCAAGTATTATAATTACTGAAAACATAAATTACAATTAAGCCCAAAGACGAATAGTATCCTGATAACCTACCTTTTCCTCATCTCCACAGCTCATGGCAGCCACGTCAGGATCTGAAGGATCAACAATAAATTTACCAATAGGTTCTGTACTGCCAGGAGCTCTGACTTGAATCATGAAACCTCTAAAAGTGTTACCATCTTTCCCCTTAATAGTGAACTTCACAGATCCTGTGGAGCTCACTTCGGACTTACTAACTTTAAATTCGTATTGTTCAAAAAAGTCGCTGTTGTCTTCGGCACCGTTATTGTGAGCAGGACTTCCTGGCCTTAGATCGACACATGTTTCTTGAGGAATTGGGGGGTGGGTTTTCACAGGATGGCCTACGGCGGCATGCAAAGCAACAACAGCTAACAGTAGAATTTTAAACATTTTGATTTCTGCAACAAACAATTTTTATCTTTGCTAAATACAAAATATTTAGTAAAATCGTCCGTTTGTTTAACAGTTTAAAATATGGATCTGTTATACATTTATTTTTTGTAATTGGAAAATAATAAAATTATTATGGTATATATAATAAAGTATGTGTAACAATAAAAACATTGACAAAAAACCCAATACCACAAACATAATAAAAAATAACTCATATTACAAGTTGCCTAAGATTAAACCTTAAACCTTTATGTATTTCGATGACCATAAGAGATTTTATAACATTATTTGTGTTCATCTGTAGGTAAAATTACTAGCCATGGTCTATGTACATTAACATACGGTATATAACAATATGTAAAAACTTTCCAATAGCAGTCTGTACTTTTATTTTAAATGAAAATCTATTTGTTAATTTGGGCAGCAACTTGGCCTGAGTCTTTTTAAAGTTTCTTTTAACAAAATCACTTACTTGGACCAAATCTTTTAGATTCAATTCTAAAGTAATTTTGCACAACACCAAATTTAAAACTAAATCGTTCAGTCAGTTTTAGAAGATAAAATTATTAGATAAGGATAACACTAGGATAGAATATACCAAAAGAAGGTTTGTAGAGCTCAAATGGGAGTTGGCAGGTCATATCAACAGTCAGGAAGAAGTTAAATTGAAAAAAAAGACACAATGAGCGGTATATGAATATGAAATTTGGCGGAATAAACTGGATAAACAATCTAAGATATGAAATTTAGGAAAGTGAAGCCTTTGTACAATACTGAGTTGAAAGTGGGGGTATAAGTAAATACATTAAAGTGAATATTCAAACATTTCCTTTGGGTTTATTAAACTCAGAAGAAATCAATTTAAAACAGGCTGTAATATTTAAAATTCCATAGCAAAATGTTTGTATAATCTTTGTTAATAACTGTGGTTTGATAAAATTTAGTCAGCAATAACGTGAGGTACTTTTTTTGAGCATGTTGAACATCTCGTAAATGGAGTCCCAAAATTTTATTAAAGTTAATAGTTAATAAAATTTGACATTTGACAATTCAAATCGAAATACTTTCCTGAATTCTGACTGAAACCGGAACTCGAGGATAGTTTGTTCATCGGCAGAAAACGAAAAATTATGTGTTCGTCAGTTTTTGTCGCTAATCATGGAAAGTATTAACTTTTAGATACTTCTAAGAGCGGCGATGCTCCTCACTTATGATTCTACAAATTCCCGCTCTTTCTAAACATAATTATCACTCGTATTCTGGGATACTTGAAAAGAAAATTATTACGGCATCCTCTCCTAGTGCCGCTTGATCCAACCGCATCTTGAGCATGGTGGCTAAGCTTGGCCCTGATTGGCAAGAGCAGAATTTTGGACAGATTGTTAAGGAGGCCAAAAACCATGGATGGGTTTTCACCTCCTCAATAATTTTTGTTTGATATAAAACTGTTATAGTATCATATGAAGTGAGTTTTTAATTTGTTTACTGTAATCATTACAGAGGGAGTCAAATGGCCGCTCTTTCTTCTCAAAACCTGTCCCTTATAATTAAATATGTTTAAATTACATTATATCTCTAGTTATGACAATGTATTTGATTGGACTACAGTTATTTAGTAACTAGAGTATTTTCAAACTAAGTTTGTTTTCTATTTCCATCATATATATTACTGTACATAACAGTTGTCTTTTAGAAAATGTAGACATAAAATATATTCAAAGGTTTATAAATATTTAGTTTATTTATAAACAAAACGTTTAGTCTATAAATATTTTTGATTCAATATTATTAAAATTTTAATTTTCCCATAGCTTATCATCCTTATATCAATTATGTATCTTAATAATTATATATTCTTGTACATGTAACACAATAATTATTTATTAATAATAAACAAAATAAAAATTAATTATGTTCATTAACTTGCATTTAAGATGCCTTTAAGATAACCTCCGTGTGCAAGGTTTGATCTGTGCTCTTCTTAATCAATTATAAATGAAGTTTTCCGCAAAATAGGTTATGCGAAACATGTGACCTTAAATATTTTGGAACATTAACCAAATACGTTATTGCCCCTCCAATCTTTTTCAGCTCAACGTAAGTTACAAAATTTATTCTAAACGAAAAAATGTTATTAAAAATATTGGTAACTAGAAGTAAAAGTTAAAAATTTGAAAAAAAATACAAAAAACCACCTGCAAACCTTACAAACAATACAGTGTTGTGTTTTATGAAACAGAACACTACTTTCACTTGTTTCTTCCGAAACATAAACCATCACAGAAAGAATTATGAAAATTGAAAACAATACGAAAATATTTTGTAACTTTTTAAAATAGAAAGCTTAATAAACCAAACCACAGAGAAAATTAAAAATATTAATTTTAATTTTGGACCATTTATTTTATTTATTTCATGGTGGCCCACGGTTGAAATACCTCTTTGATGACAGTAAAGGCATTTTTCTTAAATTTCATTTTCAATAAATAACATTTTGCCGAATGCCAAATATTTTTCTGTATTTAAAAGAATCATTTTTCAAAAAATATTGGTAAACACTCTTAGTAAAGAACCTTAGTAAATTAGTTTAAACTATTCTTATTTTAAAAATTATCTAGACTGATTTTAATTACTTTTTTATATTTACACTATGTATGTTTGTCGTTAGAAACAGTTAAAAAAAATAATAATAATTTTGTATACTAAATAATTATTTAAGTAGATTATCAATATTTTTATTTATTAATTTATAAAATATATAAATTGATATAGTGAATTTATTGTCAGTGACAATCAGTGAAACTTCTGCTTTGAACTTAACAAGTTAACGATTTTTCGAACCTATACTAAAGATTCCTTAGAGCAGCGGCTCCCAATGTGGGGCACGCATTTAGGGGTGCGCCGAAAGTAATAGGTAATGGCAGACTTTGGTCAAGTAATAAAAGGAATGCAGTGAGAAGGGCTCGATTCACTGGGTGAAACAAAATCCAATAGGAAGTTACATTTGGACTGGATTTTTAACCTATTAAGTGCAACAAAGCTGCCACAAGGCTCACACTAAGAAAAGACTGCTCAACAGGTTTCCACAACTAATAACGCATTTTTCATCACTATTTTCAATTATGTTTATCGTCTTTTCAGATTTTAACACTATTTTGTTTTCTATTTTATTTAGTTCCAGATATTAAAACTATTTTGTCTTACAAATACACTACTATAGTTATACCTACATTACCTCTGGCTTTGGGATTTTACTGTACACGATCATACCAGAAATACTTTGCTTTAATTAAAATAAATATTTGAAGTCATCTTTTGTTTCCCTAAGAATTAAGGTTCATACGCACAAGTATATAATAAGCGAAATTTAATGTTATACTTTGTATTATATGAAAAAATTAAGGCACTGCCTACTCACAGAATAAATTATGAGAGAAAAGCGAATATAACAGTAAGTTATTAGTTCAAACTCAAAATTTAAAAATCTAGTACGAATTTTAAATAAATGTATATATGTTGTGTAACTCTTTCACGCGTGTGTGCGTGCGCGTGTGTGTGTATGTATTAGGAGGGACCAAGAAATAGAAGCAGACTATATATCTCTACGTATGTTCTGCAGTGATAATGGTGGTTACATTTTAGGGGATGCGGAAGGAAATGTTCAAAGGAGTACGGGAGGAAAAGTCTCTGCATCAAACCAATGTTTCCCAAACATTTTTACTAAATGCTCCTTTGAGGTAAAATATTTACTGCCGGCGCCCCTACAGAAAATTAGCACTTATTTTGTTTGTAGTGAAGTTTTAAAGTCAAATTAATAGATATTCTCGTAATACTGCACTTAAACAAGCACATACATGTAAACTAGCCAAGACTAGTTTAGTGGTCTGTGGATATGAGTCGCCACAAGAATATTATCTTGTTATAACAAATCTTTTCAAATATAATAAAACTAGAACAGTATTATAAAGCGTTCTTTAGTCTTAAGGAAACTAGTTTAACATTTTTACTGCTAAGTACGTTCTGACGTTGTATATCTCACGTCCGGATGGATCCGTTAAGTCCTGATTGATTTCACGATATTTCAAATTTAAACGTTCAATCCCGAGGCACCCCTGCAACGATCTGTGACGCCCCAGGTAGGCGCAGCGCATACTTTGGAAACCACTGCATCAAACCATGGGTTCGACATTACCATATTTAAGTTGAGTCCATTTACGTATTTACTACCCTAATTAGTAGTCATTTAATCTTCTTTATTTGACGCGTTTCAGAACATCATCTCTTTTGACTCATCGTCTCTCTTCTCGAATTGTTTGTCTATTCAACTCTCTACTCCTTCGGTTCCATCATTTAGTCCCTGGCTAATTTCTAAAAACTGTTATTTAGATTATGTTACCTTATAATGTTTTATTATTTTCCTAAACATTACGGCTGAATTATTTTGTTTTATTATTCTTATGTTTTCATATTTTGTTTTAAAATTAATTGTTTCGAATAAATAATTGTTTTGTAATAAATTAAAAGAAAAGTTAATAAAAAAGTAAGTTATTAGTTCAAACTCAAAATTTAAAAATCTAGTATGAATTATATATATATTGTAACCCTTGGATGAATTTCTTATTGTTGTTTTATATATACATAATTAAATGACACTTTTATAAACAATATAATTTTTATTTTAGATTTCTTCATACATTAAAGTTTTTCGCCGATTGGCAGTGTCATCATTATCAAAATTGTCTAAGTAGCATATAGTTCTATCAGATATATATGCTTAACTTTCTTTCTTGTTCGAGTGTGTGTTACAAGGTAACAAGAAATAATAGCAGAATATTGTGTCACGTAAGTTTTGCAGGGATAGTGATGGCTACGTTTTAGGGGTACAATTTTTGTTGAAAATACTCAAAGGTACGAGAAAAAAAAGGTTGGAAACCCATGCTTTAGTGCGTACGAATAAATTATGTTTCAGTTGCTTTCCGTAAATTTACTTAAATTACAAGTTCGGGTTGTTCTTAATCTATCAAGTTCAAACTGATTGAACCAGGAACACTCCTCCAATTAGTCTAGTTAATGTGCCAAGTAACCTACAACTTACCTTGTTGTGTGCGGAGATGCTACTGCTCGCTAACATCACGGAACAAAGTTTATATACTTATCCAAATCATTGAACCCTTTTTTCATGGGAAATGATCTTGTGTGAAATCCCCCTGCATGAGGAAAACATATTCTTTATCGTAGTTTCCTGTAGGCCTACTCTGATTTTTATTTGCAATTTTGTTATCGCATTCATGGTCACAAGGTCATTAATAGGTTCTAAGAGTTTCTTAAACGATGCATAATTCATAACTAAACTCTTCCATTAGTGATTCCCTTTAGATAGTTTACTTTGTACGTACGAGGTTCAGTGTATAGCGTGCTTCACAAGGCATGAAGCTATTGCATCTTTTAATTTAACTTGAATAACATTTATTTTACAATGAAAATATTGGAAATAACCCCAATAGTAGAAAAATAATAAAAAATAACAAATAAAACAAGTTACATAAGATTAAACCTTTATGTAAATTTCGATGCCCATGTCATCACCAGAGGGGTTAATTACAAAATTACAATCTAGCAATAAGAAGTTACAAACTAGAGTGATAATTATAGTTTGTAACTTCTTGTTTGCTAGATTGAAATTTAGTAATAAGACCTTCCGATGATGATGACATGGTCATCGAAATGTACATAAGGGTTTAATCTTATGTAACTTGTTTTATTTTATTTTTTTGTGGCATTGGGATTCTTTCCAATATTTTCATTGCAATATATTGTACCACTGTGCTCTTGATATTGTGTAACATTAATTTTGGATAGACACGCAAACCATGATTGTCAATATGTAAGAAGAGCTACTTTGTTTTTATCTGTGTTTTGATTACAGCCTACTTCCTGAGCGTGATGTAGCGGATGGACGCCAAACTTCACCCCAGGTAGCTAATAAGTTTACTTGAGCCGGGTCGACCCCTGCACATGTGGTGACATGATAACACCTACATAGCTTCATGTCCCTACTTTAGTTCTACGTAGGCCTATCTTCACAACTCAGGCTTAAGCTTAGTGACCACTGGTCAACTTTAACTAGAAAAAATCATGTTTACATTTACAGAAATACAAAATACAGAAAGACAAATTATTCGCCAACGTTGCCAAAGAGTAAGAATAAATAAATAAACTTTACCTGACTTTTTTTATCTTAAAAGTAATGTAGAAAAATAACTTTTTAAAGTCAATTCCTACTGAGGTTGACGAAGAAAGATTTTATTTTAGTTACTTTTTATTTTATAATTGCAATTAATATAAATATTTATAGCCTATACATATGACAGAATAACAATATTAAGTGGCAAAATATAAAGCGAATTTCCCTCCAATTTTCCATTTCCCTCTTTATATAATATTTGGCGTTGGACTATAATTTTTGTTTATTACTATTTATTTTCTTTCTTTTTTCCTTTCTAATTTAAGAAGCTGATGGCGCTTTATAACCTCTCATTCTACCCACCTCTTGTGATGCTGGACTATTGCAAAGAACCTTTTTCTTAGAATTTCATATAGTACACCTGTAAGTAATTTTTAGCTACGGAAAAGTTAGCTCAATGCTAAAAGTGCTGGGTTTCAAGCATGTAGATCTACAGTTCGAATCCGACCAAGACAACAAATTTTTAAATTTAAATAATGAATAAATATTTGAACAAAATTTATTAACATCAATTGTCATCTACGGTAGGTTTAAAAAACTTATTTGAACTTGATTGGATGAATGAAAACAAATATTTTAACGATTGCAAATTTGTACAAGATATATATATATACTTAGAGAGAGAGAGAAAGAGAGCTAATAAAAATATTAAAAAAGAAGGAATATTAAAAAGGGGAAGGATAAAATTAAAACGATAAATCTTTGTTGATAACGTATACCAGAAGTTTATAAAGAATTAATGCGTTAATGAAGTTAAATATTATTCACGAGTATAAAGAAATGAATAAATATTTAAAAATTAAAATCGTTATTGGTCGTTGAAAGGTTTAAACAGGAATGAAAATGGGAATCTAAAGAGAAAATAACTGCTTTTAAGATAAAAATCAATAGCCCATAAAATTTATTAAATAAAATTTCAGATCTTTCTAGATAATTTCATAAATCTGCTAGGATTAATTTCTCTGATAAAGTTATCCACTTTTTGTTTTATTTTTATAAAATAGTCATTATTTATACATACAAAAATGATCTAAAACCTAAAATTAATGAATTTATTATTTTTTTTAAATATAAAAATGTTTTAATACTTATGTGACTTACAGTTAGCATATTTACAAATATGCATTTAAGTTGAAATGGAGAAAGGGTCTTTAGTCCTTACAACAAAAACCTAACGGCGTGGGTACCTAGTTTAGGTTATAAATGTCAAGATTGACACCAATATTTTGCCTTATGTATAGGCCTACACGATTTGTTTAATTTACTAAATATTTGCAAGAAGTTAACACAAATTTAATTCAACAATTAACATTAATAGTTGAATTCATTTAAAGTTTTTAAAAACTACTTTAAAATAAATATTTTGAACTAAAAGTTATTTCATAAAATCCAACAATTTTTGCAATAAATGACAGGTTTTTTTTTGCAATTTGAACAGTTAAATGTTTTTTAAACAGTAAACCGATTCTCAACTTTAAATTTTAGCGTAAATTAATAGGGTTATAATTTTGACGAGACAGTTTTATTATTCATCAGGGATTATTCTCAAAACTAGTATTTAAAATATCAAAAGGATATTTTAAAAAAATGAAGCTGAATATAGGCCTAATTTGTATTATAATATAACCTTGATACATCGTACAACATCAAAGTTTCCTTAAAACGTGATTTCCTTAAGTATTACTTAACCAAGGCTTTCTCAAGGTTAATAAAATATCATTTAAAAAAGTTAACAAGTAATCGAAAATAGTGCAATTTCTAGCACTCCCTTTGTTATTAAGGTTAAATAACAAAGTTTCCATGGAGAAAACTGCAATTATATGAGCCTCTGTCAAGTGGTATGAGGCCAAAATATATGTGTTAGTTATATAAAAATTCGAAAAAGTATAACATCTGCTTATAATTTGTTTAAATTTTTTTAAAACAACATAAGAATTTTTAATCATAAATATAAATGCATATAAATTAATTCTGTAATTTGTGAAGTTTAATGAAAAACGGATAATAAGTGTTAGGCTTATAAAGTAAACATTTATTCAACTTTAACAATATTTATTTAATTTTATAAATATAAGAAGATTTATAGAGCAGCACATACAATATTTATTAGTTATTACTGTTTATGATATCAGTTTTATTATCTGCAGAATCTCTGATGTCAATCATTCAAATTTTGAAAAAAATAACGTGTGTGTAGGCCTGTGTTGTAAATAATAATAATAATCCATCATGTCAAATTTTAACTTTATTATTATTATTGTCACTAGCATTATTTTCCATTTTGCATTAAACTACTGCTATTTAAAGACTAAACTACTAATATATCTAATTAATTGTAAATTTACAGAAACGCGACAATAATCGGTCAAAACCTCAAATTTTTTTTGAGGTTATGTTGAGGAATCTGCTTGGTTCCCACTAGGTAATTTTATTATTTAATCCAAGTTTGTGCTGCTAATGGTGGCGAAATAATGAAGCTGTACTTGTACCACTTTATGCTTAGATAACGTATAGAATTGATTTGATTTACAAAAAGTTAATTTTTTTAAAAATTTTGTATTAAAATCCACAAAACCAAATTTTGGATTTTTACCTATTGGTAAATAAAGGCCTCATATTGTACCGCGTTCGTCGGTTGGGGTATTAAAACTTTAGGGATCAGATTTTTTCACTCTTACTAAGTATTTATTGAAAACATATATAGTTTATAGGCGACCCGATTAAAGACTTTTTAAAGGCCATTAAAGATAAATTTAATTTATATACAATTTCAAACGTTAAAATCGCGTGTAGTGACTTTCATTTTAAAAATTTTATATAATTACTAGATTATAAATTAACTTCAATTATCTTCGGAATACCTTCCTCTCTCCCGAAGGGATTTCTGTCTTCGCTACTTATTACCTTCATAAAAATTAGATAATAAAATATTTGTTACTTTTGAGAAAGATAGCTCCATATATCAAAAATGTGTACTGTATTTATATTTACCTAACAAATTAGATCTATTCACTTTACATTTAATATCTGTTCAAACATTGTAGATACAACAAAATCGTGGTGGCTGTATCATTGATGATTGCATGGATGTTACAGCCTACATGATTTCTTACATCTACAATGTTTCTATTATTGTTCTTAGGCTTACCAAATAGTCTACTTAGATTATTGTTGATTTTTGTTTTAACAAAGAAAAATAACTTTGAAATTCGATATTTTAATTAATAGTGTTGTAGTGCTTACATATACTGAACTTCCAAAACTCGGTGAAAAGTCAACATTGGTGTAAAAGTCAACATTGAAACTTGTTTAAATACGGTAAGCCTAATCGTTTAGTTGAATATTGTATTTAGGTTAGTTAAATAGTGTTTAACATTTTTCTGAAATAAGTGTGATTCTGTAATTGAACAAACCAAATTAATTCAGGATGAAATTCTAACTAACATCATCTTAATCACAAAAAAAATTGTTTTAGGTTAAGCATACAAGCGTATGCTAACTAACTGAAGCCTAGGCTGTCATGCAAGCCTAAGCCACAAGCTACACAATTTGAACTATATTAATTTAATTATGTTATTGGAAATTATATATTTTTTTTCGAACCTTAATTTAAAGTTAAAATTCTACTTTTAGTCTCCTCGACAACAGATATAGAGCTTATTGCAAAGTTGGTTAAATATATTTTTCAATTTTGAACGAAATCCTGTGATTATAGAAAGATACCTCGCTCAGGCAATTAAAAGCGATAAAAGCAACAATTACGTTTTTTTTATAGTAAGATGTTTTTATAAGAATAGGAGTAAAGTGAAAGGAGTTAAACGTAGTCAAGGCTCGCATAGAGTAGTCATGAAAATTCCATTTCAAATAGCCGTACGTAGAGGCTCAACAACGGCTTACTTTCTTATTGTGTAGGAACCCATTCCAAAATTTCTAGGCGGTATTTGCTGTAAACCTCTCTCCTAATACAACAAACTTACAAAGCCTAATTAAACTGAATTAAAATGAATTTCGTATCAGTTTAGGTCAGGCCCTATTTTTACACTTTCGCTATGACTGGCCGTATACGGATACTATCCCTAGAAGCTAAAATATATTATTGAATATTTAGACACTAAATAATCAGTTTATTTAAATTCTGATCCTTGATGTTTTTTAACATTATCGTCAACGTAATTTTATGTGACCCGTTTGCGGGGGATCAGTGTGCTTTACCACAGACGACATGATACTAAAACGTTTAAAATAACATTTTAACACCATAAAAACTTAATCAAATATAACATAAAACCAGTATATGGTTAAAACCAGATAAATAAACCTAAAACAAACAGGTTTTATACCTAGCGTATCGTTGGAGCAAGATTGAGTGAAGATCGGCACATCATTTCTCCTGCTTTCCAGTCAGATTCGGAATTAAAATTACTTCTATTATTTAAAATTAATTTTCTTCTATTAGCTCAACTCTCCTGATAGCCTATATATATATATATATATATATATATATATATATATATATATATATAAAGAACAAAAGTCAAAATACAAATACAAGAATTATATTTGAATTTACACTTTCGAAGTGTAAATATATCTTGATATATATATATCTTGTATACATTTTCAATCGTTGATAAAATAGCTTTTTATTTGTCCAATAAGTTTAAATACATTGCTTTTAACCGATAGTGGATGACAATTGATGTTAATACATTTTTTTCAAATATTTATTCAATAATTAAATTATAAAAATTTGGGGGGATCAGGGTCTGAATCGAACTGAGTATCTTCATGTTTGAAGTCTAGCGCTTTAGCACTGAGCCAACTTTCCGTACCTAGAAATTTACTGCTCAAAGATGTATATGAATTTTTCTTTTGCCCCCCTCAGGTTGTTAAAACCTCCATTGCACAACCTTAAATTGTTGTCATGGTTACCACACAATAACATATAAAATGCTCTATAATTAAAAATGAATGAAAAGAATAAAATAAACAAAGAAGCTGGATTAACAGTATCGAACCTTGCTTCACAAACGGGCAATGCGAAAAGAACGCAAGAAAAACTACAACATAATGCAAGCGACGAAAACAAAAAAGCGTATAAATAGTAACAAAATAAAATTTAAGAGATAAAAAATAATAGTCCAGTACAATACATAGAAATGAAAATGGAGAGTTGCAAGGAAATTTTTCTTTCTATTTCGCCACTTAATATTGTCATTCTGGCATATGTATATACATATTTATAATAATTGAAATTATAAAATAAATAAAAACTAAAATTAAATTTTCTTTGGTGATTTAAGTGGGAATTCACTTTAAATTTTCGTTTTTTGAATAATAGGCTACTTGTTTATTGATGCCTCGTGAATTGTATATCAGATCAATACATAAATATATACATACATATCGTGCTTATATATAATACATAAAACAATATATGCAGTAAAATACCATTTTCAGAAAACGTGCTCATAATTTTACAACCTCACAAACCAGACATGCTATTATGTCGTTTGATTTGTCCTTAAAACGGTCACAAACAGGAATCGACTTTTCCAAGAGCTGAGGACATATTAAGAGGTTGAACTACTCCAGAAGAGAATGTATTAAATATTCTTAAAACTCACGTTTTTTATTTCATTTCCCTTTTAACATGGTTCCTTAGTGATTTCTGGCCTTTTCCTAATTTATTTTAGACAAAGTTTTATTATTTTTGCTCACCTGAATATTGGATAGCTTATTGGAGATACGTGGTACAATATTTATTTACTTAGATTAGTTGCGGGAAGCAGCCTTATCAAGCGACTCATGATTGCCTGAGGACCAACAGAAAACTAGGTCCCATCCAAAATCCTGCCTATATTCTACCGATACTTCGTAACATGTCACAGAAAGACATCTTCCTACGATATCAACAGAGAGTAGACAAACTGCAGGGCGTGCATGTGAATATGGGGCCACGATTCTTCCGAGCCATTTCCTAACAATGGAGTTCTCTTACCTTCCTCCTAACTGTAATTGACCCCCTCAAGTTATTTGTTATTTGACAATTTCTCTTGAAATTTTTGCAAATTAAGTATAGTAAATATTAAATTACATTCGAATTATATTACATATCATATGTAATATATATATATATATATATATATATATATATATATATATATATATATATATATATATAAATATCGCAATATGTTTTCTTGTGTATTAATAAAGAACAAAAGTCAAAATACAAATACAAGAATTATATTTGAATTTACAATTCAAAGCTTTTCGTTGGCTAACAGTACCAACATCATCAGGAATATTAAACAATTAAAATTAACATATGTGCAAATTAGATCAAATAAGTAGTTATGCCAAATCAATTACAATGTTGCTAAAATTTTTTTATTTTGCTGCCCTAACATTACAAACACTGAATATATTATCGAATTTAGATTTTCAATATTTTCGATATTTATATTCATAAAATTTACTAATGGTCTAATTGGTTTCTCAATTTTGTGTAATTTAATAAGTCCATTCATTATTGGTATTTTTGGATTATCGTTCATATAATTACTAATATTATATTTATTAAATAATTTATAAGAAGATTTTATTAAATTTTTTATTTCATTTTGATATTTCTTTGTAGGATCCTTATATATTTCACTAAATTGATTTTCATTTATGTATTTTTCTGTTTTATTTATGTGTTCGTCCTTATCAAAATTTATTGAATTTATTGTAAATTCAAATATAATTCTTGTATTTGTATTTTGACTTTTGTTCTTTATATATATATATATATATATATATATAGGCTATATATATATATATATATATATATATATATATATATATATATATATATATATATATATATATAATATGCACATATTATAACAGTTATGTATGAATTCCTAACTTATATAGCGACACCTACAAAAACTAATTGGAGGGACATACAATTTCATATCAGTATAATTTCCGTCAGATTTATAGAGTTAGTATAAATTCCATCAGGTTGCGCTATGAATCACTTCAAAGTGAATTAAATAATAACATATGATTTCATATATCAGCTGGTTTTATGTTATACGATATGTTGTAAAACAACTGTTTTAACACGTAGGTTGTTACATTATTTATTGAAAATTTTTAAGAATAATGGAAGTTATTAAATAGTATTGATGGGTTAGTAAATATATTAATTTATTTAAATTTTGATAAATCTCAAAACAAATCATTTATTTTACCGATAATAATAAGGTATGTATTTTTAATCCAATTTTTGAAATGAAAACATTCTTAGGTGCGTCTGGTAAATGTTTAGGTAATTTCTCATTACACAAATTCAAATTTTTTTATCAATTTAAAAATGTCTGTAGACGTGGTTTTAAAGGTGTTCTCCTCAAACTGCACTCTCCAGAGTACCAAAACCTATTTCTTTTTCTTGTCCGTGGTTTCTATAAAAGTAGTTTTTAAAAACATAACTATATAGCAAATAGCAATAACATGTACTTTTATTACATGTCTCTTAGTAAAATAATGTACCGTAAGCTACCGTTGCTCCGGTATCGCTAGAAAAGATTGGATTTTCTTAACAACCTAATCTGATATCTTATTACTAAGTTGTAAAATAGGTGCTTGCAAATTTAATGAAATACAAAATAGTGATCTATTTTACAAAAAACGGTCCGGTTTCTGAAATTTCGTATGCGTTTGTGAATTAGAAGTATTTTTTAAAACTTTACCTCTAATTATGGTTTGCTAAATTTAAATTCCTTTAACTTCTGGAAGGTATTTTTAAGTAACATATGTAAAAACTGAAAACATTGAAGTTGGGTCTATTTTCTGATTCAATTCCTCCAATACGTCTGATAGCAATCGACTCCAATACTAGCTATGGAAATCCAAACAGGACTGGAACCCTTGGAAGCCAGAAGAGACAAATGTCTCCTAAAATTCTGGGAAAAAATAAAAGAACAAATAGAAAGTTTTGGGAAACATATAAAGCTGCCACTTCCCACCTCAGAACTCAGATTACTCCAGTAAACAAAGCTCTACAGCTGGAACAAAAATATAACCTTTTCCTTCATGCAGAAGCTGCCCCATTAAATCAACCCAATCGAGTCTTTGACAACCTACCTCCAGTTTTTCTAAACCTTGTTGACCAGGTGAAACCAAAGTCACAGGCTATGGTTATTGAACTCAGAAAAGCAACATTAATGACCATCAACGAACGATTCCCTGAAAGTGACTGGCTTCATGTTTACACAGATGGATCTTCAAACCCTTCAAGTGGAGAAACTGGAGCAGGATATTTTTCAAGATTATATCAGGGCTCGGTAGCTGTGGGCCTCAGCTGCAGCAATTTTGACAACATCATGCGTCATGCAACTTTCGCCGCGGCAGGTTGTATTCCTGATTGATTCACATTTAGCGATTTTGGCAGTTTCCTCTAACACACAAGCTGACTGCACCTTGACAGTGTCGTGCAGAGAAAAAATGCAACTATGCCAAGAGGCAGGCTTCAGAATTGCGCTCCAGTGGATTCCCAGCCACGTTGGCACAACAGGGAACGAAAAAGCTGACAACCTCGCCAAGAGTGGGTGCCGCCTTCCACAGCCACAAATCAAAATATCACTGGGCTCTGCTTACACCAGGATCCAGCTAAGACGTACTTGAAAACATCACAAGAAAACCTGGCTGTTGGAAAGAGATGACACGAACTTTGCACCGACCCCATTCCAAAAAAAACTGCCTCGACCTATCAGTGTTGCGCTGTTTCGTCTAACCACGGGACACCTTCGTCGCATTGGGCTGGCGGACACGGATCGGTGGCCCTTGTGCCAAACAGGAAAGATGGATGGAGACCACCGCAGCTCGAAGCATACAATAGCGACCCAAAAACCAGACTCTCCAAGCTCTACTGGTCTGCACGATGCCAAATGGTCGAGTTTCCAAGGGCAGGCGTTGAATAAAGTAAGTTATTCATCCTGTTAAGTTCAAATAGATTTTTCTAAAGCTTGTAGTGGGTGATTCTTGGTGTTAATATAGTTTTTTAAAATACCAATTCATTAATTAAATTTAGTTAATTAGTTTTAGTTTTATATCACTTAAAATAAAAATAACATAATTCCACGAAACTGCTGATTTTATGTTACAGGTTGTGCTAGAACAGCTATTTTAACTGATAGGTTATGTTACTTTATTTATATTATATGTAATTATTTAACTAAAAATAACTAAAATAACTTTTTTATGCTGATCCTAGTAGGAATTGATTTCAATTTTTTTTTTATGACTTATTTCAACTATTACCCAAAATAATGTATTCTACTTAATTGTTTTCCATTTTCTAAGGAAGTTTTGAGTATTAGTACAATATGGTAGGATTTAGCGTTGGCACATCCATAGCGTAGTTCCATAGAGGAGTAAATACATATTCCAAGACCGCAAATATACATTCAATATTACATGTAAACGTTATTGTACATAAAAAATTCCTCAGATACTGTGATTAGTATTATTATAAAATAATATATTTCCTTTTAAATATAATGCATTGTAGGCCTATGCATAATGTTGTCTGCATGATAATGCGGTAATGTTTAGATTTAACAAATTGTTCAATGTCTAGGTGAAATATCGTAAATGCTCTTGTAGGCCTATATGTTCATAGTTGAATGAAATTCTCAGCAAAAGTTTCGACAAAACCTTTGCACCAGTTATCGCAATGTTTAAACTTACCAGTGACTAATAGTGTCGGCTGTTGGCAAATACTTAAGGCAATGTTACAGTTTATGGAAAGTTTCTGCGGTTTTGTGTTGTGGCTAACATTTATGTACTGTTTACGTTTACACTATCGCAACCGTCGGTTTACAATGTTATGACAATGTGTTACCAGGAATTGTAGAGTTTACTGTGGTCCAAAACAATACTATTATTATTAACTTGTATCCGGCGCTAGAATCGATTAGAGAGTGCCCGAAAAGCCGAAGATTATGGATAGCGAGATTTTTATAAGTATTGTATAACCGTTGCACTAATATGAGGGACCTTCCACTCTAATTGTCGAATAGGGCCTAAATAAAACTTATTTGTATTTCAAATTTTATGTTTATGATGTAAATTTTACAGTAAATTAGTGTCGTTAGGTTTCCATTTTTTATGTTGTATGTTTAGCTGTATGTTTATTGATAGAAAAATATAAATATATTTATAAAACATCGGGAATACAACTGTATTTTAAATATATGTTTATCTTCTGAAAGGGGTTTTCTCAAGATTTTTATTTTTCAAACAATTTGAACTGAAGAAAAATTGATAAATAATGATGACCCTTTTTATAGCAAGACATATGGTGTAAGGAGAGGCCTCCTAGCTACCTCACCTATGTCACATGGTATTCAAGGTAATGTGGTCAGCATTGGGGGAGCGGGATTATTACCAGGCTCAGCCACCTGAAGGCTGAAGACGCACACAGAAATTCTTTGGCGTCAGTTGGAATCGAACTTACAACCTTTAGATTCGTACGCAAGTCCTGACTCCAATTAACCACTCATCATGGTCGAAACTTTGTTAATTAACGTGCATAAATGTTGACTGTATATTTATCTTGTATGATGTTACCGAGCCCTAATACAATCATGCTACGTTCGTATCATCCTAATAAAAAGCTGTAGGCCTGCCACTGCTGATTCCGCAAATCCTCTTGGATGTAGTAGCTTAGCGCGGGAGTAATCGTGCTACTTTTACTGTTGCCAAGAGATATAATCATTTAACCTAACCTAGCACTTGAAATATTTAAAGGGCTAGATTATACCATTTATAAATTTTGGGACACATTGATCTCGCAATAAACTACCGATAATTTCTCTAGTCCCCTCTGAATTTCCTAAAAAAATGCTTGTAGAGACTGTGTACACACACACACACACACACACACACACACACACACACACACACACACACACACACACACACACACACACACACACACACACACACACACACACACACACACACACACACACACACACACACACACACACACACACACACACACACACCACACATACCACACACACACACACACACACACACACACACACACACACACACACACACACACACACACACACACACACACACACACACACACACACACACACACACACACACACACACATACACACACACACACACACACACACACACCACACATACCACACACACACACACACACACACACACACACACACACACACACACACACACACACATACACACACACACACACACACACACACACACACACACACACACACACACACACACACATACACACACACACACACACACACACACACACACACACACACACACACACACACACATACACACACACACACACACACACACACACACACACACACACATACCACACACACACACACACACACACACACACACACAAGAGCGCTCTGCCCACTCTCACAAACATACACAGAAACAAACTCTCACACATACAAGCGTGCTCAGTCACACTGACACACACAAATGCGCTTTCACGCTCACTCTCATAAACATACATACACAATCACACACACCCACACTCTCTCTCTTTTGCCGAAATGTCTGTTTTAACAGTTGACAGTGTCATTAAATTCATGAAAAGCTTCGAGTTTTATTATAAATGACCTTATTTAAAAATGTCCATACTTTAACAAATAAGTATTTAATAAGACAAATGTTATTTGAAAATCATATAAATAAATAAATAAATAAATATATATATACACACATAACTTTCAAATTTATAAAAAAACACTACGAATTAGTCTCTAATCACATGTAAATAAAAAAACAACTTGTTTATAATACTAAAGGGTTTTAACATTAAAAATTAGGAAATGGAAGGCAAATTGGGAATTTTTAAACAATTGCGGGAAATAATAAGTGAAAAAATAACAAACACTACAGTTATTTCAATTTTTTTATTTCGTTCGCTATTGTAAAAAATTTTAAAACACTTAATGACACTATACGTATCTATGAAGGAGGTTTCTAGGTGTGCAGCAGGTGGCAAGGTAACTTAGTCGGAAGGATCGATGTACAAATATGAGCACGGGAATAAACTTAAATCGAATTAGATTTTTCCAATCTTGGATGTCTCGCTTTAGTTAGTATTGTAGTATACCAATTTGGAAATGCAGCTTGGAAATACACGTGAATCTGGAAAAGAAAATAGAAGTTTAAGATTCAAATAATTGAAAGTAAATTTAAACTGTAATTTTTATATAGCATTCTCGTATGTTTCTATCTTTTAAAATCTATTAGTCACTTAAATATTAAGTCACTTAAAAATTCTGCCAAAATCCCATCTTAGTTTTCTCTTTCTTATATCATGAAATAAGCATTCTGAAAATATTTCAAGTCTCTTTCTTTGATAATTTAGACGTTAATATGATTTCCAGATCAGCGTTCTTTCTTGTGTGTTTCTCTTCGGGAAATTTATTATTTGTTCAAAAACAGTCTATTTTTCACATCATTAAAAATTCGCAAAATTGTTTCTTACATGCATTGACATTGTGTAAGAAAATTTCAAGTATTTACGTTCTACAGTTTTGTGCCTAAGTTCTGGCTTATTTAATACGTCATCCTAATGACAACCTTTAGCTTCTATATCGAGACAAGTCCTTTGGTGATTTCTAAAATAGCTTTAATAGCATTTTACTTCCTAGGGATATTTCCTATTCTGAATTCCTTGTTATAAGCATGGTAAACTTACTTGATATCTTGTTTGGGTAATCCATATAGGCCAGTGAATATTACCTAACGTAAATTAATATTGTTTAAAGTCCTTATAAATAACCAACGTCAGCAAAAATATGCTTACAAAGAACATTTCTAATAAATAATATTAGAGATTGGTTGTGAGTTAAGGTTATAAACACAAGAAATATTATAGGTTATGTTCAATTTCTTAATTAAAGTTTTTTTTGTGATAGCATCACTAAAGATGATGACATAATGTCATTGAAACGCGTTTGAGACTAAAGTTTTTTTTTTTTTTTTTTTTTTTTTTTTTAGGCGAAAAACCTATTGAGGTTATTATCGCCTAACTAAAGTTAAGTTTTTAAAATAAATATTACATAAAACTAATAAAAAAAAACAAAATAAATGTTTAAAACTAATTGTAATTATCTAAAACTAAAGAACCTAACATTATACAAAATTTAAATATTATTAAATAGATTAAGGTGGCGTAAGAAAGCGATGACACGGTCGATAGCCCTGACATCGTCCCTTAAAACCACCTTTAAACTACCTCGAAGATCGTAACGTATATACAAATTTGTTAACTTATCACAATCAAGCATGTATGCTTGATTGTAATATTATTTCTACAAAACGGACTTAGTGGTGGATCCTCATGTCGCATCAACCATGCATGCGTTAACAAAGAGTGGCCGATGCGAAGTCGAGTTACCACCACTTCCTCCCTACGATTCGAACAAACAGATGTCCTCCATGGTCGGACGGTATTTTTGATGTCCCTCAGCTTGTTTCTGTTTACATTTTGCCATTCTTCATTCCAAACAGAGAATAATGTAGTTTTAACTTCGACTAAAGTTTGTATAATTGAGAGTTGTACATATTTCTTGTGTTTATACATTTCTAAGTTGAAAAAAAAAAAAAAAAAAATTAAAAAAAAAGGAAAAAAGGAAATTTATAGTCTGCGTTCACCCTCTAAAATCATCACTTTTCTTGATGATGTTGATAAATATTTTCTTTTGAAAAACAGTTTTTGGGACTTTTTTCGGACATGCAAGTTTTTATTATTGTAATGGGAGTTTTAAAATAATAATGTTAAATTTGTTTTTCATAAGAGTAAACCTAGCAATATTCTAAATAAATTTCCACAATATATGGCATCACCTACATTTTTTTAGATAGACCCTGTACTTATATTATTTGAAAATAGATTCTAAATTGAAAAAATACAATTGTTGTTAATGTTATAAGCATAATAAACTTTATATAAAAATTTTAAAAGCGTCATAATACCTACAGCCTCGGCTTAAGGTAGCTAAATCATTAAAACCAACATATTAAAGGTAAGAACGTCTTATCTAATCTAGCTTGACATCACGTGAGTTCACAAATTAGAAGATTCAATGGCAATCTTTAATTAATTAACCGACACAATATTCTAATATAAAGGTGGATTCTTGAGGCATTTCTTCTCTTTATACACCTTATTAAATTTAATGTTATTTACTATTAAATCTCTTATTTGCGATCTTCCTATAGTGTACAGTGATGTAATGTAAAAAAACGTGATCACAATTTAAGAAAAATACTTTAAATTTGCGATTGGCTAAGTTATTTTTGAATCTTTCTGTTTTGCTGTAAATATAATCTAATAGAGTTTGTTATACGTATGTCTTTTATGAGAGCCTCTTCTTGGATCCCGCCGTTGCGTTTTTGGGATTTAACTCGAAGCATTACCCCCTCTGCACAATTTAATCTTTACTAAACCCTTTTCTTTTTAATACTTTACTCGTAGAACTTTTTCTAATTATTATTCATATATAAAATCTCTCAAACACTTCTTCATTTATTTATAATCTCCCTTAATTACTCTTCTTACTTAAAAATAACTTATTACAAAACAATCCCTTGCAACTTGAATCTAGAAGTCCAAAACTTAGTCTCCGTTTTCCTCGACGTCCTTCCTTCTGACAAGCATGCATTTTAGTTCCCTTTATGTTATTTTAGCCTATCAGAGTTTTACTTTTTATATATTTGAACGTTCGGCCAACGGGTTTTTTCTCTTTGAATTTTTCGCGTTACTTTTACACTTTACTTTTATTTATGACTATTCCAAATGCCAAACTTTCCCTTACTCTTGTTTACAGAATTAACTTAAATTTATACTATATAAATTAAAACTACGGCCTTATACTGCCATTAGGTACCCTAAAACTGATTTACAATAGTTATGCTCTCTTTGTCGGCTTTTAATACGCTTTATTTGTTGTTTTTTTCTGAAAATGTTTAACTAATTATGTCCAAACTTTGGTTGTTAGTCTTATAACACGCCTTTATTTTTTATGTCACGATTTAGCAAACTAGAAATAGTGGTTTTAAAATTTGAATAAATTTGCAAACCCAAGCTAAACCTTATATATTCAGTGTGTCTATATACAGATTTCATACTACATTAACTTGGTATTTTAAAATATTCTATAGTATAAATAGTTATTTTACAATATAGCAACATCGGGGCATCGGGTTAGGATAGGTTTGGTTAGAAAAAGCGTGAGTTTCATTTGTTGTGACGTTTAGAACCAGTGTTTCAATTCAGCATTCGGTTGGCTTACGACAGAAAATTTAATTGCTTTTGCTAATCAAACCTATCCAAACCTCATATATTTAGCTTCTTTCTATATAACTATTTATACTATATAACTGTTTTCTATATATTAACTATTGAAGTGCAATATTGTTATAATTTCTGTGCTGTTACTACTGTTTTTTTTTTCAATTTAATTGCTCTCAGTTTAGAGTGACAAAAATTACACAGATTACTAACATGTTATAGTTATTTTATGGTAAATAAATATACGTAAGAGAACTAACTTAGTGTGGTAAGGGTGCCAGATTCATTGAAATATCGCATTACATATATGTATATATATTGTAATTGTAATGGTTTGAAGATAATAGAAAATAGGACATTGTAGAAAAATTAATTTCTTTTCGCAAAAACCCAGTGTAAGTTATGTTTGTAAATTTCGGTTAAGTTTGTATTTTTCATGTTAACCGTCACTTCTGGTACAGAAAGTTTTTCTTGTCTAGAATGTATTTACAAACGACACATGGAAATATTAAGAAAATTGTAGGTTGCGTCGCATACTGTGGACTATAAAATTATCGGGAATAGGCCTACATATTGATTTTTCCGGTTATTAAAAAAACACACCTTCAAGTAATTAATTCATTGTTTAATTAACAATAGCAATACAATATTTTTATAACTTTTGTTACTAATGTTTTTTCAAGTTTATTGTTCTCAGTTTAAAGTGACAAAAAATTACACAGATAATGAGCTTGACTAACATGTTATAGCTGTTTTATGCTAGGTAAATATAAGTAGGGAAAATAACTTCTAACAAATTAAATGCAATAAGGGTTTCATATTTATTGAAATATCGCATCAATATTAAATATTAATATTGTATTAATTGTATATATATATATATATATATATATATTAAATATGGTAATATGTTTCTTGTAATATAGGTAATAAATTAAAAATATTTCAAAAACAAGAATACTTTTAATAAATATATTCATTAAAAGTATTCTTGTTTTTGAAATATTTTTAATTTATTACTTATATATTTATATATATATATATATATATATATTTATATATATATATATATATATATAAATATATATATATATATATATATATATATATATATATATATATATATATTATTTTAGAACAACATAGGTTATTCAAATACAAGAATATTTATTAATTTATATCCAAAGCTGTTCGTTGATAAACAGATTGTAATTTTCATTTCTGATGATGTTGGTACTGTTTACCAACGAAGCTTTGGATATAAATTAATAAATATTCTTGTATTTGAACAACTTATGTTGTTTTAAATTATTAAACAAGAAAACGTATTTAATATATATATATATATATATATATATATATATATATATATATATATATATATACTCTATATGTATTGTAATAGTAATGGGTTTATAGATAATATGCACCGAGCAAGTAAATATTATGCAGGCCAAAGCGCAAAAGTCACGATGTTTTTATCATTGCTTATCGGCCGGCATTTTATCAACACTAATTATTTATTTTGTTCGTTTAACCTTCAATACGTAAGACGGTTTAACCCAAGTCATCGCACTGCTTAAAATAAAAATACCAGCTAAAACTTATCCAGATAAGAAAAAGCAATATTTGTAAAAAAATAAATTCCCTCTTGGATATCGTCAGGGACGATTAAAACGTTTACTCTTGTATCCAATAAAATATAAACTTACCAAACTTAAGGTGAATTCATGAATATCTTATTGTGAATTTACATTAAAAATAAACAAATATTTTATTTAACATTAAGAAAACATAGGGACAGATTCTGCATAATCGTACGACTGATAATTCATCATTCAATGGTAATTTGTCTTCAACATTCTATTCTTCTTCCGTCTTTTACCACTATCTAACGGTTTCCATGTTTGTCAGTTTCTCTCTCTCTCTGTCTATCTGTATCTCTGTTTGTCTACCTGGTTCTCTCTCTGTCATTTTTACCTCTGTTTTTTTGTGTTGCTCTTTCTCTCATTCAGTCTTATTGCCTCTGTCTACAGTTTTCTTGAGGTTTTCAGACTTTCTCTCTCGTAATCTCTCTCTTTATTTTATCTCTGTCATCCTATTTCTCTGTTTAGCTCTATTTCTGAGTCTTTTTTCTCTGTTTTTATGTCTGGATCTCTCTGAGTCTTTTTGCCTCTGTCTACCTCTTTACACCTATATATATATATATATATATATATATATATATATATATATATATATATATATATATATATATATCACAATATGTATTCTTGTGTATTAATAAAGAACATAAGTCAAAATACAAATACAAGAATTATAATTGAATTTACTATTCAAAGCTTTTCGTTGGCTAACAGTACTCATGCTGATGATGTTGCTACTGTTAGCCAACGAAAAGCTTTGAATTGTAAATTCAATTATAATTCTTGTATTTGTATTTTGACTTATGTTCTTTATATATATATATGTGTGTGTGTTTCTCGATTTTTTTGTCTTACTGTCATTCTCTGTCTTTCTTTCTATCCCTTTCTCTTTTTTGTCTGGCTTTCTTTCTATCTTTGTGGTTTTGCCTCTGTTGACCTTTTTCTCTTATTTTGTCTAGCTCTCTTTTTTCCCACTGTCTACTCATTTTTTGTTGTTCTTATGGCTCTGTTTTTCTCTGTCTTTTGGCCTATGTTTACCAGCTATTGGTAAAGATCACTTAATGCAGTCCATGACGTTTTCATAACATAAGTTTTTTAAAGTTTACTGTAATT
>JBAIZL010000005.1:73270982-73318482 GCA_036971475.1 Prosapia bicincta | reverse complement strand
GGGGCGCACTACTCCATCTACAGAGAGAGGCATACATTATTCACAAATAGATAGACACTACTACATCCACATACGGCCAGCATCGGGGCGCTCTACTCCATCTACAGAGAGAGGCATACATTATTCACAAATAGATAGACACTACTACATCCACATACGGCCAGCTTCGGGGCGCACTACTCCATCTACAGAAAGAGGCATAAATTATTCACAAATAGATAGACACTACTACATCCACATACGGCCAGCTTCGGGGCGCTCTACTCCATCTACAGAGAGAGGCATACATTATTCACAAATAGATAGACACTACTACATCCACATACGGCCAGCTTCGGGGCGCTCTACTCCATCTACAGAGAGAGGCATACATTATTCACAAATAGATAGACACTACTACATCCACATACGGCCAGCTTCGGGGCGCTCTACTCTATCTACAGAGAGAGGCATACATTATTCACAAATAGATAGACACTACTACATCCACATACGGCCAGCTTCGGGGCGCACTACTCCATCTACAGAGAGAGGCATACATTATTCACAAATAGATAGACACTACTACATCCACATACGGCCAGCTTCGGGGCGCACAACTCCATCTACAGAGAGAGGCATACATTATTCACAAATAGATAGACACTACTACATCCACATACGGCCAGCTTCGGGGCGCACTACTCCATCTACAGACAGAGGCATACATTATTCACAAATAGATAGACACTACTACATCCACATACGGCCAGCTTCGGGGCGCACTACTCCATCTACAGAAAGAGGCATACATTATTCACAAATAGATAGACACTACTACATCCACATACGGCCAGCTTCGGGGCGCACTACTCCATCTACAGAAAGAGGCATACATTATTCACAAATAGATAGACACTACTACATCCACATACGGCCAGCTTCGGGGCGCACTACTCCATCTACAGAAAGAGGCATACATTATTCACAAATAGATAGACACTACTACATCCACATACGGCCAGCTTCGGGGCGCACTACTCCATCTACAGACAGAGGCATACATTATTCACAAATAGATAGACACTACTACATCCACATACGGCCAGCTTCGGGGCGCACTACTCCATCTACAGAGAGAGGCATACATTATTCACAAATAGATAGACACTACTACATCCACATACGGCCAGCATCGGGGCGCTCTACTCCATCTACATAGAGTGGCATACATTATTCACAAATAGATAGACACTACTACATCCACATACGGCCAGCTTCGGGGCGCACTACTCCATCTACAGAAAGAGGCATACATTATTCACAAATAGATAGACACTACTACATCCACATACGGCCAGCTTCGGGGCGCACTACTCCATCTACAGAAAGAGGCATACATTATTCACAAATAGATAGACACTACTACATCCACATACGGCCAGCTTCGGGGCGCACTACTCCATCTACAGACAGAGGCATACATTATTCACAAATAGATAGACACTACTACATCCACATACGGCCAGCTTCGGGGCGCACTACTCCATCTACAGAGAGAGGCATACATTATTCACAAATAGATAGACACTACTACATCCACATACGGCCAGCTTCGGGGCGCACTACTCCATCTACAGACAGAGGCATACATTATTCACAAATAGATAGACACTACTACATCCACATACGGCCAGCTTCGGGGCGCACTACTCCATCTACAGAAAGAGGCATACATTATTCACAAATAGATAGACACTACTACATCCACATACGGCCAGCTTCGGGGCGCACTACTCCATCTATAGAAAGAGGCATAAATTATTCACAAATAGATAGACACTACTACATCCACATACGGCCAGCTTCGGGGCGCACTACTCCATCTACAGAAAGAGGCATAAATTATTCACAAATAGATAGACACTACTACATCCACATACGGCCAGCTTCGGGGCGCACTACTCCATCTACAGAGAGAGGCATAAATTATTCACAAATAGATAGACACTACTACATCCACATACGGCCAGCTTCGGGGCGCACTACTCCATCTACAGAAAGAGGCATAAATTATTCACAAATAGATAGACACTACTACATCCACATACGGCCAGCTTCGGGGCGCACTACTCCATCTACAGAAAGAGGCATAAATTATTCACAAATAGATAGACACTACTACATCCACATACGGCCAGCTTCGGGGCGCACTACTCCATCTACAGAAAGAGGCATAAATTATTCACAAATAGATAGACACTACTACATCCACATACGGCCAGCTTCGGGGCGCACTACTCCATCTACAGAAAGAGGCATAAATTATTCACAAATAGATAGACACTACTACATCCACATACGGCCAGCTTCGGGGCGCACTACTCCATCTACAGAAAGAGGCATACATTATTCACAAATAGATAGACACTACTACATCCATATACGGCCAGCTTCGGGGCGCACTACTCCATCTACAGAGAGAGGCATACATTATTCACAAATAGATAGACACTACTACATCCACATACGGCCAGCTTCGGGGCGCACTACTCCATCTACAGAGAGAGGCATAAATTATTCACAAATAGATAGACACTACTACATCCACATACGGCCAGCTTCGGGGCGCACTACTCCATCTACAGAAAGAGGCATAAATTATTCACAAATAGATAGACACTACTACATCCACATACGGCCAGCTTCGGGGCGCACTACTCCATCTACAGAAAGAGGCATAAATTATTCACAAATAGATAGACACTACTACATCCACATACGGCCAGCTTCGGGGCGCACTACTCCATCTACAGAGAGAGGCATACATTATTCACAAATAGATAGACACTACTACATCCACATACGGCCAGCTTCGGGGCGCACTACTCCATCTACAGAAAGAGGCATAAATTATTCACAAATAGATAGACACTACTACATCCACATACGGCCAGCTTCGGGGAGCACTACTCCATCTACAGAAAGAGGCATAAATTATTCACAAATAGATAGACACTACTACATCCACATACGGCCAGCTTCGGGGCGCACTACTCCATCTACAGAAAGAGGCATAAATTATTCACAAATAGATAGACACTACTACATCCACATACGGCCAGCTTCGGGGCGCACTACTCCATCTACAGAAAGAGGCATAAATTATTCACAAATAGATAGACACTACTACATCCACATACGGCCAGCTTCGGGGCGCACTACTCCATCTACAGAAAGAGGCATACATTATTCACAAATAGATAGACACTACTACATCCACATACGGCCAGCTTCGGGGCGCACTACTCCATCTACAGAAAGAGGCATAAATTATTCACAAATAGATAGACACTACTACATCCACATACGGCCAGCTTCGGGGCGCACTACTCCATCTACAGAAAGAGGCATAAATTATTCACAAATAGATAGACACTACTACATCCACATACGGCCAGCTTCGGGGCGCACTACTCCATCTACAGAAAGAGGCATACATTATTCACAAATAGATAGACACTACTACATCCATATACGGCCAGCTTCGGGGCGCACTACTCCATCTACAGAGAGAGGCATACATTATTCACAAATAGATAGACACTACTACATCCACATACGGCCAGCTTCGGGGCGCACTACTCCATCTACAGAGAGAGGCATAAATTATTCACAAATAGATAGACACTACTACATCCACATACGGCCAGCTTCGGGGCGCACTACTCCATCTACAGAAAGAGGCATAAATTATTCACAAATAGATAGACACTACTACATCCACATACGGCCAGCTTCGGGGCGCACTACTCCATCTACAGAAAGAGGCATAAATTATTCACAAATAGATAGACACTACTACATCCACATACGGCCAGCTTCGGGGCGCACTACTCCATCTACAGAGAGAGGCATACATTATTCACAAATAGATAGACACTACTACATCCACATACGGCCAGCTTCGGGGCGCACTACTCCATCTACAGAAAGAGGCATAAATTATTCACAAATAGATAGACACTACTACATCCACATACGGCCAGCTTCGGGGCGCACTACTCCATCTACAGAAAGAGGCATAAATTATTCACAAATAGATAGACACTACTACATCCACATACGGCCAGCTTCGGGGCGCACTACTCCATCTACAGAAAGAGGCATAAATTATTCACAAATAGATAGACACTACTACATCCACATACGGCCAGCTTCGGGGCGCACTACTCCATCTACAGAAAGAGGCATAAATTATTCACAAATAGATAGACACTACTACATCCACATACGGCCAGCTTCGGGGCGCACTACTCCATCTACAGAAAGAGGCATAAATTATTCACAAATAGATAGACACTACTACATCCACATACGGCCAGCTTCGGGGCGCACTACTCCATCTACAGAAAGAGGCATAAATTATTCACAAATAGATAGACACTACTACATCCAGCAATATAAATGTCACTCATATATACTCACTGAAGTTACTAACTCGCTCTTAGGGAAGGTGGGCAAACGCACCTTCCCTGTACAGAGCAGACTATTTGAAATACAATTTGAAAGCGCTTCTACCTACTCAAGCAACTATATCCTGTTCCATATCCTCTATACAATCATTCCCCTTACTTACCCGTTTATTGTAGCGGGAAGACCTTCCACATGTCCCCAATAGAAGATTGGTTTTACTTAGATGCAAGGCTTTGCACACGTGAGCCACATTCCTCGCCTATTTTCCAGAACAGGAACTAGCTATGAAGTGTTTCCTTCATAGGTGATAAATTGATATTATTCGTCACCTGCGAACGGCATTGAGGAAGAAAAAACAGAGTAGAGGCGTTTTGTAATCGAAAGTAGGTTTCACTAATAATTTATTCACCAAAGTAAAAATATCAACAAGTAATTGTAAAGAAAAAACGTTAGACGGGCTACGCGATTGAATCTGGACATTTGCTTACATCAAAATTCCTCAGCAGGTTTTTATCTTATTGATGGATGGAATTGAATTTAAAGGCTCAAACATTTCCGGATGAAACAAAAGCTGAAGGAAAATGAATGGCTTTCGGAAGTGTTTTCAGCAGTGGTTTAAAGATGGAACAAGTGTAAATACTTTGTATAGCAATAGTTTATGAGTTCTTTAAATTATTTCTATAAATTGTAGATTGCACAATTCTGAATCCGTTTGGACCCTGCATTGTGTGAGTACGGTTCTAGGATTTGTCACATTGAAGTTTAAATTCATGTTGTTCTACTGAAGACGATTAAAATATTCATGAGGGTTTTATTAATTACCAGCTTTATAATTCCACCGCAACATAGGCAAAGGCACACGAACAGTTACAAATACAGTATTAAAGAAACAATATACCATTTATATACTTACTGGCAAAGGTATGATCGGAACAATATTTACACACTGCTAGATACAATGTCAAG
Source organism: Prosapia bicincta (assembly GCA_036971475.1). Classification (NCBI taxonomy): domain Eukaryota; kingdom Metazoa; phylum Arthropoda; class Insecta; order Hemiptera; family Cercopidae; genus Prosapia; species Prosapia bicincta. The sequence continues at coordinate 73,313,061 of JBAIZL010000005.1, read as the reverse complement.
AATATTAAAGAATAAAATACTGAAGTCGAAACTGTTAAAAAGATGAAATGTGGAAAATAAATAGAGAACGGGAAAAAAATCTTTTTTTTAAAGCAATTCCCACAAAGAAAAAGAAGTAAAAAAATTATTTTAGTTTGTTTTTATTTTATAATTACAACTAATATAAACATGTATATACATATGTCAGAATAACAATATTAAGTAGCAAAATAGAAAGCGAGTTGTCTTGCAATTTTCTATTTCCCTTTTTACGTATGGTTTAGGACAATTATTTTTGTTTGTTACATATTAATACGCTTTCTTTTTTTTATCATCGCTTGCATTGAGTTGTAGTTTCTTTTCGCTTTCCTTTTGCATTCTCCGTTTGTGAAGCACGGTTCGATACCGTTAATTCAGATTGTTCGTTCACTTTATCCTTTTAATTCATTCTTAATCCTTGTACATTTACTATAATGTGTGGTAATCAATTTACGGTGGTACAATGGGGGTTTCAATGAAAACCAGAAGGGAGTAAAAGAAAACTTAATATACTTAATAAGAAACAGTCGCTTGAGAACAGTAGCTATGGGAAAGTTTGCTCAGTGGGCCCAAGAGGGCCTGACTTTGAACATTAAGATACTCAGTTCAAATCTGACTTGGAGCCCCCAAATATTTAAAATTTAATTATTGAATAAATATTTGACAAAGCTCTATTAGCATCAATTGTCATCCAATATAGGTTTAAAAAAAATGTATTTAAACTTGATTAGATGAATAAAAATGTGTTTTATTAACGATTGAAAATGTGTACAATATATATATATATATATATATATATATATATATATATATATATATATATATATATATATATATATAATTAAAAATATTTCAAAAACAAGAATACTTTTAATGAATATATTTATTCAAAGCTCTTCGCCGATAAAATAGTATCAGCATCTTCAGGAAAATAATTATCTAATAAAATACTTATACAAAATTAAATCATATGATATGATTTAATTTTGTAAAAGTGTTTTATTAGATATTTATTTTCCTAAGATGCTGATACTATTTTATCGGCGAAAATATTCTTGTTTTTTAAATATTTTTAATTTTTTAACTATATTACAAGAAAACATATCACCATATTTAATAGTGATAGTAATAGTTATCACCATTATATATATATATATATATATATATATATATATATATATATATGTGTGTGTGTGTGTGTGTGTGTGTGTGTGTGTGTGTGTGTGTGTGTGTGTGTGTGTGTGTGTGTGAGCTAATATAAAAAATTAATACGAATCTATTTATAATATTGATGAAAATTAGACTACCTCAAGGTTCAGGGTCTTGACATTATATACAAACATGAAGACAGGAATAGGTGAAGTACTAAACAGTTAATCCAGAAGGGTGCTAATTTAACAGTAATTTTAACTATTAGCGAAACATTTTGAAAACAAAACCACCCATGCTTCTAAAGCCTAAAATTAGACACAAGTTGACAAAGTGAGTTATATAAATGTGTTTTAAATTTAAATACTCTGACACTCCACAATTGAAGCGTACTAAATCGGCATTAAAGTTAAGTAGAGGGTAATATTGATTTAGGAAATAGTGTTAAAGGATTGTCAGAAATAACAGGGTCTTGCAAGCAAACGTTAGAATTCTATTTTCACAGCAAAAATTCTAAGAAATTGAATGTACGAGATTCCTCAAAACGTTAGTTAAAAAGTTCATCCTCTGGTACCGGGGTCTCCAACCTACGGCCCACATCCGGCCCGCGAACTGTTTTTTCCCGGCTCGCGGAAAGCTATCATACTGAAAAAAAATGGTATTTGGTAACATATTTCCTAAAGATAAAAGTCAAAATAGTTAACTCAAAATCTCACCAAAAATTAGTTTTTAATAAACAAATAGACTAGTTTCGGCGACGATGTCACCTTCCTCAGTGCTTGGCTACTACTTTCGTACTACTACTTTTAGTCGTCACTAAAGATATTTGCTTTTAAGCATATAAAAGGACCCGTGGTAGCAGTATACAAGTCTTGCTACCTTGCTGTAAGGCCTGGTTGGGACAAGGGGAATAAGTTCGCCAGACATCCCAAGGTATAAACCAGACATCCTATAACAGCGGGTTTTTCATCAATGTATATGATATATCAGGTGAATTTAAATAGTGTAAGTTTTATTTCTCCAATATGCTGCGGCCACTACACGACGTTAAGCACATTCACGACTTTTACGAGTATTATACGTATTTATACTAGTTTTATATGATTATCAAATTATAATATATCAATGTCCTTCTTACAAATTAAAATATTATTAAAAATGTATACAAAACCGGCGCATTTAAAATAATTTATCAAACTATACCAACTTAAAACGAACCTTTATAAACGTTCTGGATGATGTTAACCCTTAAACACTCCCCTCCCTGGAGTTGTACATTATCATGGATCAGCCAGGGCATAGATACATATTGCTTCCAAATACCAGGCCAAATATACCCGTTTATGGGATCATTACAAATGTATTATATGTTATGGGATTTTAATTTTAAAACAATTTATATCGATAATATTCCTCCGCTTTCCAATTGATTTATTCTGACGCTTTACCTAGAAATTCCGATTTGTTTTAAATCTCTTTATTTTTTAAAAGTCTTTATTTTAATGGAGTTTTAAGTCATTAAATTAAAAAAAGATTATAAAATTAATGAAGTGTATACTCTTATATGTTTATATATAATAGCTATATCCTGTTACTCTTTGCTGTGGCATATTGTTGTATGAATAAATGAGGAACGAAACAAAGCACATGTTCCATAGACGTTTATTTTGCAATACTTGAGAGGCTAAGGCAATACAGAGTTAGGGCTATGACATTTTTTGATCTAACCGTTTCCCATAATCAATATGATAAGAAATGTTTCCCGGTTTTTCTGGCGCATGCGAGGAGAAATTCCTCCTAGCTCAATCATTTATCATTTGGGCTATGCGACCATAAATGCTCTTAAGTTCAGGCGTTAATTTGGAAATGTTTGATTGCACATATGACTGGAAATCACCAGTGTTATAACTCTGTTCACATGGCAAATCCACGTCAAATGAAGCAATCGCAGCTCGTATGGGTGCTGGCTTCCCAAATAGCCTCTAATTACGATTTGGCGAACGGCATGATTATACAGAAGCACCCCGATTAAAATGAATATTTTATTCAGATTGTAAGATCATCTGTTACTAAAGTTGCTTGATCTAATCATCTTGAATTCACTGATTATACTATAATTAAAAGATACTTAACTAAGTAAATACGTAAGGGGCTTACTTGCTGACGCGTTTCGAAACAATCGTTCCTTTTACGAAGCAAAGCCGCTAGTGGCGGCATCGTGTTAGGTACAAAGATTGTCGGGATGGATTTATGACTAGAAAGAGTGGACTATTTTGGTTTTGTTGGCTTCAAAGTGTGTGTGATCATTTAATATGTTTTCTTTACCTGTTGTGTGGTGTTTGTATATCTCGTATTTGTCTAAAGTTGTTGGTTTTTTACTTTGTTTTAATGTGTGGAGAACATTTAAATTAGTATGTATGTCTGTGTGTGTGGTGCGTAGCTGGATTTTGGGTTTATTTGGTTACTTCGGGCAATGTGTTCTTCGAAGCGTGTATAGAATGACCTATCGGTTGGGCCGGCATCTGCTACTGTCGCATAAAATACTGTAGCTTGTTGCATGTCGTGTTAAAACCTAACCTCAATCGCTGCAGAACTTTTGGAGTTTTTGAAGCTCACACAAACCAACTTCACACACACTTCTTTTCATATAAAAAGACTGTAATGAAGACTTTAAATATTATGCAACACAAAATCACTAATTAAAACAATAAAGTTATCTTTTTGAAACAGATGGACGGTTAGACTTGTGTCATACGTTTTGTTGTGTCTGTGTATGCGTTCCACAATTACCTTGGATGCAATAAAAGTGGCAGGCAAATAAGGCAAATAAATAATGACAGTAATTTGACATATAAATGGGAAAGCGAACACGTAATTAAATAAATCACCGTATGTAAGCTTGCCAAGGTCTACAATGGTCTTTGTGTTGCTGCCTCGAGTCTCACGGTGCAAACATGTCTGACATTGGCACGTCGTATAGATTTCCCACAAATGTATGATAATTTTGATTCAAATTAATTTGTTTGAATAATAAAAACAAGTTTTCTTAGTGATTGTAAAAAAAAAAGAACTAATGAAACCTAGTGCCCGAATCCTCTGTTATTATAGGGGTCTGAAAAAGATTAATTTTTTTACTTTCTTATTTAGCAAAACCAATATAACAGACGCGTGACCAATAATCCTGTTATTTCACAAAGAACAGAAATGTGTACTAATGTATGCACAGTACTTGTAGACAAATTACAGAAAAGAATAACTGCAATGATATGCAACTGTAACAGAATGCAATACTTCTGTTATTCAGATATGAATAAGTGTAACAGTATGCAAAAGTTTTGAGACCTTCCTCAAAGGCCTGACCAGCCCTGCGAAGAGACGAACTCTAACCAGACACTGTGGTTAACCACCGCTTTTCCAGAGCTACTCTTTATCGTTATGTATCGCTGTGGAACCACAGTGTCTGGTTAGAGTTCGTCTTCTCCCAGGACCGGTCAGGCCTTTGAGCAACGTCTCAAAACTTTTGCATGCTTGTACTTGGAGTTGTGGCATCAAGAGCTCTAGGTCGGGGGGGGGATCACCCGGGTGGGAGTCACGAGACTGAGCTTGGATTCCTGGAGGTGCAGGTTTCACATGCTAAAGATTGGAGATTATTTCACATAAGGATCTATATTTTCCCCCATTTTCTTTCTTTTACTTTTTTCGGCAAAACATTACCGAATGTAACTTTAAACAGGTATGGTCAGTAACAAAAGGCAATCGGACTTGGCAGACTCTAGTTAGTAGAAAATATAGTTAAAAAAAACATACATTTGTACACGCGTACCGGAAACATACATACATATACCAGAAATGTCGACATTCCAAAAGACACGTTTTAAGAAAATATAAAATAATAGAATTGATCTAATAAAGCCTTTGTTTTGCTTTACAAAGGCTAAATTTTACTTTCAGAAAATTTAATTTTTGTAATCAAATCTATCTTAAATGGATACTTTTTACCTGTATTACACGTATATAGTAATGTAGTGTAACACTATCTTTATATGTAGAGAATTCTTCCTTACTGGATTATGTTTGTAAAGTGTGGTATATATGGAACACCATAGCTACGTAATTTTCTAACCAGTATTTAGGTTTACGGCAAGACAAATTCTGTTTGCCTCACATTGTTGTTTGTTAATATATATATACATATATATATATATACATATATATATATATATATATATATATATATATATATATATATAAAATACGTTTTCTTGTTTAATAATTTAAAACAACACAGGTTATTCAAATACAAGAATATTTAATATCCAAAGCTTTTCGTTGGCAAACAGTACCAACATCATCATTCTTGTATTTGAATAACCTGTGTTGTTTTAAAATATATATATATATATATATATATATATATATATATATATATATATATATATATATATATATGTAAAATTTGACAATGAAATTTCTTTGTTTTTTGTCAGTAAAGATAATTAGTTCAAAAAAATTTCTTATCGGTTGTAGTATTTCCATATGGAATCAAAATAATCCTGTGAGAAAGTAGGTTTTGCGTATAACTGCATAATGTTATACTACCCGTAATAAGATACACGAGTTTCAAATATCGCAGTTTCAAGGAATCTAGTTTGGAAAGAGTTTGATATACAAAACTAAAGCCTAACTTTCTGGGCAGTATTAGTAGAACAATCCTATATTACGCAAATGTCACCGCGCCTGGTGACATTAACGAGTGAATGTCGACATTTAATAAAACTCCCTTTAAGGAATTACGCCTTTCCCGGTTTGCTGATACTACCCGCAACACACATGACTTGTATGGCATTCTTATACTTCATGTGTAGAATACATTTTAATTATATATTAAGTTCAAAGCTTTCCGCTAGTAAATATTGTCAGTATTATCAAGAAAAACGTCTTACGATGGAGTTACAATCCCGTCTAAAACTAGTAACTCGTCACGTCAATTTGTTCTTCATAATGAAAGTTGGGGGAAAAGCATTGAGGAAAATGGCTTATGCAAACTTCTTTCTTGTTTAAGGAATGTTTTAGTAATAAACACACACACACACACACAATGTTATACTCAATGTTATACAATGATATACAGATAACAACTTGAAGCAACTGTGGCGTAAATGTTTATATTAAATAACAACAGCCTCTTACTACAAATTCAACAAATTTTATTTTACCTAATGTACATTTCGATTACAAAATAATCATCTTCAGGGGTATTTTACAAATAACTGTTATTTGTAAAATACCTCTGAAGATGATTACTTTGTAATCGAAATGTACATTAGGTTAAAATAAAATTAGTTTAATTTGTGGTAAGAGGCTGTTTTTATTTAATATAAATGATATTGAGTTACATACGTATTTTATTGAGTGCAGGGAGAGAGATAGATAGATTGAGAGAGAGAGAGAGATAGAAAGTGAGAGGTTTGTATATATATAGATACATACATAAAAATATATGTATATGTATATATTTATATATATATAAAAATATAATAAAATATAATATATAAAAATATATGTATATGTATAAAACTGTATATATGAATATGTCTCTCTCTCAATGAAATACGTATATAACTCTGTATACCAATCTATAACAATGATATATATATATATATATATATATATATATATATATATATATATATATATATATATATATATTTAGGTTAGTTTTGGTTGGTAAAGATTATTTAGATTTTTTGGACTAAGAGACTGACAGACTTACCTTGGTAAGAGTCCACTCTGTAGTCTTGAAATAGAAACACTAAAAGCACTTAAACAATGATTTATTTCTTTAATCTGTGCATCTGTGACATCTGATTTCTACTCTACACAATCTGTGATTACAATTATTTTATTTCATTCTCTCATATTTCTTTTTGTGTTTTCTCTTCGATTGACAAAGACCACTGTGTGGTTGAAATATATCATTGTTTAAGTGCTTTTATGTGTTTCTATTTCAAGACTACAGAGTGGACTCTTACCAAGGTAAGTCTGTCAGTCTCCTAGTCCAAAAAATCTATATATATATATATATATATATATATATATATATATATATATATATATATAAAGCTTTATTATATATTTGTTCTTCTATGAGCTTTGAACAGAAGACAAAACAACAAAAATATGTCCAAAAATAGCAAATGTTTAAAATTAAATTAGAATATATATTTTTCAAGTGCAAGGTTGCATTTTAACGTCCTTAAGGCTTACGAAATTAAATTTGGTCGTTTAGTTGTTTTACTATTTTGAACAAAGATCCTGGTGTATAGACATTTACGTTTAAGTGTTAAAACTGTTTTTGTGACTGCTAAGAACGTAAGTAGCAACACATTATTAATGAATAATTACAATATAGGAATTAAATGTTGCATTTCTTTGGTTATTTTCAAATCTCATGACATCCATTAACACGTTCTGGAGACGCTCCCATTGCATACTATACGAAGCAGTGATTACATGTTTCGGCAGAGTTAAATGAAAATGTAGGCTGTGATGAAAATAAAATATTTATCCAAGTGAAAAGTATTTAATATAATCTTAACATTGAACATTTATTATAATTTTTTATCGTAACATTTTATCAAGGTTTGTAAATTATTTACATTATAATGCAAGGTTATAAATTTGCATTTATAATCTCTCTAAAAGATTTGGCATGGTAATTATGTGAAATGTCGCATACAAATACACGATTATATAAAATGCTACATTATATAAACATATGAAGTAAGAGTTACGTGTGATTTGGCCGTGCTTAATATTATAATAAATAGGTCTATATAAGATTGACTCTCGCCCACACTTTGCGAGAACAACAAGCTTAAAGGTTTTTATAAAAATGTTTGCGTTTGTATTTAAAAAAATTATTTCATTCAATACTTGAAGACAATTAAGGTTGAAATTTAGTAAAGAAGGAAATCAGGAGGTTTGGAATGAGTTATGCAGTGATCAGCTTTCCTTACAATGTCGCATGGACTCCCCGTACTTTATGTGGACTAATTTTTAAATAATTTTCAATTCGAAGATAATGGTGGCCGTTCGAATCGCATCAGATTAAAAACATGCTAAATATTACGAAGAGAAAATGTACTAAAATGTAAACTAACTTACGTTTAAGGCGTCCGGCTTGGCACTCGCTAAATCTTGCACACACAGTAAACGTTTGCTAGTCTGGTAGACACTGGCCGAAGGTGTTACTGGCAATACTTTCACTTCGACCCGACAAAGCAATATGTGTGTCCTGAAACCTTGGCGTCGACCAATGGACGCTCACTTCCACCCGGCCAAAGCTTGACTCCCGACTTCACAATACTCAAAGAAACAAAGAAACAATTTGCATTGCTGCTAAATTTTAAATTGTCTTAAGAATTAGCATTGGCTTCCTTTGTGACGTCACAAATGCATAAGAAATAGCACTGACGTCAAGCATTGTTGCACGATTGTAGTGCAACAAACAACACAAAAAGCATTTTAAATATTTGATGGAAAATTTCCAGTTTTTACAAATTACGAGAACCACGTAGTTTGAAGTTACTTAAATCGTAAAGTTCAAAGAAATTTTAACTCGAACATCAAGAACAAGAAAGAAGTTTAAATTGAAAACTTTAATAAAATTAAATATAGGCCTAACACATGGTTAAAATTCATTTTCCTGCCTCTCCTATCATTAAAAGATTTTTCTTTGTTGACGCGCTTTGGAATAACCCGATTATTAAAACTTTAAAAAGTACCATTTGCTACATACGTACGTACTTTCTTAGAAAGTACATAGTAAATACAGATTTTACTTTTACAGAGAGTACTTTGTACTCAAACAGAGAGTATTGTTTAAATTTCGCGAATGGAGGTTTTCCGAAACGAGTCATCAAAGGAAAATATTTTTATGTTAGACAGACAGAAACACGTATTTAATTACTTCTGATGGAAGTGAAGATGCTTACATAAGGACCATCAGTATGTAGTATCAGGATGTTTAGAGTAATATACCATCAGTTTATACAAGAATCAATAAAACACAAGCAAAACTAATTGTGTACACATTTGGTTAGTTACAATCTTGCATGCGTGTGCTGCAAGAATAACCGAAGAAGATATGATCTATACTGAACTCAATAAGAGTTCCTTGCCCAACTAGCCACTCCATGTATTTGTGCACGTACGTGAGCGCCCACTCTCATTTGATTGTGTGCTTGTGTGTGTGTGTGTGTGTGTGTGTGTGTGTGTGTGTGTCTGTGTGGTGTGTGTGTGTGTGTGTGTGTGTGTGTTATATATACTCGTATATATATTCAAGTGCTTCATTTATGATACTATTAAATTGTGTGTGTGTGTGTGTATGTATGTATGTGTGTGTGTGTGTGTGTGTGTGTGTGTGTGTGTGTATTATATATACTCGTATATATATTCAATTGCTTCATTTATGATACTATTAAATTGTGTGTGTGTGTGTGTGTGTGTGTGAGTGTGAGTGTGTGCGCGCGCGTGTGTGTGTGTGAACATGAGTGTGAGTGTGTGTGTGTGTGTGTGTGTGTGTGTGTGTGTGTGAATGTGTAAGTGTGTGTGTGTGTGTGTGTGTGTGTGTGTGTGTGTGTGTGTGTGTGTGTGTGTGTGTGTGTGTGTGTGTATTATATATACTCGTATATATATTCAATTGCTTCATTTATGATACTATTAAATTGTGTGTGTGTGTGTGTGTGTGTGTGTGAGCGTGAGTGTGTGTGTGTGTGAGCGTGAGTGTGTGTGCGTGAGTGTGAGTGTGTGTGTGTGTGTGTGTGTGTGTGTGTGTGTGTGTGTGTGTGTGTATCCTTTTCCTAATTTTCATTTTAGGATTAATGTGTAATATTTTATTATTCAATATCAATACAATATAAACGAGAGTAACTAAGTCAGTAAATATTTTATGTTATGTAATGCAATAATCGTTATAAAGAATATAATACGGAAGACTCTAATGTAACCTAACGCGGAAAGAAAGAAATAATTATTGTTAAAGGTAGAACAGACTTTAGGTTAAAATCATTATCTTTCGCTAGATTTACTTGCGCATTTGTTTAGTTAATAAGTATAAAGGTAGAATCAGTGACTGCAACATTTAGGTGACAGTGTCATAATGGTGCAACAGTTAAATTTACCTTTTGCTTTCACTCTCAAAGATTCCGTCGTAAATAGAGTAATTTCGGACGTACCAGGAATGGCCGCTCTGTTGTTACTACTTTATAGGTGCTTTGTCTCTCGAGAACACTTACTCAATTCTAAATAGTTTAACGACACACATTACTATCCTATCTTTGTGAATACTAATGTGGTGTTAAATAGAGGACATTTTATTTTTTTCAACTTAACCTAACTTGCTTTATATTTTTTTTTTATTACTGAAGTAAATTACATGTTTTATCTTATTTAAATTTTGTGTGGTATTGTACATGGGTTATTTTATATTTATAAATCTTAAATGGACATTCTAAATGTGAATATTAAGTAGTAGGAAGAGACGAGATTTGCAACATTGATTTTTAAACCAACGAAAACGGGGGGTGCAAACTAGGTGATCATTGATAAGAAAGGCGTTAGGGAGAATGAATTCAGGAAGAAAATTAAAATAGCAAATAAGTGACACGAACTTTAATACTTTGTCGCGAATACTTATACATTAGGTCGCGACATACTGTAATTCGAGACATGAAAAGGTTAGAAACGAACAATTTTGTAACGAAAACGTAATAGGTAAAAGTATAAGGAAAGAGATAGACAGAATTGGCATGCCGACTCTATCTATAGATTATTATTATTATTATTACTAAAACTCGGAGGGACCTTATCGGTGTAGAGCACTTAGCTGTAGCCTTTGTACTCTCTTCCCATCCCTACCACAGGCCTAGCTTAGTGGATACCTACCTCTTTGCAGAAATCAAGTACCCACCTGATGCTAGATCTTCTGATATCCTCTGGTGTACATACCTGCCAGCCAAACCACTTTCTCCTTGCAGCTCCCAAAGCAGGACACTCACAGAGTACGTGGATTGGGCTTTCCTCTTGGTCCTCGTCGCATCACTTGCACACAGAGGACCTAGATTTTCCAATTTTGTATTGGAACCCCCTCAGATTCCCATGGCCTGTAACCAGCTCTACAGTAGCTCTGAGTTGATGTCTACTTAAGGAGAGTAGTTCTTTGCCCCACACATCTCCTGAGTAACCCCACAGTACCTCGGATTTGTTACACCCCAAGGTTACATTCCATTCTTCCCTGCACAACCTGTCTATATGTGCCGTGATCCTCTTGCGCCCCTCCCGAGGCGGCATGCCCACTGCCCTCAGCAAAGGTCCTTGGGTTATACACCCTTGTTTTGCTAAGGCGTCAGCTCTCTCATTCCCTATCCAGCCAGAATGTCCTGGAATCCAGGTTAGGTTGAGTGAATTATGCTTACTCAGCTCTGCTAGAGAAGCCATAGTCTCAGCCACCAACCTAGAGCTGGTACTAGCCTTACCTAAAGCCTTCAGAGCTGCCTGACTGTCCGAGCAAATCCAGATGGTATTGCCCCTCCTGCCAGATCCTATTATTTCCTCAGCACATAGTTTGATCGCGAGCACCTCCCCCTGGAAGACAGAGTTGTAGTCCTCCAGGCGATGACAAAATCTGTCTTGGTGTCTCGGTCCACTAAATCCTGCTCCCACTCCTTCCTTCATCTTGGACCCATCGGTGAACCAGATTTCACCATGTCTGGGTCTATACTCCGCCCATGCCTCTCTTGCAGGAATAAGGATTTTGTAGTTGCCTTTTTCCCTTTTAAGAGACAGTATCTTATCCTGAGGTTCTATCCAGAGCTCCTTCAGTGAATCCCCAAATAGCTGTTTATGAACTTTGCTACTTGTCTTCCACTGCCCAGTACAGCTTAGCCGGTATGCAGTTTTCATTGCCTCCATCCTAATTTGAAGACTCAAGGATGGAAAACCCAACATAACCCTCATGGCCGCACATGGTGTGCTTCTCCTTGTAGCAGTTATGCCTCTAAGGAAGAGCCCCTGCGCGCGGTCCAGCATTCTTTTACTTTTGCAGCTCCGCTCCACCCGTCCCCCACGCCCGTATTAAGCCTCTCCACCACGTCAAGGTCATGCAGCCCATAGGAGAGGCTATCTATAGATAGAAACGGAAAGGCAATTGACATGGTTTGGTCATGTAAAGAGGATGACAGAAGACAGGTAACTCCGAAAAGTACTAAATTGGATTCCTCCCTGAGAAAACAATGAGAGAACGGCCACGAAGAAGTTGGAGTGAGGGCAGCGACAAAGCAATGACTGCAAGCAACCTGTGTGTAACGCTATGTAATTTCGTGAGTGTAGATCTGTTATTGTGAATCTGCTAGTGTTAAATAAGATGCCACTTTGAACTAGAATTTTATCAGTGCCTGCGGACACAGTATTTTGTTCTTGTATTGCGTTCGCGTTCTAGACTGTAAAAACCGATGCATCGAATCAACGAAGTTACAATTTATAACGCTTTACCACTACGTTTTTACACACTCACCAACTAAACACGTTTCCAAACAGTAGTTATTTTTAGTTTAAATAACGGAATCAATTTATTTAAAGTTCCAACTTCACATACACTGACGTTTGTGCATGTAACCATATTAACAGCGTTGTAGACTGTATGCAATACATTGTTATATACTATATTTGAATATATATCTTAAATGGTGAAAAATATTCTAAATTTAGAGTGTCTGACAGTAGTAAAAGATTAAAAATTAAGAAACGTTAATGAAACAAAGTATTTAAGAGTTAATACGACGTAATTAAATTATTAAGCTAATTTAGCTTCTAGCCATTTTTAAGTTTTAAATACAAAAAATGTTTATTACAAAATAAAATTACCAAAATACATTGAACAGGGAGATGTTGCCGCAGCTTGACCCGATTGACGTACTGACTTAGGAGGATATTTCAAATGACCATCGTGTCATATAAAAGCGTGCAGTATTACAGTACAAAGGTTTGCTACTGTTTATGTTACGTACATATGAGAGAGTTGCATCGATACAATAGCCTCCTAATACACATATTACTTTAAAATATATTAATATATAAAATTCTGTGTATAAAATAGCATCTTATAGCGTGAAAATATATTGAAACAAATTTAGTTTGGTGTTTGTTGCAGGTGAAACAACCTGTTTAGTTTTAGGTCGCACAATTTAAAATTAAAAATCAATGCTTGTAGTTTCAAAAAAATTGTTATATTGACCAATAATACAGTTGTTTGATGCAGTTCATCATGACGTCATCTTATAGACTTTTTGACAGCGGAAAATCTTTATCCTTTCTTCTATTGGCGGCTTTCTCGTTCTGCCTTCGAGGTTACTATATTCACCTCTAATAACAGAACATTTGCAGTAAACCTCACCTAATATCTCTTAATGCATCTTCTCGTCATGTACTTCACGTTCTTCTTATGCGACATTGTGAACTTCCTTCTAATTGCATCTTCTCGTCATGTACTTCACGTTCTTCTTATGCGACATTGTGAACTTCCTTCTAATTGCATCTCGTCATGTACTTCACGTTCTTCTTATGCGACATTGTGAACTTCCTTCTAATTGCATCTCGTCATGTACTTCACGTTCTTCTTATGCGACATTGTGAACTTCCTTCTAATTGCATCTCGTCATGTACTTCACGTTCTTCTTATGCGACATTGTGAACTTCCTTCTAATTGCATCTCGTCATGTACTTCACGTTCTTCTTATGCGACATTGTGAACTTCCTTCTAATTGCATCTCGTCATGTACTTCACGTTCTTCTTATGCGACATTGTGAACTTCCTTCTAATTGCATCTCGTCATGTACTTCACGTTCTTCTTATGCGACATTGTGAACTTCCTTCTAATTGCATCTCGTCATGTACTTCACGTTCTTCTTATGCGACATTGTGAACTTCCTTCTAATTGCATCTCGTCATGTACTTCACGTTCTTCTTATGCGACATTGTGAACTTCCTTCTAATTGCATCTCGTCATGTACTTCACGTTCTTCTTATGCGACATTGTGAACTTCCTTCTAATTGCATCTTCTCGTCATGTACTTCACGTTCTTCTTATGCGACATTGTGAACTTCCTTCTAATTGCATCTTGTCATGTACTTCACGTTCTTCTTATGCGACATTGTGAACTTCCTTCTAATTGCATCTCGTCATGTACTTCACGTTCTTCTTATGCGACATTGTGAACTTCCTTCTAATTGCATCTTCTCGTCATGTACTTCACGTTCTTCTTATGCGACATTGTGAACTTCCTTCTAATTGCATCTCGTCATGTACTTCACGTTCTTCTTATGCGACATTGTGAACTTCCTTCTAATTGCATCTCGTCATGTACTTCACGTTCTTCTTAAGCGACATTGTGAACTTCCTTCTAATTGCATCTTCTCGTCATGTACTTCACGTTCTTCTTATGCGACATTGTGAACTTCCTTCTAATTGCATCTTCTCGTCATGTACTTCACGTTCTTCTTATGCGACATTGTGAACTTCCTTCTAATTGCATCTCGTCATGTACTTCACGTTCTTCTTATGCGACATTGTGAACTTCCTTCTAATTGCATCTTCTCGTCATGTACTTCACGTTCTTCTTATGCGACATTGTGAACTTCCTTCTAATTGCATCTCGTCATGTACTTCACGTTCTTCTTATGCGACATTGTGAACTTCCTTCTAATTGCATCTCGTCATGTACTTCACGTTCTTCTTATGCGACATTGTGAACTTCCTTCTAATTGCATCTCGTCATGTACTTCACGTTCTTCTTATGCGACATTGTGAACTTCCTTCTAATTGCATCTCGTCATGTACTTCACGTTCTTCTTATGCGACATTGTGAACTTCCTTCTAATTGCATCTCGTCATGTACTTCACGTTCTTCTTATGTGACATTGTGAACTTCCTTCTAATTGCATCTCGTCATGTACTTCACGTTCTTCTTATGCGACATTGTGAACTTCCTTCTAATTGCATCTTGTCATGTACTTCACGTTCTTCTTATGTGACATTGTGAACTTCCTTCTAATTGCATCTTCTCGTCATGTACTTCACGTTCTTCTTATGCGACATTGTGAACTTCCTTCTAATTGCATCTCGTCATGTACTTCACGTTCTTCTTATGCGACATTGTGAACTTCCTTCTAATTGCATCTTCTCGTCATGTACTTCACGTTCTTCTTATGCGACATTGTGAACTTCCTTCTAATTGCATCTCGTCATGTACTTCACGTTCTTCTTATGCGACATTGTGAACTTCCTTCTAATTGCATCTTCTCGACATGTACTTCACGTTCTTCTTATGCGACATTGTGAACTTCCTTCTAATTGCATCTCGTCATGTACTTCACGTTCTTCTTATGCGACATTGTGAACTTCCTTCTAATTGCATCTCGTCATGTACTTCACGTTCTTCTTATGCGACATTGTGAACTTCCTTCTAATTGCATCTCGTCATGTACTTCACGTTCTTCTTATGCGACATTGTGAACTTCCTTCTAATTGCATCTCGTCATGTACTTCACGTTATTCTTATGCGACATTGTGAACTTCCTTCTAATTGCATCTCGTCATGTACTTCACGTTCTTCTTATGCGACATTGTGAACTTCCTTCTAATTGCATCTTGTCATGTACTTCACGTTCTTCTTATGTGACATTGTGAACTTCCTTCTAATTGCATCTCGTCATGTACTTCACGTTCTTCTTATGCGACATTGTGAACTTCCTTCTAATTGCATCTTGTCATGTACTTCACGTTCTTCTTATGCGACATTGTGAACTTCCTTCTAATTGCATCTCGTCATGTACTTCACGTTCTTCTTATGCGACATTGTGAACTTCCTTCTAATTGCATCTCGTCATGTACTTCACGTTCTTCTTATGCGACATTGTGAACTTCCTTCTAATTGCATCTCGTCATGTACTTCACGTTCTTCTTATGTGACATTGTGAACTTCCTTCTAATTGCATCTCGTCATGTACTTCACGTTCTTCTTATGTGACATTGTGAACTTCCTTCTAATTGCATCTCGTCATGTACTTCACGTTCTTCTTATGTGACATTGTGAACTTCCTTCTAATTGCATCTCGTCATGTACTTCACGTTCTTCTTATGCGACATTGTGAACTTCCTTCTAATTGCAACTTGTCATGTACTTCACGTTCTTCTTATGTGACATTGTGAACTTCCTTCTAATTGCATCTTCTCGTCATGTACTTCACGTTCTTCTTATGCGACATTGTGAACTTCCTTCTAATTGCATCTTCTCGTCATGTACTTCACGTTCTTCTTATGCGACATTGTGAACTTCCTTCTAATTGCATCTCGTCATGTACTTCACGTTCTTCTTATGCGACATTGTGAACTTCCTTCTAATTGCATCTCGTCATGTACTTCACGTTCTTCTTATGCGACATTGTGAACTTCCTTCTAATTGCATCTCGTCATGTACTTCACGTTCTTCTTATGCGACATTGTGAACTTCCTTCTAATTGCATCTCGTCATGTACTTCACGTTCTTCTTATGCGACATTGTGAACTTCCTTCTAATTGCATCTCGTCATGTACTTCACGTTCTTCTTATGCGACATTGTGAACTTCCTTCTAATTGCATCTTGTCATGTACTTCACGTTCTTCTTATGTGACATTGTGAACTTCCTTCTAATTGCATCTCTTAATGTGCTTCACGTTCTTCTTATGCGACATTGTGAACTTCCTTCTAATTGCATCTTGTCATGTACTTCACGTTCTTCTTATGCGACATTGTGAACTTCCTTCTAATTGCATCTCGTCATGTACTTCACGTTCTTCTTATGCGACATTGTGAACTTCCTTCTAATTGCATCTCGTCATGTACTTCACGTTCTTCTTATGCGACATTGTGAACTTCCTTCTAATTGCATCTCGTCATGTACTTCACGTTCTTCTTATGCGACATTGTGAACTTCCTTCTAATTGCATCTTGTCATGTACTTCACGTTCTTCTTATGTGACATTGTGAACTTCCTTCTAATTGCATCTTCTCGTCATGTACTTCACGTTCTTCTTATGCGACATTGTGAACTTCCTTCTAATTGCATCTCGTCATGTACTTCACGTTCTTCTTATGTGACATTGTGAACTTCCTTCTAATTGCATCTCGTCATGTACTTCACGTTCTTCTTATGCGACATTGTGAACTTCCTTCTAATTGCATCTCGTCATGTACTTCACGTTCTTCTTATGTGACATTGTGAACTTCCTTCTAATTGCATCTCGTCATGTACTTCACGTTCTTCTTATGTGACATTGTGAACTTCCTTCTAATTGCATCTCGTCATGTACTTCACGTTCTTCTTATGTGGCATTGTGAACTTCCTTTTAATTGCATCTCGTCATGTACTTCACGTTCTTCTTATGCGACATTGTGAACTTTCTTCTAATTGCAACTTGTCATGTACTTCACGTTCTTCTTATGTGACATTGTGAACTTCCTTCTAATTGCATCTTCTTGTCATGTACTTCACGTTCTTCTTATGCGACATTGTGAACTTCCTTCTAATTGCATCTTCTCGTCATGTACTTCACGTTCTTCTTATGCGACATTGTGAACTTCCTTCTAATTGCATCTTCTCGTCATGTACTTCACGTTCTTCTTATGCGACATTGTGGACTTCCTTCTAATTGCATCTTGTCATGTACTTCACGTTCTTCTTATGCGACATTGTGAACTTCCTTCTAATTGCATCTTCTCGTCATGTACTCCACGTTCTTCTTATGCGACATTGTGAACTTCCTTCTAATTGCAACTTCTCGTCATGTACTTCACGTTCTTCTTATACGACATTGTGAACTTCCTTCTAATTGCAACTTGTCATGTACTTCACGTTCTTCTTATGTGACATTGTGAACTTCCTTCTAATTGCATCTTCTCGTCATGTAATTCACGTTCTTCTTATGCGACATTGTGAACTTCCTTCTAATTGCATCTTCTCGTCATGTACTTCACGTTCTTCTTATGCGACATTGTGAACTTCCTTCTAATTGCATCTTCTCGTCATGTACTTCACGTTCTTCTTATGCGACATTGTGAACTTCCTTCTAATTGCATCTCGTCATGTACTTCACGTTCTTCTTATGCGACATTGTGAACTTCCTTCTAATTGCATCTCGTCATGTACTTCACGTTCTTCTTATGCGACATTGTGAACTTCCTTCTAATTGCATCTCGTCATGTACTTCACGTTCTTCTTATGCGACATTGTGAACTTCCTTCTAATTGCATCTCGTCATGTACTTCACGTTCTTCTTATGCGACATTGTGAACTTCCTTCTAATTGCATCTCGTCATGTACTTCACGTTCTTCTTATGTGACATTGTGAACTTCCTTCTAATTGCATCTCGTCATGTACTTCACGTTCTTCTTATGCGACATTGTGAACTTCCTTCTAATTGCATCTCGTCATGTACTTCACGTTCTTCTTATGCGACATTGTGAACTTCCTTCTAATTGCATCTCGTCATGTACTTCACGTTCTTCTTATGCGACATTGTGAACTTCCTTCTAATTGCATCTCGTCATGTACTTCACGTTCTTCTTATGCGACATTGTGAACTTCCTTCTAATTGCATCTCGTCATGTACTTCACGTTCTTCTTATGCGACATTGTGAACTTCCTTCTAATTGCATCTCGTCATGTACTTCACGTTCTTCTTATGCGACATTGTGAACTTCCTTCTAATTGCATCTCGTCATGTACTTCACGTTCTTCTTATGCGACATTGTGAACTTCCTTCTAATTGCATCTCGTCATGTACTTCACGTTCTTCTTATGCGACATTGTGAACTTCCTTCTAATTGCATCTCGTCATGTACTTCACGTTCTTCTTATGCGACATTGTGAACTTCCTTCTAATTGCATCTCGTCATGTACTTCACGTTCTTCTTATGTGACATTGTGAACTTCCTTCTAATTGCATCTCGTCATGTACTTCACGTTCTTCTTATGCGACATTGTGAACTTCCTTCTAATTGCATCTTCTCGTCATGTACTTCACGTTCTTCTTATGTGACATTGTGAACTTCCTTCTAATTGCATCTTGTCATGTACTTCACGTTCTTCTTATGTGGCATTGCGAACTTCCTTCTAATTGCATCTTCTCGTCATGTACTTCACGTTCTTCTTATGTGACATTGTGAACTTCCTTCTAATTGCATCTTGTCATGTACTTCACGTTCTTCTTATGTGACATTGTGAACTTCCTTCTAATTGCATCTTCTCGTCATGTACTTCACGTTCTTCTTATGCGACATTGTGAACTACCTTCTAATTGCAACTTGTCATGTACTTCACGTTCTTCTTATGTGACATTGTGAACTTCCTTCTAATTGCATCTTCTCGTCATGTACTTCACGTTCTTCTTATGCGACATTGTGAACTTCCTTCTAATTGCATCTTCTCGTCATGTTCTTCACGTTCTTCTTATGCGACATTGTGAACTTCCTTCTAATTGCATCTTCTCGTCATGTACTTCACGTTCTTCTTATGCGACATTGTGAACTTCCTTCTAATTGCATCTTCTCGTCATGTACTTCACGTTCTTCTTATGCGACATTGTGAACTTCCTTCTAATTGCATCTCGTCATGTACTTCACGTTCTTCTTATGCGACATTGTGAACTTCCTTCTAATTGCATCTCGTCATGTACTTCACGTTCTTCTTATGCGACATTGTGAACTTCCTTCTAATTGCATCTCGTCATGTACTTCACGTTCTTCTTATGCGACATTGTGAACTTCCTTCTAATTGCATCTCGTCATGTACTTCACGTTCTTCTTATGTGACATTGTGAACTTCCTTCTAATTGCATCTCGTCATGTACTTCACGTTCTTCTTATGCGACATTGTGAACTTCCTTCTAATAGCATCTCGTCATGTACTTCACGTTCTTCTTATGCGACATTGTGAACTTCCTTCTAATTGCATCTCGTCATGTACTTCACGTTCTTCTTATGCGACATTGTGAACTTCCTTCTAATTGCATCTCGTCATGTACTTCACGTTCTTCTTATGCGACATTGTGAACTTCCTTCTAATTGCATCTCGTCATGTACTTCACGTTCTTCTTATGCGACATTGTGAACTTCCTTCTAATTGCATCTCGTCATGTACTTCACGTTCTTCTTATGCGACATTGTGAACTTCCTTCTAATTGCATCTCGTCATGTACTTCACGTTCTTCTTATGTGACATTGTGAACTTCCTTCTAATTGCATCTCGTCATGTACTTCACGTTCTTCTTATGCGACATTGTGAACTTCCTTCTAATTGCATCTTGTCATGTACTTCACGTTCTTCTTATGTGACATTGTGAACTTCCTTCTAATTGCATCTTCTCGTCATGTACTTCACGTTCTTCTTATGCGACATTGTGAACTTCCTTCTAATTGCATCTCGTCATGTACTTCACGTTCTTCTTATGCGACATTGTGAACTTCCTTCTAATTGCATCTTCTCGTCATGTACTTCACGTTCTTCTTATGCGACATTGTGAACTTCCTTCTAATTGCATCTCGTCATGTACTTCACGTTCTTCTTATGCGACATTGTGAACTTCCTTCTAATTGCATCTTCTCGACATGTACTTCACGTTCTTCTTATGCGACATTGTGAACTTCCTTCTAATTGCATCTCGTCATGTACTTCACGTTCTTCTTATGCGACATTGTGAACTTCCTTCTAATTGCATCTCGTCATGTACTTCACGTTCTTCTTATGCGACATTGTGAACTTCCTTCTAATTGCATCTCGTCATGTACTTCACGTTCTTCTTATGCGACATTGTGAACTTCCTTCTAATTGCATCTCGTCATGTACTTCACGTTATTCTTATGCGACATTGTGAACTTCCTTCTAATTGCATCTCGTCATGTACTTCACGTTCTTCTTATGCGACATTGTGAACTTCCTTCTAATTGCATCTTGTCATGTACTTCACGTTCTTCTTATGTGACATTGTGAACTTCCTTCTAATTGCATCTCGTCATGTACTTCACGTTCTTCTTATGCGACATTGTGAACTTCCTTCTAATTGCATCTTGTCATGTACTTCACGTTCTTCTTATGCGACATTGTGAACTTCCTTCTAATTGCATCTCGTCATGTACTTCACGTTCTTCTTATGCGACATTGTGAACTTCCTTCTAATTGCATCTCGTCATGTACTTCACGTTCTTCTTATGCGACATTGTGAACTTCCTTCTAATTGCATCTCGTCATGTACTTCACGTTCTTCTTATGTGACATTGTGAACTTCCTTCTAATTGCATCTCGTCATGTACTTCACGTTCTTCTTATGTGACATTGTGAACTTCCTTCTAATTGCATCTCGTCATGTACTTCACGTTCTTCTTATGTGACATTGTGAACTTCCTTCTAATTGCATCTCGTCATGTACTTCACGTTCTTCTTATGCGACATTGTGAACTTCCTTCTAATTGCAACTTGTCATGTACTTCACGTTCTTCTTATGTGACATTGTGAACTTCCTTCTAATTGCATCTTCTCGTCATGTACTTCACGTTCTTCTTATGCGACATTGTGAACTTCCTTCTAATTGCATCTTCTCGTCATGTACTTCACGTTCTTCTTATGCGACATTGTGAACTTCCTTCTAATTGCATCTCGTCATGTACTTCACGTTCTTCTTATGCGACATTGTGAACTTCCTTCTAATTGCATCTCGTCATGTACTTCACGTTCTTCTTATGCGACATTGTGAACTTCCTTCTAATTGCATCTCGTCATGTACTTCACGTTCTTCTTATGCGACATTGTGAACTTCCTTCTAATTGCATCTCGTCATGTACTTCACGTTCTTCTTATGCGACATTGTGAACTTCCTTCTAATTGCATCTCGTCATGTACTTCACGTTCTTCTTATGCGACATTGTGAACTTCCTTCTAATTGCATCTTGTCATGTACTTCACGTTCTTCTTATGTGACATTGTGAACTTCCTTCTAATTGCATCTCTTAATGTGCTTCACGTTCTTCTTATGCGACATTGTGAACTTCCTTCTAATTGCATCTTGTCATGTACTTCACGTTCTTCTTATGCGACATTGTGAACTTCCTTCTAATTGCATCTCGTCATGTACTTCACGTTCTTCTTATGCGACATTGTGAACTTCCTTCTAATTGCATCTCGTCATGTACTTCACGTTCTTCTTATGCGACATTGTGAACTTCCTTCTAATTGCATCTCGTCATGTACTTCACGTTCTTCTTATGCGACATTGTGAACTTCTTTCTAATTGCATCTTGTCATGTACTTCACGTTCTTCTTATGTGACATTGTGAACTTCCTTCTAATTGCATCTTCTCGTCATGTACTTCACGTTCTTCTTATGCGACATTGTGAACTTCCTTCTAATTGCATCTCGTCATGTACTTCACGTTCTTCTTATGTGACATTGTGAACTTCCTTCTAATTGCATCTCGTCATGTACTTCACGTTCTTCTTATGCGACATTGTGAACTTCCTTCTAATTGCATCTCGTCATGTACTTCACGTTCTTCTTATGTGACATTGTGAACTTCCTTCTAATTGCATCTCGTCATGTACTTCACGTTCTTCTTATGTGACATTGTGAACTTCCTTCTAATTGCATCTCGTCATGTACTTCACGTTCTTCTTATGTGGCATTGTGAACTTCCTTTTAATTGCATCTCGTCATGTACTTCACGTTCTTCTTATGCGACATTGTGAACTTTCTTCTAATTGCAACTTGTCATGTACTTCACGTTCTTCTTATGTGACATTGTGAACTTCCTTCTAATTGCATCTTCTTGTCATGTACTTCACGTTCTTCTTATGCGACATTGTGAACTTCCTTCTAATTGCATCTTCTCGTCATGTACTTCACGTTCTTCTTATGCGACATTGTGAACTTCCTTCTAATTGCATCTTCTCGTCATGTACTTCACGTTCTTCTTATGCGACATTGTGGACTTCCTTCTAATTGCATCTTGTCATGTACTTCACGTTCTTCTTATGCGACATTGTGAACTTCCTTCTAATTGCATCTTCTCGTCATGTACTCCACGTTCTTCTTATGCGACATTGTGAACTTCCTTCTAATTGCAACTTCTCGTCATGTACTTCACGTTCTTCTTATACGACATTGTGAACTTCCTTCTAATTGCAACTTGTCATGTACTTCACGTTCTTCTTATGTGACATTGTGAACTTCCTTCTAATTGCATCTTCTCGTCATGTAATTCACGTTCTTCTTATGCGACATTGTGAACTTCCTTCTAATTGCATCTTCTCGTCATGTACTTCACGTTCTTCTTATGCGACATTGTGAACTTCCTTCTAATTGCATCTTCTCGTCATGTACTTCACGTTCTTCTTATGCGACATTGTGAACTTCCTTCTAATTGCATCTCGTCATGTACTTCACGTTCTTCTTATGCGACATTGTGAACTTCCTTCTAATTGCATCTCGTCATGTACTTCACGTTCTTCTTATGCGACATTGTGAACTTCCTTCTAATTGCATCTCGTCATGTACTTCACGTTCTTCTTATGCGACATTGTGAACTTCCTTCTAATTGCATCTCGTCATGTACTTCACGTTCTTCTTATGCGACATTGTGAACTTCCTTCTAATTGCATCTCGTCATGTACTTCACGTTCTTCTTATGTGACATTGTGAACTTCCTTCTAATTGCATCTCGTCATGTACTTCACGTTCTTCTTATGCGACATTGTGAACTTCCTTCTAATTGCATCTCGTCATGTACTTCACGTTCTTCTTATGCGACATTGTGAACTTCCTTCTAATTGCATCTCGTCATGTACTTCACGTTCTTCTTATGCGACATTGTGAACTTCCTTCTAATTGCATCTCGTCATGTACTTCACGTTCTTCTTATGCGACATTGTGAACTTCCTTCTAATTGCATCTCGTCATGTACTTCACGTTCTTCTTATGCGACATTGTGAACTTCCTTCTAATTGCATCTCGTCATGTACTTCACGTTCTTCTTATGCGACATTGTGAACTTCCTTCTAATTGCATCTCGTCATGTACTTCACGTTCTTCTTATGCGACATTGTGAACTTCCTTCTAATTGCATCTCGTCATGTACTTCACGTTCTTCTTATGCGACATTGTGAACTTCCTTCTAATTGCATCTCGTCATGTACTTCACGTTCTTCTTATGCGACATTGTGAACTTCCTTCTAATTGCATCTCGTCATGTACTTCACGTTCTTCTTATGTGACATTGTGAACTTCCTTCTAATTGCATCTCGTCATGTACTTCACGTTCTTCTTATGCGACATTGTGAACTTCCTTCTAATTGCATCTTCTCGTCATGTACTTCACGTTCTTCTTATGTGACATTGTGAACTTCCTTCTAATTGCATCTTGTCATGTACTTCACGTTCTTCTTATGTGGCATTGCGAACTTCCTTCTAATTGCATCTTCTCGTCATGTACTTCACGTTCTTCTTATGTGACATTGTGAACTTCCTTCTAATTGCATCTTGTCATGTACTTCACGTTCTTCTTATGTGACATTGTGAACTTCCTTCTAATTGCATCTTCTCGTCATGTACTTCACGTTCTTCTTATGCGACATTGTGAACTACCTTCTAATTGCAACTTGTCATGTACTTCACGTTCTTCTTATGTGACATTGTGAACTTCCTTCTAATTGCATCTTCTCGTCATGTACTTCACGTTCTTCTTATGCGACATTGTGAACTTCCTTCTAATTGCATCTTCTCGTCATGTTCTTCACGTTCTTCTTATGCGACATTGTGAACTTCCTTCTAATTGCATCTTCTCGTCATGTACTTCACGTTCTTCTTATGCGACATTGTGAACTTCCTTCTAATTGCATCTTCTCGTCATGTACTTCACGTTCTTCTTATGCGACATTGTGAACTTCCTTCTAATTGCATCTCGTCATGTACTTCACGTTCTTCTTATGCGACATTGTGAACTTCCTTCTAATTGCATCTCGTCATGTACTTCACGTTCTTCTTATGCGACATTGTGAACTTCCTTCTAATTGCATCTCGTCATGTACTTCACGTTCTTCTTATGCGACATTGTGAACTTCCTTCTAATTGCATCTCGTCATGTACTTCACGTTCTTCTTATGTGACATTGTGAACTTCCTTCTAATTGCATCTCGTCATGTACTTCACGTTCTTCTTATGCGACATTGTGAACTTCCTTCTAATAGCATCTCGTCATGTACTTCACGTTCTTCTTATGCGACATTGTGAACTTCCTTCTAATTGCATCTCGTCATGTACTTCACGTTCTTCTTATGCGACATTGTGAACTTCCTTCTAATTGCATCTCGTCATGTACTTCACGTTCTTCTTATGCGACATTGTGAACTTCCTTCTAATTGCATCTCGTCATGTACTTCACGTTCTTCTTATGTGACATTGTGAACTTCCTTCTAATTGCATCTCGTCATGTACTTCACGTTCTTCTTATGCGACATTGTGAACTTCCTTCTAATTGCATCTCGTCATGTACTTCACGTTCTTCTTATGTGACATTGTGAACTTCCTTCTAATTGCATCTCGTCATGTACTTCACGTTCTTCTTATGCGACATTGTGAACTTCCTTCTAATTGCATCTCGTCATGTACTTCACGTTCTTCTTATGTGACATTGTGAACTTCCTTCTAATTGCATCTCGTCATGTACTTCACGTTCTTCTTATGTGACATTGTGAACTTCCTTCTAATTGCATCTTGTCATGTACTTCACGTTCTTCTTATGCGACATTGTGAACTTCCTTCTAATTGCATCTTCTCGTCATGTACTTCACGTTCTTCTTATGCGACATTGTGAACTTCCTTCTAATTGCATCTTCTCGTCATGTACTTCACGTTCTTCTTATGCGACATTGTGAACTTCCTTCTAATTGCATCTTCTCGTCATGTACTCCACGTTCTTCTTATGCGACATTGTGAACTTCCTTCTAATTGCATCTTCTCGTCATGTACTTCACGTTCTTCTTATGCGACATTGTGAACTTCCTTCTAATTGCATCTTCTCGTCATGTACTTCACGTTCTTCTTATGCGACATTGTGAACTTCCTTCTAATTGCATCTTCTCGTCATGTACTCCACGTTCTTCTTATGCGACATTGTGAACTTCCTTCTAATTGCATCTTCTCGTCATGTACTTCACGTTCTTCTTATGCGACATTGTGAACTTCCTTCTAATTGCATCTTCTCGTCATGTACTTCACGTTCTTCTTATGCGACATTGTGAACTTCCTTCTAATTGCATCTTCTCGTCATGTACTTCACGTTCTTCTTATGCGACATTGTGAACTTCCTTCTAATTGCATCTTCTCGTCATGTACTTCACGTTCTTCTTATGCGACATTGTGAACTTCCTTCTATTACAATAAAAATTGAAAAGAACCCCAATACCACAAAAATAATCAAAAATAACAAATAAGACAAGTTACTTAAGATTAAACCCTTATGTACATTTCGATGACCATGTCATCATCATCAGAGGGTCTTGTTACAAAACACAATCTAGCACACATTTTTATTATTTTTATTGTAATATATTGTACCACTGTGCTCTTGATATTGTGTAACTTCCTTCTAATTGCATCTTGTCATGTACTTCACGTTCTTCTTATGCGACATTGTGAACTTCCTTCTAATTGCATCTTGTCATGTACTTCACGTTCTTCTTATGTGACATTGTGAACTTCCTTCTAATTGCATCTTGTCATGTACTTCACGTTCTTCTTATGTGACATTGTGAACTTCCTTCTAATTGCATCTTGTCATGTACTTCACGTTCTTCTTATGTGACATTGTGAACTTCCTTCTAATTGCATCTTGTCATGTACTTCACGTTCTTCTTATGTGACATTGTGAACTTCCTTCTAATTGCATCTTGTCATGTACTTCACGTTCTTCTTATGTGACATTGTGAACTTCCTTCTAATTGCATCTTGTCATGTACTTCACTTTCTTCTTATGCGACATTGTGAACTTCCTTATCTGTTATGGAAACGAACTATTTAGGACGTTAAAACTTGTCATTTTTATCTAGAAAGCAACAATGGGGAACTTTCTTGTTTAGGATTATTAGGTTTTAGGTTTTACATGATAACTTTCATTATAACTGTGTCTCCAAACCTGCCCTCTGTACCAGTGTCAAACAATCTCCACATCTAAAGGCGCTTTGTGTGCAATGAGCGAGTTCTTACTTCATTCTTCGATATAAACTCAACTTATTAGAACTTTGCTGAGGAGGGGTTCTGTTGCTATTTCTCACTTTTCAGCTTGCAAATTAATCATAGTGGCTGTAGAAATTGCGGTTATTTTGTTGTAGGAGGAGTACATTTTCAAAATTCCTGAACATTTTGACGACGCTGAAGACTTCTGAAGAGCTTCTGTCATTGTATATAGTAAAATTATGCTATCGCCGAAACTTCTTCTAGAATTTTTCCCAAGAGTTTTCGGTTGTAGTTAAATATATGTGTAAGGTTTTTTAACTTAATTTGTCATGTCCCTTCTTAAACTTTGAGGGGGTGTAACTCAAGGAATTTTTTGTTTTGTTACCAAGTAACCGTTGACCTGTTTAGCACGACCGACCCGGAAGGTCTTTTGCTAGCATACAGGCCAATTTCACGATCGTATGCTTACCCAGGAGGCACCTGTGCTGGCCAGTACACGGAGGCGACCTTCATTACCCCCCATAATTTTGGAAAAAAAGTAAAAATAAAATAAACGGGGCTTCGGGACGGACAAGAATTTTGAATTATAAAATTTTGAATTTTGATATGTTTTAAGCCCCCTTAATTCTGAAGTGTGAATATAAAAAAAAAGTTTGCCTTTTCGGCAGGAAAAGTTATGTAATTGGCGTGGAGTAAATGTTAAAATTAGAACAATCACAACAAAATTTAGAATAAAATTTGGAAAAACAGTTGTGGTTTGAGGGGAGAAGGGGGCGGGGCTGAGCTGCTGCTGTAACAAATTTTAGTGTTTGCGCTGAAACAAAACCAAACAACGAAATATATTAAATTTTTATAATGTTGTATAAAGTTTACATAAGCCATATATGTATAATTATATTAATAACAAGTTGGTATATTTAGACTAGTCACAGATGAACAAAGCCTTTTAATGACGTTCACTGACCGTGTCAAAAATGAGAATAATTTTAAATACTGTTAACACATGCACAAATCCAGCTGCATATGTAAAGAAAGAAAAACTATTTCTCTACTTATTGCTGTAACAAGGAGGAATGTCAGACGTCCCGAAGAAATAAGTACAGTAATTATTGCTTCTAAAGAGGAATACATTAGTAGGAAGGGCCCTAGAATAGCGCGCCCACCCCTAAACTCGGCCGCTACGTAACCTAGGACTATAGGGGTAGTTTTGGATGATGCTCAAGGTCACCCCAGCCGTGACCCTAGACCAAGGGGTGGTTTCGACCACGTTCAGGGGGGTAGGGGGTAGTTTTTCGAAAAAAAAAAACAAAATCGGCCGCTACGTAACCCAGGACTGTAGGGGTAGTTTCGGATGATGCGGGCGGACGTCGTGACCCCGACCCTAGCTTTGGGGGTGGTTTTGACCACGTCCAGAGGGGTAGGGGGTAGTTTTTCGAAAAAATTTATTTCCAACACACTGACCTAAGCCAGCCAAAATGGATCAAACCTAACCTAACCTACGTGTAGGGGGTGACCTTGGCTACGTTCAGGACCATCTCCGGGGGCAGCTCCGGGGGTGGATTGGGGGTGGGGGGTAGTTTTCGAAACATTTTTGGAAAAACGTGTCTTGACCGATAGGGTATGTCTAGAGTGCATTATCGCTACTGTAGGGGTAGTTTCACCTAGGGGTAGTTTTTACAAAAAATATGAAATTGCCGAAAATCGATCGGTTGGATCAACAGACAGTATGGGATACGTGCAGAGGCTCTTTTGGACCGTTGCGGGGGTGGATTACCTTAGGGGTAGTTTTTAAATAAAATACGAAATTGCCAAAAATCGATCGGTTGGATCAAATGACCGTACGGGATACGTGTAGAGTCCTTTTTTGACAGCTACGGGGGAGGGTTCGCCTAGGGGTCGTCTTCAGAATGCCAAAATTAATCGGGGTCCTAGGTAAAATCCACCCGGGCATTAGTTAAAGCCGCCAAGGTAGAGCCAATATTGAGCACGCTCTCGGTTAAAGCCACCCAGAACTTAGGTAAGGCCAATCCGAGGCCACGCCCTAGGTAAGGTAACCCCGGAACCAGGCCTTAGGTAAAGCTACCACGGAGTCGGAGCCTAGGTAAAGCTACCATGGAGTTAGACCCTAGTTAAAGCTGACACGGAGCAAGGCCTCAGGTAAAAGCCATCCCGAAGCCCGCCCATAGGTAAAGTAACCCTGGATTCAGGCATTAAGTGGGGTGGCTATCAAATAATATATGAAATTGTTAAAAAATGATCGGTTAGATCAAATGACCAACGAATCAACTATACGCTAATTTTAACCGACCAACAATTATACACCGAGTTCAATTAGACAACAAGTTGAAGGCTTATATACCGTGTTAAGCCAATATATATGATAGGCCACATAATGTGTTAAACAAATACGCAGCAAATACATACTATGCTAGGCCAACATACATGGGCCTACCGTGTCTGTAAACCACAGGCCAAACCCTTATGATCTGAGCTATTTTTACCTCTTCTATCAGGTTGATCCGGGCAAAAGTATAATAAGGGAAGTACTATATGGTATAGCCAACAATGCATAACCTAAAATTTTGGAAATTCGTGTCTTGAGCGATAGGGTGTGTCTAGAGTGTATTATTGAGTCGGTAGGGGTAGTTTCACCTAGGGGTAGTTTTTGAATAAAATACGAAAATGCCGAAAATCGAACGGTTTGATCGAATGGCTGTATGGGATATGTCTAGAGTCCAATAAGGAACGCTGCGGGGGTGGATTCACCGAGGGGTAGTTTTTACAAAAATATAAAATTGCCGAAAATCGACCGGCTGGATCAAATGACCGTATATGGTATGGTTAAAGTCCATCTTGGTGGGCTGTGCGGGCGGTTTCACCTGTTTTCAGATTCCCAAAAATGATCGGGGTCCTAGGTAAAAGTCACCCGGGCATCAGTTAAACCCGCCAAGGTAGAGCCAATATGGAGCACGCTATCGGTTAAAGCCAAACCGAGCCCAGCCACCCGGCAGCTAGGCCTTAGGTAAAGCTAACACGGAGCTAGCCCTCGGGTAAAGCCATCACGAGGCCTACCCTTAGGTAAAGTAACCCCGGAATAGCTCCGGTGGTGGGGGTAACTTTTGGAAAGATTTAACGGTTATCTGATGACGTATCAGCGCTTGAGCGAGTCTAGGCAAGTAGTAGGCATACCCCAACTAGAGTGTTCTACCCTAAATAAATTGGCTGATGCAGGGCAAGGGGCAAACCCGCAGAGTTAACACACTATCTTGGAGGTAGGCCCACCCAAACCTCAGGCATAGCATCCCTGCAGCGGGGATTTAGCCAACCTAAGGCAGGCCCTTAAGTAAAGCCCCCTGAAGAAAAGGCTTAAGGTAAAGCTACCTTGGAGCCTGGTCTTAGGTAAAGCCTCTTTGGAGGTAGACTTTAAGTAAAGCTACCCAAGAGTCTGGCCAGGATGGTTGCTATATCAATTACAACCTATCGACCAAGACAAACACCTCCACCAAGTCCTAGGTAAAGCCATCCAGGTGTCAGACCATAGGTAAAGTAACCGAGGAGTCGGGCCTGAGGTAAAGCCAGCCAGGCCCTAGGTAAAGCTACCATTGAGGCAGACCATCGGTAAAGCTACCATGGAGTCGGGGCCTAGGTAAAGCTACCATGGAGTTAGACCATAGGTAAAGCAAACACGGAGCAAGGACTCAGGTAAAAACCATCTCGAAGCCAGCCAATTGGTAAAGTAACCCCGGATTCAGGCATCAAGTGGGGGTGGTTATCAAATAATATACGAAATTACCAAAAAATGATCGGTTAGATCAAACGACCAACGACCTACATAGAGGTCAAATAGTCAACAAGTTGAATCGACCAATCACAACGCGGGGGCCCGGTAGGCCTACGTAAACGGTCAATGTAAGACGAGAAGGCCTATATAACGTGTTAAACCAATATATATGACAGCCCACATAATGTGTTAAACAAATATGCAGGCCTACATACATACTATGCTAGGCCGACATACTATGTCGGTAAATCACCGGCCAAAGCCTATATGAACTGAGATAGTTTCACCTCATATATCAGGCAGAACCACGGGCAGGCAACCGTATAATATGGGGAGTACTATAAGGTATAGCTAAACCAATATATACGATAGACCACATAATGTGTTAAACAAATACGCAAGCTTGCATACATACTATGCTAGGCCTACATACATGAACCCCTAAATGCGCCTACTATGTCGGTAAATCACTGGCCACAGCCTATATGAACAGAGATAGTTTCACCTCATATATCAGGTAGAACCTGGCAATCGTATAATATGGGAAGTACTATAGGGTACATCTACCAATGCATAACCTATCACGCCCATGACGGTCAACAAATATTACAATATAATTTAAAAAATTTACGCAACCCATATACATACAGTGCTAAACCAACATTCAGGCATATATACTATGTTAAACCATCATGCAATATAATCTACATAGCCATATATATATATACGCTGTTTAACCAATATGCTGTTTAACCTATATACATCCTGTATTAGGCAAATATCCCCGTTACCCACATAGGCCTATACAATATGTTAAGCCAGGATGAATGATAGCTTATATAGTGTGTTGAACAAATATGCTTGTAAACCTACATAAATAATATGCTAAGCCTACATACTGTGCTAAACAGATATGCGTGTAAACCCACATAAATACTATGCTAACCAACATGGATGCTATCCTACATAGGCTTATATACTATGTTAGGCCTGCATACGTAATCACCCTATATAGTGTGTTAAATAAATATGCGTGTAAACCAAATAAATACTATGCTAAGCCAACATGCATGCTATCATACTATGTTAAGCCTACATAATGTGTTAAACATATATGTGTGTAAGCCTGCATAGATATTATGCTAGGAAGACATGGGCCTGAACACATTATATCCAGTGCATAGTTTAGCTAATGGTTATCAAACAGTATCCGATGAGTAGCCTGACTACAAGTTGTCCGCAAATTACCACATAATACCCGATACATAGCCTGGCTAATCATTAACACATAGTAATCACCAACACATAATATCCGGTGCATAGCCTCGCTAAATAAGCATAAACTTCCCAAAATTGGCTTATCAATTATGTATGGTCTAGATATAGTCACACATGTCAGTTCAAAAGTCAGCCGGAAAGAAACACTAGCCTGGCTAATCATTAACACATAGTATGCCCCAACACATATTATCCGGTGCATAGCCTCGCTAAATAAGCATAAACTCCCCAAAATTGGCTTATCAATTATGTATGGTCTAGATATAGTCACACATGTCATTTCAAAAGTCAGCTGGAAAGAAACACTAGCCTGGTATATACTATGTTAAACCAGCATGCAATATACTCTAAATAGCCATATATACGCTGTTAAACAAATATGCGTGTAAACCCACATAAATACGCCAAGCCAATATCCATGCTATCATAGATAGGCGTATATACTATGTTAGGCCTACATACTGCGTTAAACAAACATGTGTGTAAGCCTGCATACATATTATGCTAAGCCAACAAGGGCCTACAAATTATATCCAATGCATAGTTTAGCTAATGGTTATCACACAGTAGCCTGACTACAACTTGCCACTTAATACCTGATACATAGCTAGACTAATCATTAACACATAGTATCCGATGCATAGCCCGACGATGGGTTAACATATAGTATCCGATAAGTAGCTTGAGTATGCTCCCACATATAATATCCGGTACACAGCCTCGCTAATGGTTAGCACATAGTAGCCAATGCTGAGCCTGGCTATGGAATATCACATAATATCTGATGTGTAGCCCGTCTAATGGTTAACATAGCTTGGCTAATGATTAACATAAAGTATCCAATGCATGGCTTGGGTAATGTATATAGTTAGCCTACATTCTGTGTTATCTATGTAAACCCACATACTATGCTAAGCCGGTTATCCATAGACACAGATCTATGGTGATGCAAGAGTAACCAGCACCCTGACAACAGATACCTAGCATGATCATAGCCTACATTGCCTGATAACAGATACCTAGCCTGACCATAGCCTACATAACTAGACAATAGATACCTAGCCTGACAACAGACACCAATCCTGGAATCAAATACATAGCCTGACAAACGATGCATAGCCCGACAAGGGCTAGCACATAGTATCCGAGGTATAGAATGACTACTGGTTAACACATGGTATCCAAAGCATAACTAGGCTAGTGAATAACTAATGGTTAGTTTGACTATGGTTAACACACACACAGTGTCCGATGCATAGCTTAGCTAATGGATAACACATAGTAACCTATGCCTAGCCTGACTAGGGCTAACACATAGTACCCGATGAATGGCTCGACTAAGGCCAACACACAGTATCCGATGCACAACTTAGGATCGAATATGACGTCATCCAGGGCGGAGATGGTGGCAATGTTGATACCGTGATGGCCAGTGTAGGCTAGATCAAATAACCAGCGTTTCAACCAAACTACTGTCTTACGCTAAGTTTAACCAACATACGCGAAGTTCAAACGAACAGCATTGACACCAAGTCCAAATAGGCTATGGCGGCTATGCCCAGATCAGCGTTTCAGCTAATCAAAATGAAAAACTTACGCTAATCAACCAACATCTACACCGAAGTCAAATGGGTTATGGTTAGTGAAGGCACCGGCAAAAGCTTTAAGCCCTAGACATAATTATAGCTATCAACGCGTACCAAAACAGCTATGCAGAAACCGTCAAGGCCATTACACATATTGTCCAGGTATGTTCTCCATCAAACCGAGACTTTAGACACCATCTCTGTAAAACAGCTAACAAATTATACTCCACCACAATAGGTATGTCAAAACTGTTACCGGCTCATAATCTAATACAATGGTTACGTAACGCCCTTTATCAATTTAAGACCTTAAGCGATATCTTCGTAAAGACAGCCACAATAGTTACGTTAGAGCTACCGCTGCTCACCCTACCATAATAGCTACGTACAGAAGGTTAATATTGTATAACCTATCACAAGACTTATGTAAAAACAGCTATGCATAACCTGTCACACAATAACTGCGTAAAGGCAGCCAACAAGGCCTACCCCATTAAAATAGCTACGAAAAGATAACATCCAATACATACCCTATCATATTAGCTATGTAAAGACAATAAATGCGTAAAGGCAGCTAAAAATGCCTACCCCATTAAAATAGCTACGAAAAGATAACAACCAATACATAACTTATCATAATAGCTAAAGACAGCTGAAGATGCATAACCTAACTCAGTAATGATTGCTATTACCGCGTACCAAAACAGCTATGCAGAAACCGTCAAGGCCATTACACATATTGTCCAGGTATGTTCTCCATCAAACCGAGACTTCTACAACCACAGGTCAGTGATGCCCGTGATGGAGAAACGACCAACCTTTGAAAGTTAGGGGTGGTTTTGGATGATGCAGGCGGTCGATGTGACCTTGATCGTAGCCTTGGGGGAGGGTTCAACCACTTCTAGAGGGGTAGTTTTTAGAAAAAATTATTTTCAACCCACTAACCTAAGCTAGCCAGAGTGCTTCTAACCTAACCTACTGTTGGGTGTTCAACCACGTCTAGAGGGGTAGTTTTTAGAAAAAATTATTTTCAGCCCACTAACCTAAGCTAGCCAGAGTGCTTCTAACCTAACCTACTGTTAGGTGTGCGATAAAGATGAGGATCATCACGCTATCTGCCATGTACAGAGATATTGTGATGGTTTAGTTAGTGACCCTCAATTAGCCTGTGTGATAGGCTATTCAGTCGTAGCGCTATGATATGACTGGGTATGATAGGGTATGTATTGGATGTTATCTTTTCGTAGCTATTTTAATGGGGTAGGCCTTGTTGGCTGCCTTTACGCAGTTATTGTGTGACAGGTTATGCATAGCTGTTTTTACATAAGTCTTGTGATAGGTTATACAATATTAACCTTCTGTACGTAGCTATTATGGTAGGGTGAGCAGCGGTAGCTCTAACGTAACTATTGTGGCTGTCTTTACGAAGATATCGCTTAAGGTCTTAAATTGATAAAGGGCGTTACGTAACCATTGTATTAGATTATGAGCCGGTAACAGTTTTGACATACCTATTGTGGTGGAGTATAATTTGTTAGCTGTTTTACAGAGATGGTGTCTAAAGTCTCGGTTTGATGGAGAACATACCTGGACAATATGTGTAATGGCCTTGACGGTTTCTGCATAGCTGTTTTGGTACGCGTTGATAGCTATAATTATGTCTAGGGCTTAAAGCTTTTGCCGGTGCCTTCACTAACCATAACCCATTTGACTTCGGTGTAGATGTTGGTTGATTAGCGTAAGTTTTTCATTTTGATTAGCTGAAACGCTGATCTGGGCATAGCCGCCATAGCCTATTTGGACTTGGTGTCAATGCTGTTCGTTTGAACTTCGCGTATGTTGGTTAAACTTAGCGTAAGACAGTAGTTTGGTTGAAACGCTGGTTATTTGATCTAGCCTACACTGGCCATCACGGTATCAACATTGCCACCATCTCCGCCCTGGATGACGTCATATTCGATCCTAAGTTGTGCATCGGATACTGTGTGTTGGCCTTAGTCGAGCCATTCATCGGGTACTATGTGTTAGCCCTAGTCAGGCTAGGCATAGGTTACTATGTGTTATCCATTAGCTAAGCTATGCATCGGACACTGTGTGTGTGTTAACCATAGTCAAACTAACCATTAGTTATTCACTAGCCTAGTTATGCTTTGGATACCATGTGTTAACCAGTAGTCATTCTATACCTCGGATACTATGTGCTAGCCCTTGTCGGGCTATGCATCGTTTGTCGGGCTATGTATTTGATTCCAGGATTGGTGTCTGTTGTCAGGCTAGGTATCTATTGTCTAGTTATGTAGGCTATGGTCAGGCTAGGTATCTGTTATCAGGCAATGTAGGCTATGATCATGCTAGGTATCTGTTGTCAGGGTGCTGGTTACTCTTGCATCACCATAGATCTGTGTCTATGGATAACCGGCTTAGCATAGTATGTGGGTTTACATAGATAACACAGAATGTAGGCTAACTATATACATTACCCAAGCCATGCATTGGATACTTTATGTTAATCATTAGCCAAGCTATGTTAACCATTAGACGGGCTACACATCAGATATTATGTGATATTCCATAGCCAGGCTCAGCATTGGCTACTATGTGCTAACCATTAGCGAGGCTGTGTACCGGATATTATATGTGGGAGCATACTCAAGCTACTTATCGGATACTATATGTTAACCCATCGTCGGGCTATGCATCGGATACTATGTGTTAATGATTAGTCTAGCTATGTATCAGGTATTAAGTGGCAAGTTGTAGTCAGGCTACTGTGTGATAACCATTAGCTAAACTATGCATTGGATATAATTTGTAGGCCCTTGTTGGCTTAGCATAATATGTATGCAGGCTTACACACATGTTTGTTTAACGCAGTATGTAGGCCTAACATAGTATATACGCCTATCTATGATAGCATGGATATTGGCTTGGCGTATTTATGTGGGTTTACACGCATATTTGTTTAACAGCGTATATATGGCTATTTAGAGTATATTGCATGCTGGTTTAACATAGTATATACCAGGCTAGTGTTTCTTTCCAGCTGACTTTTGAAATGACATGTGTGACTATATCTAGACCATACATAATTGATAAGCCAATTTTGGGGAGTTATGCTTATTTAGCGAGGCTATGCACCGGATAATATGTGTTGGGGCATACTATGTGTTAATGATTAGCCAGGCTAGTGTTTCTTTCCGGCTGACTTTTGAACTGACATGTGTGACTATATCTAGACCATACATAATTGATAAGCCAATTTTGGGAAGTTTATGCTTATTTAGCGAGGCTATGCACCGGATATTATGTGTTGGTGATTACTATGTGTTAATGATTAGCCAGGCTATGTATCGGGTATTATGTGGTAATTTGCGGGCAACTTGTAGTCAGGCTACTCATCGGATACTGTTTGATAACCATTAGCTAAACTATGCACTGGATATAATGTGTTCAGGCCCATGTCTTCCTAGCATAATATCTATGCAGGCTTACACACATATATGTTTAACACATTATGTAGGCTTAACATAGTATGATAGCATGCATGTTGGCTTAGCATAGTATTTATTTGGTTTACACGCATATTTATTTAACACACTATATAGGGTGATTACGTATGCAGGCCTAACATAGTATATAAGCCTATGTAGGATAGCATCCATGTTGGTTAGCATAGTATTTATGTGGGTTTACACGCATATCTGTTTAGCACAGTATGTAGGCTTAGCATATTATTTATGTAGGTTTACAAGCATATTTGTTCAACACACTATATAAGCTATCATTCATCCTGGCTTAACATATTGTATAGGCCTATGTGGGTAACGGGGATATTTGCCTAATACAGGATGTATATAGGTTAAACAGCATATTGGTTAAACAGCGTATATATATATATGGCTATGTAGATTATATTGCATGATGGTTTAACATAGTATATATGCCTGAATGTTGGTTTAGCACTGTATGTATATGGGTTGCGTAAATTTTTTAAATTATATTGTAATATTTGTTGACCGTCATGGGCGTGATAGGTTATGCATTGGTAGATGTACCCTATAGTACTTCCCATATTATACGATTGCCAGGTTCTACCTGATATATGAGGTGAAACTATCTCTGTTCATATAGGCTGTGGCCAGTGATTTACCGACATAGTAGGCGCATTTAGGGGTTCATGTATGTAGGCCTAGCATAGTATGTATGCAAGCTTGCGTATTTGTTTAACACATTATGTGGTCTATCGTATATATTGGTTTAGCTATACCTTATAGTACTCCCCATATTATACGGTTGCCTGCCCGTGGTTCTGCCTGATATATGAGGTGAAACTATCTCAGTTCATATAGGCTTTGGCCGGTGATTTACCGACATAGTATGTCGGCCTAGCATAGTATGTATGTAGGCCTGCATATTTGTTTAACACATTATGTGGGCTGTCATATATATTGGTTTAACACGTTATATAGGCCTTCTCGTCTTACATTGACCGTTTACGTAGGCCTACCGGGCCCCCGCGTTGTGATTGGTCGATTCAACTTGTTGACTATTTGACCTCTATGTAGGTCGTTGGTCGTTTGATCTAACCGATCATTTTTTGGTAATTTCGTATATTATTTGATAACCACCCCCACTTGATGCCTGAATCCGGGGTTACTTTACCTATCGGCTGGCTTCGAGATGGTTTTTACCTGAGTCCTTGCTCCGTGTTTGCTTTACCTATGGTCTAACTCCATGGTAGCTTTACCTAGGCCCCGACTCCATGGTAGCTTTACCGATGGTCTGCCTCAATGGTAGCTTTACCTAGGGCCTGGCTGGATTTACCTCAGGCCCGACTCCTCGGTTACTTTACCTATGGTCTGACACCTGGATGGCTTTACCTAGGACTTGGTGGAGGTGTTTGTCTTGGTCGATAGGTTGTAATTGATATAGCAACCATCCTGGCCAGACTCTTGGGTAGCTTTACTTAAAGTCTACCTCCAAAGAGGCTTTACCTAAGACCAGGCTCCAAGGTAGCTTTACCTTAAGCCTTTTCTTCAGGGGGCTTTACTTAAGGGCCTGCCTTAGGTTGGCTAAATCCCCGCTGCAGGGATGCTATGCCTGAGGTTTGGGTGGGCCTACCTCCAAGATAGTGTGTTAACTCTGCGGGTTTGCCCCTTGCCCTGCATCAGCCAATTTATTTAGGGTAGAACACTCTAGTTGGGGTATGCCTACTACTTGCCTAGACTCGCTCAAGCGCTGATACGTCATCAGATAACCGTTAAATCTTTCCAAAAGTTACCCCCACCACCGGAGCTATTCCGGGGTTACTTTACCTAAGGGTAGGCCTCGTGATGGCTTTACCCGAGGGCTAGCTCCGTGTTAGTTTTACCTAAGGCCTAGCTGCCGGGTGGCTGGGCTCGGTTTGGCTTTAACCGATAGCGTGCTCCATATTGGCTCTACCTTGGCGGGTTTAACTGATGCCCGGGTGACTTTTACCTAGGACCCCGATCATTTTTGGGAATCTGAAAACAGGTGAAACCGCCCGCACAGCCCACCAAGATGGACTTTAACCATACCATATACGGTCATTTGATCCAGCCGGTCGATTTTCGGCAATTTTATATTTTTGTAAAAACTACCCCTCGGTGAATCCACCCCCGCAGCGTTCCTTATTGGACTCTAGACATATCCCATACAGCCATTCGATCAAACCGTTCGATTTTCGGCATTTTCGTATTTTATTCAAAAACTACCCCTAGGTGAAACTACCCCTACCGACGCAATAATACACTCTAGACACACCCTATCGCTCAAGACACGAATTTCCAAAATTTTAGGTTATGCATTGTTGGCTATACCATATAGTACTTCCCTTATTATACTTTTGCCCGGATCAACCTGATAGAAGAGGTAAAAATAGCTCAGATCATAAGGGTTTGGCCTGTGGTTTACAGACACGGTAGGCCCATGTATGTTGGCCTAGCATAGTATGTATTTGCTGCGTATTTGTTTAACACATTATGTGGCCTATCATATATATTGGCTTAACACGGTATATAAGCCTTCAACTTGTTGTCTAATTGAACTCGGTGTATAATTGTTGGTCGGTTAAAATTAGCGTATAGTTGATTCGTTGGTCATTTGATCTAACCGATCATTTTTTAACAATTTCATATATTATTTGATAGCCACCCCACTTAATGCCTGAATCCAGGGTTACTTTACCTATGGGCGGGCTTCGGGATGGCTTTTACCTGAGGCCTTGCTCCGTGTCAGCTTTAACTAGGGTCTAACTCCATGGTAGCTTTACCTAGGCTCCGACTCCGTGGTAGCTTTACCTAAGGCCTGGTTCCGGGGTTACCTTACCTAGGGCGTGGCCTCGGATTGGCCTTACCTAAGTTCTGGGTGGCTTTAACCGAGAGCGTGCTCAATATTGGCTCTACCTTGGCGGCTTTAACTAATGCCCGGGTGGATTTTACCTAGGACCCCGATTATTTTTGGCATTCTGAAGACGACCCCTAGGCGAACCCTCCCCCGTAGCTGTCCAAAAAGGACTCTACACGTATCCCATACGGTCATTTGATCCAACCGATCGATTTTTGGCAATTTCGTATTTTATTTAAAAACTACCCCTAAGGTAATCCACCCCCGCAACGGTCCAAAAGAGCCTCTGCACGTATCCCATACTGTCTGTTGATCCAACCGATCGATTTTCGGCAATTTCATATTTTTTGTAAAAACTACCCCTAGGTGAAACTACCCCTACAGTAGCGATAATGCACTCTAGACATACCCTATCGGTCAAGACACGTTTTTCCAAAATTTTTTCGAAAACTACCCCCCACCCCCAATCCACCCCCGGAGCTGCCCCCGGAGATAGTCCTGAACGTAGCCAAGGTCACCCCCTACACGTAGGTTAGGTTAGGTTTGATTCATTTTGGCTGGCTTAGGTCAGTGTGTTGGAAATAAATTTTTTCGAAAAACTACCCCCTACCCCTCTGGACGTGGTCAAAACCACCCCCAAAGCTAGGGTCGGGGTCACGACGTCCGCCCGCATCATCCGAAACTACCCCTACAGTCCTGGGTTACGTAGCGGCCGATTTTGTTTTTTTTTTTCGAAAAACTACCCCCTACCCCCCTGAACGTGGTCGAAACCACCCCTTGGTCTAGGGTCACGGCCGGGGTGACCTTGAGCATCATCCAAAACTACCCCTATAGTCCTAGGTTACGTAGCGGCCGAGTTTAGGGGTGGGCGCGCTATTCTAGGGCCCTTCCTACTTACATTGTTTGCTACAAGTACAAATATATCATTGCATACAATTAAAACGACGCATACAAGACGGATTGGTGGCAGAAGAAAACTAACATGGTAAAGGACGAACTACGAGAATACTTGAAAAGTTACTTGCTGACTCGTTTCGAAACAATCGTTTCATTTACGAGCTGACAGACTACTTCGTGTGTAGAGTGTCAGCTTGAAGAATTAAAAAAACCTTTGTATATACACATTGGTTGGAAGATAAGACTGTGAGTGTCTGGAATGAGTAAATGTGTCAACTTCGTGAAGTATAGAATGTAAATGTAAAATTAGGGATGGGCCGATTCCTAAAATTTTCGATTCCGATTCTAAAATTTTCCTTTCGATTCTCGATTCTTTAGTCGATTCTCGATTCTTTCATGTTATATTAGCTTACATGCTAGGTCTCTAATAATTAATTTAGTTAACATCTTGGTCATACGGCAAAACCTTTTAAAAGTTCTGTTTTAATGTAATAAGCTACAAAAAACCTTCAACCTTGATTTATTAATAGGAATTTTTAAAAACATAAAAACATATCAGATTAAAGTAATGACTTATTTTAGAGTTAAAAATGTGAACTTTACACTATTTTATGAAGTTTGAAAAAATACCTAAGCCTATTTACATTGCCTCTCAAAACAAAACAAAAATTAAAAACAAACGAG
>JBAIZL010000005.1:73235982-73260982 GCA_036971475.1 Prosapia bicincta | reverse complement strand
ATATATATATATATATATATATATATATATATATATATATATATATATATATATATATATATATTAAACAACATAGGTTATTCAAATACAAGAATATTTATTAATTTATATCCAAAGCTTTTCGTTGGTACTGTTTACCAACAAAAAGCTTTGGATATAAATTAATAAATATTCTTGTATTTGAATAACCTATGTTGTTTAAAATTATTAAACAAGAAAACGTATTATATATATATATATATATATATATATATATATATATATATATATATATAATTCATTAACTACATTTACATATTTGAACAAAAATTATTTCCTAATTAACCATAATAAAAATTTGTTTATCCTCTCATTTCAAGATTGAATTGGTAAATTTTACATTTTATAACAAATAATTTTAAAATTGGTATACTTCTATAATTCTGGTCTTCTTGAAAATGATTGGCTTATGGCCAAAACCACTT
Organism: Prosapia bicincta; assembly: GCA_036971475.1. NCBI lineage: Eukaryota > Metazoa > Arthropoda > Insecta > Hemiptera > Cercopidae > Prosapia > Prosapia bicincta. The sequence continues at coordinate 73,260,518 of JBAIZL010000005.1, read as the reverse complement.
CGTGAATTTAATAGTTATTATTCATTATTTAAGCATTTTTATTATACAAATTAATTTTACTGCATTTAACATTTATTTAATATTCAACATAGAATGAAGTCATTGTTTAATTTTTATTGATAATTTTGAATTTAATATTTTTAACTTACTAAATTTGACGATATTTAATAAAATAGAGAAAATGACTTGCCAAGGATTTCCCTGCCGGTCCTAGAGTCCTCTCGTCTGGATTCCAGGTCCCCGGAAATCGGAAGTTGCCATCCCTGGTCAGTCAATGGAAGTCCTTTTCCATTTTCACGTCCCGGAGGCTGAGTCTGAAGCCCTCGTCCTTGGATGGAATTAGACGGCGGAAACGTGATTATTTTGGTCCCATCTGGCCTAATGGTGGTTGTCCTAGGCGCTGACCGACATTACGACCGTTAGCACCTCGTATTAAAATTTTTTACAGACTGCCTTACAGGTCCCTAAGTTCCTGTATTTAGTGCGGCTATGTAATCCTTCCTCGCCCGCCCTAAGGTCGTCGCTATCTCCGTGCTTTTTTTCTTGTACGGGCGGGTTGAACAACGCATTCGATTCAACCTGCATAATTTTGTTATCTGTTTTAGAACACTGAAAAATGTCTATTATTTTAAAATGGCTGTAACGTTTTTGTTATTTAAGTTTTTTAAATTTAGTTTTCACTATTGTTCATTTTGGACTTTGCTGGTCATTTCAAAATGTCAGTGATAGTTCTACGTGGCCTAGTTCTCAAGTTAGCATTTTTCGGCACTTAGAAAATTTTCACTGCACTCTCGTTTGTCAAATTTAGTTAGTTATTACAGTTTTATATTATTTCAATTTTTAATTTGCCTTAATAATATTTATTCAATATTTTACTGACTTATTCACTCTTTACAACGTTTCCTTATACAATAAATTAAAATCTTATTATTTAATTATTAAATTTGTTATTCCAATTTTTTAAATTATTAATTTCTTAATTTGAACGGTGATTTAGACCGTTTCACGAGGTATACGCATCGTTCAATTGACCAAGGTACGCGACCTTCAACTAACCAAGTTATTTTGGAATGGTTTCAATCTAACATTTGGAGCTTGATATATCCTTCATGTAGGTCCTCTGCTTCGGTGACCAGATGCTATAATGTTATCGTTGCTGAGACGCGCTTCAGAACTTTTATCTTGATGTAAATTAAAATCGTTCGTCTGTGAAACCGTGAGTCCTAAGAACTTTCGAGGAGATCTGGAGCAATAGATTTATATCCGGACAAATATATTTCATGTCTCGGCTTCACGAAATGGTTTGGATAGAAACGCTTCCCTAATCTTGACACACGACAGCTTCTCGACAGATATCCTTCTTATAGACCACCGTCCTTTGTGATTAGAAGATAACTGAACACAAGTTTGATACTCGTAATACCGGAGGTTTTAAAGTTATATATTTTAGCTTCGGTAACTTTTTACTACGTCACTAGCAAAAACCTCTATCGTCACTATTTAGTTTGTCTTCAGTTCACGTTTCCTTTTTCCATTTCTAAGTGCTTGTGAAGGTTATGGCCTTCGAAAAAGTTTAAAAGGTGGTGTTAATGATGTTAAAAGGTATCATCGCATTTTCGTGTCACCTAAATATATTTAATACAATCTTTAGCTTTCTTTTCTTTTCAAAAATATTTTCTCACAATAATTACAACCCCTGAATTTTTTAGTCCATTACGTTCGGCGAATCTTATTTCACACAAACAGAACAGAAACTCAGCATTTTACAGAATACACAGACATTCACTATAACCTAGAAATCCTACACATCAATAAAAAAGTACCACATCACAACACACTAGAACCAATATAAAATTTCAGACACACAAAAACACGAAGTACAAACATATTAAACGAACAAACACAATACAAATCACACATACTCTTTGATACTATCGAAAACCTGTCTCTAAGACCGTCACCGCTTAACCCAACATCTCCAAGCAGAAGACATTGATGAAGATCGCCACATAGCGATCGAAAACGTTTTATCTCAGTACGTTTTTACAAAAAAATTTTATTTATTGTTAGTGTTCTAACAATAATTTTTGCTGTTTAGCGTTAGTTTTGTTTTTAGCTCTTGCTTTGGAGAATTTGCAGTTTTAGTTAATTTTGTTTGTTGAAAACAACTTAGTTTTTATTTACCGGGAACAAAATTTTAAACTGTGTAATCATTCTCGCATACCTTCTCCTGGAGAAGGATATATTTCCTCCACCATTCGTAATTTATCTTTCCAAACTCCAAAGGCTTGTTATGTATTTCTCTATAGATGTTAAAAATTAAAAGAAAATATATATTGTGACGTACTCACCTTCGATTTTCATTTTTGTTTTGATCTCCAGTGGCGTTTCATGTCTGCTTACACTGGCACTAAAAACAAAAATTACCTGTTAGTGTTCAGTTTATTGTATACAAACTTTGGTATTTTACGGGGTAAAATGACAATCTTAAAGGTTAAATTATTTGTAAAGTGACAGCTACTTTGTTTTTCTTTCTTTCGTATAAACGTAGTAAGAGAAACGTAGTAGTCGCATAGATTAATTCGGTTCGGATGTATATTTCTAGTCCGGTAACGGGTCACGTGTTACAATAATCTGAAGTGTATCTGAAGAACATAAGGCAACCTGGGAATAGAAATAAAATATTCGTACCCTCTTTCCACAGTAGGTAAACAAAATAATTATGAATAATAATCAATAATGAAATTTATTGATTATATTAGGTAATAAAATAATAAAAAAGTAACATTTTCTAATTAAAGTTTAGTGCTATTACGTTACAAGGAATATGTCTGGATAAAAACCGAATCCTTGGAAAGAAAGGAATATGTTGGAAAAATATTTAAAGAGCCCTGTGCTTTTTAATTCCTTCTATTAGTTCAAACTTTCTTTATATATATCTTATTTAAATTTTCAATCGTAAAAAAATACTTTTTATTAATCCACTCAAATTCAAATAATTTTTTAAACTTGTAGTGGACAGAACTTTATGTTAATACAGTTTTTTTACAAATAATAATTCATTAATTAATTTACTGTGATGAAGAATTAATTTTTGTTTTATGTGTGAGGAAAGAGTTTCACAAAAGGGGCAAGGGATTGCAATATACTTATTTAAGTATGTCTATGTAGTCATGTTTTGTGGAGTAGAGATGATCGGCGAAGTTTGATTGGTACATCTCCCGAAACGGTCGTCCTCAACATACGACTCAAACTTCGCCGATCATCCCAACTCCACAAAACATGACTACATAGACATAACATCTAACCTACAAATTCTTCATAAACAACACAGAAACAAACGTTACACAACCGAACAATACGAAATATACAGACATTCAAACTACACCCTTCACACATACTCAATATACAATTCAATTACAATTCACACGCACGTTTTGACATCATAACTCCTAATACTCACAAGTACACCCCACCCCCTAATACTCTAACAAGAAAACCTTGAGATCAGTTACGGTCTGAGTTAACAATGGGACACATTTCCCAAAACGACCGTCGTGTTTTATGAAAACTAGTAGCTCGGAATCAACAAATATATTTATTTAGTTATAATATAACTAAGTTACATAACTTTAGTTAAAATAGATAGTAACATGGTTTCATGAAACAACTGATTTTATGCTATAGGTTATGTGGTAGAACAGCTGTTTTAACGCTTAGGTAATATTACTTTATTTATATTGATTGTAATTATTTATTAAAAGTAACAAAACTTAAAAAATGTTTTTGTTGACCTAAGAAGGAATTAACTTAAATTTCTTTACATTATTGGATATTTGTAAACTGACAGCCCCTTTGTTTTTCTTTCTTTCGTATAAACGTAGTAAGAGAAATCTGAGGTGTTTTCAGAGGAACATGGAATTAGTGAAACTAAAAAAAAACAAAATTATGAATTTACTTACTGTCGACATACTCGATGATTTCAGAAGGCTGAGCGACCCAAAATATTTCTCTTGTCTTTGCTACAGTAGCGCTGAAACAAAAATAAATACCTTTTGCAATAGTTGTTCTAAATATTTTCTAGGTTTAAAACACTTTCGTAGTCGAATGGGTTTTACTGTTGGAACATTTCGTATTATACAAAATTTTAATTTAGATTCACCTTGAACATTGTTGTTCTTTGAACAATATTTTTACTACGTGAACTTTATAGTTTTATTCCACAAACCTGTAATCAATAACAATAAACTAACAAACAGAAAAGAAAGTAATTTTAAAGAAAATTTCAATCGATTTAAAATTACTACAAAAAAAATGAATGCAATGCTTACATGTTCTGTTAATTTGTTTATGTTGTAGGCACAAAGTAAAAGCTTCAATGTTAGAAATATTCATAACAATACACACATTCACGGTTATTTTTTACAAAGTAAGTAAAGATAAGTTGATATTTCTGACTTACTAGAATCTAAATTTTTGTTTAAATCCTGACGGAGGATACCAGACCATGCTGACTGATTCCTTCGGCGATGGGTCGGTGTGGGTTGCCGTGTTCTAGAACAAATACATTTAATAATACTGTATTTATAAAAAATACGCTAATAAATACACAAGAAATATATTATTTATAAAGTTTTTGTCATTATGAGTTTAGGATTTTTATGAAAATTGGAGTTGGTCTCATGAAACCTCATTCTTTGGCGACTGATTGACATTTAATGATCAAAACAAATTTTTTTTAGAACATTACACAAGCACTTCAGAAAATGTAAAATACTATAGAAATCGAGGAACACTAAATCAGAAATTAAGATCAATGTTTTCTTTCTTGTTTTTACTATATGCATACATTCAGCCTCCCTTTTATGAAAATATGCCCATCCTAACTTGCCACTTTCGAACAATGTTCGCTGAACTACGGCTGAATTATCAGTTCCAATGGTGTTCTAAAGACCATTGGAGAATATGAAGATAATTACTGAAGCTCACAACATAAAGATTTCCTTTATTTCCTAATGATGACTGGAAGATTATATCAAAGAAGATTCTAAAAGACCCGTGGAAGGTATGAGCATATTTCTAAAGCCTACTAGAAGATACTAACAAGTTTCGTGAAGCTCCCTGGAAGATATGAGCATGTTTCTAAAGCCTACTAGAAGATACTAACAAGTTTCGTAAAGCTCCCTGGAAGATATGACCATATTTCTAAAGCCTACTAGAAGATACTAACAAGTTTCGTGAAGCTCCCTGGAAGATATGAGCATGTTTCTAAAGCCTACTAGAAGATACTAACAAGTTTCGTAAAGCTCCCTGGAAGATATAAGCATGTTTCTAAAGCCTACTAGAATATACTAACGAGTTTCGTAAAGCTCCCTGGAAGATATGACCATATTTCTAAAGCCTACTAGAAGATACTAACAAGTTTCGTGAAGCTCCCTGGAAGATATGAGCATGTTTCTAAAGCCTACTAGAAGATACTAACAAGTTTCGTAAAGCTCCCTGGAAGATATGAGCATGTTTCTAAAGCCTACTAGAAGATACTAACAAGTTTCGTGAAGCTCCCTGGAAGATATGAGCATGTTTCTAAAGCCTACTAGAAGATACTAACAAGTTTCGTAAAGCTCCCTGGAAGATATGACCATATTTCTAAAGCCTACTAGAAGATACTAACAAGTTTCGTGAAGCTCCCTGGAAGATATGAGCATGTTTCTAAAGCCTACTAGAAGATACTAACAAGTTTCGTGAAGCTCCCTGGAAGATATGAGCATGTTTCTAAAGCCTACTAGAAGATACTAACAAGTTTCGTGAAGCTCCCTGGAAGATATGAGCATGTTTCTAAAGCCTACTAGAAGATACTAACAAGTTTCGTGAAGCTCCCTGGAAGATATGAGCATGTTTCTAAAGCCTACTAGAAGATACTAACAAGTTTCGTGAAGCTCCCTGGAAGATATGAGCATGTTTCTAAAGCATACTAGAAGATACTAACAAGTTTCGTGAAGCTCCCTGGAAGATATGAGCATGTTTCTAAAGCCTACTAGAAGATACTAACAAGTTTCGTAAAGCTCCCTGGAAGATATGACCATGTTTCTTAAAGCCTACTAGAAGATACTAACAAGTTTCGTAAAGCTTCCTGGAAGATATGAGCATATTTCTAAACCCTACTAGAAGATACTAACAAGTTTCGTGAAGCTCCCTGGAAGATATGAGCATGTTTCTAAAGCATACTAGAAGATACTAACAAGTTTCGTGAAGCTCCCTGGAAGATATGAGCATGTTTCTAAAGCATACTAGAAGATACTAACAAGTTTCGTGAAGCTCCCTGGAAGATATGAGCATGTTTCTAAGGCCTACTAGAAGATACTAACAAGTTTCGTGAAGCTCCCTGGAAGATATGAGCATGTTTCTAAAGCATACTAGAAGATACTAACAAGTTTCGTAAAGCTCCCTGGAAGATATGACCATGTTTCTTAAAGCCTACTAGAAGATACTAACAAGTTTCGTAAAGCTTCCTGGAAGATATGAGCATATTTCTAAACCCTACTAGAAGATACTAACAAGTTTCGTAAAGCTTCCTGGAAGATATGAGCATATTTCTAAACCCTACTAGAAGATACTAACAAGTTTCGTGAAGCTCCCTGGAAGATATGAGCATGTTTCTAAAGCATACTAGAAGATACTAACAAGTTTCGTGAAGCTCCCTGGAAGATATGACCATGTTTCTAAAGCCTACTAGAAGATACTAACAAGTTTCGTAAAGCTCCCTGGAAGATATGAGCATGTTTCTAAAGCATACTAGAAGATACTAACAAGTTTCGTGAAGCTCCCTGGAAGATATGAGCATGTTTCTAAAGCCTACTAGAAGATACTAACAAGTTTCGTAAAGCTTCCTGGAAGATATGAGCATATTTCTAACCCCTACTAGAATATACTAACGAGTTTCGTAAAGCTCCCTGGAAGATATGAGCATGTTTCTAAAGCCTACTAGAAGATACTAACAAGTTTCGTAAAGCTTCCTGGAAGATATGAGCATGTTTCTTAAAGCCTACTAGAAGATACTAACAAGTTTCGTAAAGCTTCCTGGAAGATATGAGCATATTTCTAAACCCTACTAGAAGATACTAACAAGTTTTGTAAAGCTTCCTGGAAGATATGACCATGTTTCTTAAAGCCTACTAAAAAATACTAACAAGTTTCGTAAAGCTCCCTGGAAGATATGACCATGTTTCTTAAAGCCTACTAGAAGATACTAACAAGTTTCGTAAAGCTCCCTGGAAGATATGAGCATATTTCTAAACCCTACTAGAAGATACTAACAAGTTTCGTGAAGCTCCCTGGAAGATATGAGCATGTTTCTAAAGCCTACTAGAAGATACTAACAAGTTTCGTAAAGCTCCCTGGAAGATATGAGCATATTTCTAAACCCTACTAGAATATACTAACGAGTTTCGTAAAGCTCCCTGGAAGATATGAGCATATTTCTAAAGCATACTAAAAAAATACTAACAAGTTTCGTAAAGCTCCCTGGAAGATATGACCATGTTTCTTAAAGCCTACTAGAAGATACTAACAAGTTTCGTAAAGCTTCCTGGAAGATATGAGCATATTTCTAAACCCTACTAGAAGATACTAACAAGTTTTGTAAAGCTTCCTGGAAGATATGACCATGTTTCTTAAAGCCTACTAAAAAATACTAACAAGTTTCGTAAAGCTCCCTGGAAGATATGACCATGTTTCTTAAAGCCTACTAGAAGATACTAACAAGTTTCGTAAAGCTTCCTGGAAGATATGAGCATATTTCTAAACCCTACTAGAAGATACTATCAAGTTTTGTAAAGCTTCCTGGAAGATATGACCATGTTTCTTAAAGCCTACTAGAAGATACTAACAAGTTTCGTAAAGCTTCCTGGAAGATATGAGCATGTTTCTAAAGCCTACTAGACGATACTAAGAAGTTCGTAAAACACCCTGTAAGATACGAGTATATGATAACTAAAGTATAAAAACGTGGTGCTTAAAGTCAGCCAACTGTTTCGATCACGATTAGTTGCGGTTCATAAGCAAATGATCCCATACCTTGGTTTTTTCTTTACTGGAAGGCTCATTTTATTTTTAAAAAAACTGCCTCAAAATTAAGAACAAATATACCGAGTGCGACATTGCGTCTACTGTACACAACACTGTCACTGTCGTGAATCCTGACACACATCGTCCACTCACACACGGCGTAAATGAGTAGAACCAGTGACAGCGACAAATCAACGAATGACAGCCGTTGTAAAATATCAGTAGCTTTATCGTCAGCGACGGCGATATTTTGCCCAATCACAACAGAGACAACCCTCTCTCCACTTCAGTCAACGGCACTGAAAGTTGATAGGCGCGAGCCGAGCGGTGAGCTAAGTGTCAGTGACAGCGACCAATCAACCAATGGCAGCCGCGGTAAAATATCGGTAACCTTTCATTCAGTGACTGCGACTTTTTGCCAAATCACAACAAAGATAACTTCTGATTAATCTATTATCACTGGAACTGGCAGTTTCCATATTTTGTCACTGGTACCAAAAGCGACAAACCAATATCAGTGACAAGTCAACGTGACAGAAAATATAGACCATCCCTAAACGGTTTCTTTTATTCTAGGGATCGTAGCACAGAAGTGTTAAATGTAATAGGATTTTTATTCCAACCTATAAGAAACATTAACTCTGGAGTAGATATGGATCTTTAATCAGTCAGACGGAAATGGAAAAATTAAGTCAATTTATTTTCTAAATCTAGAAGAAAGTTGAATTAATAATTAGACATTTTTTTAAATTAGGACATTTACCCTCCTAAATGAAATTCATTATTCTTTTGTTCAAAGTAATTTTATGTAAAACAAATAAAAACATACACAAACTACAGTTGTAAGTTAGAGTTTGTAGTAGTAACACTCACTGTTGATGATGGATTTGTCATTGAAACGCGTATGAGACAATAAGTGATTAATTTGTGAGTTTTTTGTATGTTTTCATTTGTTTTAACATAACCTCACAAGCTAAGCTCAAAGAATAGTTGAATAATTTTATCTAGTACTCACGTTGAATCCTCCCAGACAATCCATAACCCTGACAGGACCTTGAGGGATGAATACTCCAAAAGGGTTACTGATGAATTCCACTTCCCTAGCCTGGACAAGGAAGCCGGATACTAACGATTGATTGCTCTTACTCAGGATGGTAAATGTGAGTTTTTGATCGACGTAAGGCTTTCTCTCGTCCACGAGCAGCTCGTAAGGGAATTCCGTCTTCTGCGCCTCGATGTAGGAATGTTGCGGGATCATGTGGAGGCATGATTCAGTGGTGGATCCATCCGGCCTGCCTCTAACTGAAGCCACCAATAAAGTGGCTAAGCAAGCCAACGCCAACATTGTCTGCTAACAAGGATCATTCGTTAATAAAGTGCTTCAGGACTGGGGACTAATAGAAACTCACCAACTACGATATAAAAATCTTTAATACTTTACTACAACTACTTCATGTAAGTCCTACATTTCGATGTACATAAAGTAATTTTCGTAAAACAAAATATTTTTGTATTGAGGTTAGTGGTTTTTTATTTATTTTAAAGCAAATTCAGATTAGAGTTGTCAGGTCGTGAAAAACCACGTTAATTTTGGCGTTTTACCTGAAACTTCAAGAGGGAACAAATCTTCTAAAATAGATGTTAAATATAGTGAGTTAATGAGTAATTGCAACTTTTACATTATTTTACAAACATTGGCCGTAACTTGAGGGTTAAAGCTACTGTCTATATGAGTGTTTGTCCCCTCATTTATACAATACACATTTATATACACACATTTGCCATAACATGAGGGTTAAAGTAACTGTCTATATGAGTGTTTGTCCCCTCATTTATACAATACACATTTATATACACACATTTGCCATAACATGAGGGTTAAAGTAACTGTCTATATGAGTGTTTGTCCCCTCATTTATACAATACACATTTATATACACACATTTGCCATAACATGAGGGTTAAAGTAACTGTCTATATGAGTGTTTGTCCCCTCATTTATACAATACACATTTATATACACACATTTGCCATAACATGAGGGTTAAAGTAACTGTCTATATGAGTGTTTGTCCCCTCATTTATACAATACACATTTATATACACACATTTGCCATAACATGAGGGTTAAAGTAACTGTCTATATGAGTGTTTGTCCCCTCATTTATACAATACACATTTATATACACACATTTGCCATAACATGAGGGTTAAAGTAACTGTCTATATGAGTGTTTGTCCCCTCATTTATACAATACATTGCGTTATGTACACACATTTGCCATAACTTGAGGGTTAAAGTAACTGTCTATATGAGTGTTTGTCCCCTCATTTATACAATACACATTTATATACACACATTTGCCATAACATGAGGGTTAAAGTAACTGTCTATATGAGTGTTTGTCCCCTCATTTATACAATACACATTTATATACACACATTTGCCATAACATGAGGGTTAAAGTAACTGTCTATATGAGTGTTTGTCCCCTCATTTATACAATACACATTTATATACACACATTTGCCATAACATGAGGGTTAAAGTAACTGTCTATATGAGTGTTTGTCCCCTCATTTATACAATACACATTTATATACACACATTTGCCATAACATGAGGGTTAAAGTAACTGTCTATATGAGTGTTTGTCCCCTCATTTATACAATACACATTTATATACACACATTTGCCATAACATGAGGGTTAAAGTAACTGTCTATATGAGTGTTTGTCCCCTCATTTATACAATACACATTTATATACACACATTTGCCATAACATGAGGGTTAAAGTAACTGTCTATATGAGTGTTTGTCCCCTCATTTATACAATACACATTTATATACACACATTTGCCATAACATGAGGGTTAAAGTAACTGTCTATATGAGTGTTTGTTCATTATTTATTCAGTACATTGCGTTATGTAGAAACACTTGCCATAACTTGAGGGTTAAAGCTACTGTATATATGAGTGTTTGTCCCCTCATTTATACAATACACATTTATATACACACATTTGCCATAACATGAGGGTTAAAGTAACTGTCTATATGAGTGTTTGTCCCCTCATTTATACAATACACATTTATATACACACATTTGCCATAACATGAGGGATAAAGTAACTGTCTATATGAGTGTTTGTCCCCTCATTTATACAATACACATTTATATACACACATTTGCCATAACATGAGGGTTAAAGTAACTGTCTATATGAGTGTTTGTCCCCTCATTTATACAATACACATTTATATACACACATTTGCCATAACATGAGGGTTAAAGTAACTGTCTATATGAGTGTTTGTCCCCTCATTTATACAATACACATTTATGTACACACATTTGCCATAACTTGAGGGTTAAAGTAACTGTCTATATGAGTGTTTGTCCCCTCATTTATACAATAAATTGCGTTATGTACACACATTTGCCATAACTTGAGGGTTAAAGTAACTGTCTATATGAGTGTTTGTCCCCTCATTTATACAATACACATTTATATACACACATTTGCCATAACTTGAGGGATAAAGTAACTGTCTATATGAGTGTTTGTCCCCTCATTTATACAATACACATTTATATACACACATTTGCCATAACTTGAGGGTTAAAGTAACTGTCTATATGAGTGTTTGTCCCCTCATTTATACAATACATTGCGTTATGTAGAAACACTTGCCATAACTTGAGGGTTAAAGCTACTGTATATATGAGTGTTTGTCCCCTCATTTATACAATACACATTTATATACACACATTTGCCATAACATGAGGGTTAAAGTAACTGTCTATATGAGTGTTTGTCCCCTCATTTATACAATACACATTTATATACACACATTTGCCATAACATGAGGGTTAAAGTAACTGTCTATATGAGTGTTTGTCCCCTCATTTATACAATACACATTTATATACACACATTTGCCATAACATGAGGGTTAAAGTAACTGTCTATATGAGTGTTTGTCCCCTCATTTATACAATACACATTTATGTACACACATTTGCCATAACTTGAGGGTTAAAGTAACTGTCTATATGAGTGTTTGTCCCCTCATTTATACAATACATTGCGTTATGTACACACATTTGCCATAACTTGAGGGTTAAAGTAACTGTCTATATGAGTGTTTGTCCCCTCATTTATACAATACATTGCGTTATGTACACACATTTGCCATAACTTGAGGGTTAAAGTAACTGTCTATATGAGTGTTTGTCCCCTCATTTATACAATACATTGCGTTATGTACACACATTTGCCATAACTTGAGGGTTAAAGTAACTGTCTATATGAGTGTTTGTCCCCTCATTTATACAATACACATTTATGTACACACATTTGCCATAACTTGAGGGTTAAAGTAACTGTCTATATGAGTGTTTGTCCCCTCATTTATACAATACATTGCGTTATGTACACACATTTGCCATAACTTGAGGGTTAAAGTAACTGTCTATATGAGTGTTTGTCCCCTCATTTATACAATACACATTTATGTACACACATTTGCCATAACTAGAGGGTTAAAGTAACTGTCTATATGAGTGTTTGTCCCATCATTTATACAATACATTGCGTTATGTACACACATTTGCCATAACTTGAGGGTTAAAGTAACTGTCTATATGAGTGTTTGTCCCCTCATTTATACAATACACATTTATGTACACACATTTGCCATAACTTGAGGGTTAAAGTAACTGTCTATATGAGTGTTTGCCCCTTCATTTATACAATACACATTTATGTACACACATTTGCCATAACTTGAGGGTTAAAGTAACTGTCTATATGAGTGTTTGTCCCCTCATTTATACAATACATTGCGTTATGTACACACATTTGCCATAACTTGAGGGTTAAAGTAACTGTCTATATGAGTGTTTGTCCCTTCATTTATACAATACACATTTATGTACACACATTTGCCATAACTTGAGGGTTAAAGTAACTGTCTATATGAGTGTTTGTCCCCTCATTTATACAATACATTGCGTTATGTACACACATTTGCCATAACTTGAGGGTTAAAGTTACTGTCTATATAAGTGTTTGTCCCCTCATTTATACAGTACATTGCGTTATGTACACACATTTGCCATAACTTGAGGGTTAAAGTTACTGTCTATATAAGTGTTTGTCCCCTAATTTATACAATACACATTTATGTACACACATTTGCCATAACTAGAGGGTTAAAGTAACTGTCTATATGAGTGTTTGTCCCATCATTTATACAATACATTGCGTTATGTACACACATTTGCCATAACTTGAGGGTTAAAGTAACTGTCTATATGAGTGTTTGTCCCCTCATTTATACAATACACATTTATGTACACACATTTGCCATAACTTGAGGGTTAAAGTAACTGTCTATATGAGTGTTTGCCCCCTCATTTATACAATACACATTTATATACACACATTTGCCATAACATGAGGGTTAAAGTAACTGTCTATATGAGTGTTTGTTCATTATTTATTCAGTACATTGCGTTATGTAGAAACACTTGCCATAACTTGAGGGTTAAAGCTACTGTATATATGAGTGTTTGTCCCCTCATTTATACAATACACATTTATATACACACATTTGCCATAACATGAGGGTTAAAGTAACTGTCTATATGAGTGTTTGTCCCCTCATTTATACAATACACATTTATATACACACATTTGCCATAACATGAGGGTTAAAGTAACTGTCTATATGAGTGTTTGTCCCCTCATTTATACAATACACATTTATATACACACATTTGCCATAACATGAGGGTTAAAGTAACTGTCTATATGAGTGTTTGTCCCCTCATTTATACAATACACATTTATATACACACATTTGCCATAACATGAGGGTTAAAGTAACTGTCTATATGAGTGTTTGTCCCCTCATTTATACAATACACATTTATATACACACATTTGCCATAACATGAGGGTTAAAGTAACTGTCTATATGAGTGTTTGTCCCCTCATTTATGCAATACACATTTATATACACACATTTGCCATAACATGAGGGTTAAAGTAACTGTCTATATGAGTGTTTGTCCCCTCATTTATACAATACACATTTATGTACACACATTTGCCATAACTTGAGGGTTAAAGTAACTGTCTATATGAGTGTTTGTCCCCTCATTTATACAATAAATTGCGTTATGTACACACATTTGCCATAACTTGAGGGTTAAAGTAACTGTCTATATGAGTGTTTGTCCCCTCATTTATACAATACACATTTATATACACACATTTGCCATAACTTGAGGGTTAAAGTAACTGTCTATATGAGTGTTTGTCCCCTCATTTATACAATACACATTTATATACACACATTTGCCATAACTTGAGGGTTAAAGTAACTGTCTATATGAGTGTTTGTCCCCTCATTTATACAATACATTGCGTTATGTAGAAACACTTGCCATAACTTGAGGGTTAAAGCTACTGTATATATGAGTGTTTGTCCCCTCATTTATACAATACACATTTATATACACACATTTGCCATAACATGAGGGTTAAAGTAACTGTCTATATGAGTGTTTGTCCCCTCATTTATACAATACACATTTATATACACACATTTGCCATAACATGAGGGTTAAAGTAACTGTCTATATGAGTGTTTGTCCCCTCATTTATACAATACACATTTATATTCACACATTTGCCATAACATGAGGGTTAAAGTAACTGTCTATATGAGTGTTTGTCCCCTCATTTATACAATACATTGCGTTATGTACACACATTTGCCATAACTTGAGGGTTAAAGTAACTGTCTATATGAGTGTTTGTCCCCTCATTTATACAATACATTGCGTTATGTACACACATTTGCCATAACTTGAGGGTTAAAGTAACTGTCTATATGAGTGTTTGTCCCCTCATTTATACAATACACATTTATGTACACACATTTGCCATAACTTGAGGGTAAAGTAACTGTCTATATGAGTGTTTGTCCCCTCATTTATACAATACATTGCGTTATGTACACACATTTGCCATAACTTGAGGGTTAAAGTAACTGTCTATATGAGTGTTTGTCCCCTCATTTATACAATACATTGCGTTATGTACACACATTTGCCATAACTTGAGGGTTAAAGTAACTGTCTATATGAGTGTTTGTCCCCTCATTTATACAATACACATTTATGTACACACATTTGCCATAACTTGAGGGTTAAAGTAACTGTCTATATGAGTGTTTGTCCCCTCATTTATACAATACATTGCGTTATGTACACACATTTGCCATAACTTGAGGGTTAAAGTAACTGTCTATATGAGTGTTTGTCCCCTCATTTATACAATACACATTTATGTACACACATTTGCCATAACTAGAGGGTTAAAGTAACTGTCTATATGAGTGTTTGTCCCATCATTTATACAATACATTGCGTTATGTACACACATTTGCCATAACTTGAGGGTTAAAGTAACTGTCTATATGAGTGTTTGTCCCCTCATTTATACAATACACATTTATGTACACACATTTGCCATAACTTGAGGGTTAAAGTAACTGTCTATATGAGTGTTTGCCCCTTCATTTATACAATACACATTTATGTACACACATTTGCCATAACTTGAGGGTTAAAGTAACTGTCTATATGAGTGTTTGTCCCCTCATTTATACAATACATTGCGTTATGTACACACATTTGCCATAACTTGAGGGTTAAAGTAACTGTCTATATGAGTGTTTGTCCCTTCATTTATACAATACACATTTATGTACACACATTTGCCATAACTTGAGGGTTAAAGTAACTGTCTATATGAGTGTTTGTCCCCTCATTTATACAATACATTGCTTTATGTACACACATTTGCCATAACTTGAGGGTTAAAGTTACTGTCTATATAAGTGTTTGTCCCCTCATTTATACAGTACATTGCGTTATGTACACACATTTGCCATAACTTGAGGGTTAAAGTTACTGTCTATATAAGTGTTTGTCCACTCATTTATACAATACATTGCGTTATGTACACACATTTGCCATAACTTGAGGGTTAAAGTTACTGTCTATATAAGTGTTTGTCCACTCATTTATACAATACATTGCGTTATGTACACACATTTGCCATAACTTGAGGGTTAAAGTTACTGTCTATATAAGTGTTTGTCCACTCATTTATACAATACATTGCGTTATGTACACACATTTGCCATAACTTGAGGGTTTAAGTTACTGTCTATATGAGAGTTTGTCCCCTCATTTATACAATACATTGCGTTATGTAGAAACATTTGCCATAACTTGAGGGTTTAAGTTACTGTCTATATGAGAGTTTGTCCCCTCATTTATACAATACATTGCGTTATGTACATACATTTGCCATAACTTGAGGGTTAAAGTTACTGTCTATATGAGAGTTTGTCCCCTCATTTATACAATACATTGCGTTATGTACAAACATTTGCCATAACTTGAGGGTTAAAGTTACTGTCTATATGAGAGTTTGTCCCCTCATTTATACAATACATTGCGTTATGTACATACATTTGCCATAACTTGAGGGTTTAAGTTACTGTCTATATGAGAGTTTGTCCCCTCATTTATACAATACATTGCGTTATGTACAAACATTTGCCATAACTTGAGGGTTAAAGTTACTGTCTATATGAGAGTTTGTCCCCTCATTTATACAATACATTGCGTTATGTACATACATTTGCCATAACTTGAGGGTTTAAGTTACTGTCTATATGAGAGTTTGTCCCCTCATTTATACAATACATTGCGTTATGTACATACATTAGCCATAACTTGAGGGTTTAAGTTACTGTCTATATGAGAGTTTGTCCCCTCATTTATACAATACATTGCGTTATGTACAAACATTAGCCATAACTTGAGGGTTTAAGTTACTGTCTATATGAGAGTTTGTCCACTCATTTATACAATACATTGCGTTATGTACATACATTTGCCATAACTTGCGGGTTAAAGTTACTGTCTATATGAGAGTTTGTCCCCTCATTTATACAGTACATTGCGTTATGTACATACATTTGCCATAACTTGCGGGTTAAAGTTACTGTCTATATGAGTGTTTGTCCCCTCATTTATAGAGTACATTGCGTTATGTACAAACATTTGCCATAACTTGCGGGTTAAAGTTACTGTCTATATGAGAGTTTGTCCCCTCATTTATACAGTACATTGCGTTATGTACATACATTTGCCATAACTTGCGGGTTAAAGTTACTGTCTATATGAGAGTTTGTCCACTCATTTATACAATACATTGCGTTATGTACATACATTTGCCATAACTTGCGGGTTAAAGTTACTGTCTATATGAGAGTTTGTCCACTCATTTATACAATACATTGCGTTATGTACATACATTTGCCATAACTTGCGGGTTAAAGTTACTGTCTATATGAGAGTTTGTCCCCTCATTTATACAGTACATTGCGTTATGTACATACATTTGCCATAACTTGCGGGTTAAAGTTACTGTCTATATGAGAGTTTGTCCCCTCATTTATACAGTACATTGCGTTATGTACATACATTTGCCATAACTTGCGGGTTAAAGTTACTGTCTATATGAGTGTTTGTCCCCTCATTTATACAGTACATTGCGTTATGTACAAACATTTGCAATAACTTGAGGGTTAAAGTTACTGTCTATATGAGTGTTTGTCCCCTCATTTATACAGTACATTGCGTTATGTACATACATTTGCCATAACTTGCGGGTTAAAGTTACTGTCTATATGAGAGTTTGTCCCCTCATTTATACAATACATTGCGTTATGTACATACATTTGCCATAACTTGAGGGTTAAAGTTACTGTCTATATGAGAGTTTGTCCCCTCATTTATACAATACATTGCGTTATGTACATACATTTGCCATAACTTGCGGGTTAAAGTTACTGTCTATATGAGTGTTTGTCCCCTCATTTATACAATACATTGCGTTATGTACAAACATTTGCCATAACTTGAGGGTTAAAGTTACTGTCTATATGAGAGTTTGTCCACTCATTTATACAATACATTGCGTTATGTACATACATTTGCCATAACTTGAGGGTTTAAGTTACTGTCTATATGAGAGTTTGTCCCCTCATTTATACAATACATTGCGTTATGTACAAACATTAGCCATAACTTGAGGGTTTAAGTTACTGTCTATATGAGTGTTTGTCCCCTCATTTATACAGTACATTGCGTTATGTACAAACATTAGCCATAACTTGAGGGTTTAAGTTACTGTCTATATGAGAGTTTGTCCCCTCATTTATACAGTACATTGCGTTATGTACAAACATTAGCCATAACTTGAGGGTTTAAGTTACTGTCTATATGAGTGTTTGTCCCCTCATTTATACAGTACATTGCGTTATGTACAAACATTTGCCATAACTTGAGGGTTTAAGTTACTGTCTATATGAGAGTTTGTCCCCTCATTTATACAATACATTGCGTTATGTAGAAACATTTGCCATAACTTGAGGGTTAAAGTTACTGTCTATATGAGAGTTTGTCCCCTCATTTATACAATACATTGCGTTATGTACATACATTTGCCATAACTTGCGGGTTAAAGTTACTGTCTATATGAGTGTTTGTCCCCTCATTTATACAATACATTGCGTTATGTACAAACATTTGCCATAACTTGAGGGTTAAAGTTACTGTCTATATGAGAGTTTGTCCACTCATTTATACAATACATTGCGTTATGTACATACATTTGCCATAACTTGAGGGTTTAAGTTACTGTCTATATGAGAGTTTGTCCCCTCATTTATACAATACATTGCGTTATGTACAAACATTAGCCATAACTTGAGGGTTTAAGTTACTGTCTATATGAGTGTTTGTCCCCTCATTTATACAGTACATTGCGTTATGTACAAACATTAGCCATAACTTGAGGGTTTAAGTTACTGTCTATATGAGAGTTTGTCCCCTCATTTATACAGTACATTGCGTTATGTACAAACATTAGCCATAACTTGAGGGTTTAAGTTACTGTCTATATGAGTGTTTGTCCCCTCATTTATACAGTACATTGCGTTATGTACAAACATTTGCCATAACTTGAGGGTTTAAGTTACTGTCTATATGAGAGTTTGTCCCCTCATTTATACAATACATTGCGTTATGTAGAAACATTTGCCATAACTTGAGGGTTAAAGTTACTGTCTATATGAGAGTTTGTCCCCTCATTTATACAATACATTGCGTTATGTACAAACATTTGCAATAACTTGAGGGTTAAAGCTACTGTCTATATGAGTGTTTGTCCCCTCATTTATACAATACATTGCGTTATGTACAAACATTTGCAATAACTTGAGGGTTAAAGGTACTGTCTATATGAGAGTTTTTCCCCTCATTTATACAATACATTGCGTTATGTACAAACATTTGCAATAACTTGAGGGTTAAAGTTATTGTCTATATGAGAGTTTGTCCCCTCATTTATACAGTACATTGCGTTATGTAGAAACATTTGCCATAACTTGAGTGTTAAAGTTACTGTCTATATGAGTGTTTGTCCCCTCATTTATACAGTACATTGCGTATTGTACAAACAATTGCCATAAATTGAGGGTTAAAGTTACTATCTATATGAGAGTTTGTCCCCTCATTTATACAGTACATTGCGTTATGTAGAAACATTTGCCATAACTTGAGGGTTTAAGTTACTGTCTATATGAGAGTTTGTCCCCTCATTTATACAGTACATTGCGTTATGTAGAAACATTTGCCATAACTTGAGGGTTTAAGTTACTGTCTATATGAGAGTTTGTCCCCTCATTTATACAGTACATTGCGTTATGTAGAAACATTTGCCATAACTTGAGGGTTTAAGTTACTGTCTATATGAGAGTTTGTCCCCTCATTTATACAGTACATTGCGTTATGTAGAAACATTTGCCATAACTTGAGGGTTTAAGTTACTGTCTATATGAGAGTTTGTCCCCTCATTTATACAGTACATTGCGTTATGTAGAAACATTTGCCATAACTTGAGGGTTTAAGTTACTGTCTATATGAGAGTTTGTCCCCTCATTTATACAATACATTGCGTTATGTACAAACATTAGCCATAACTTGAGGGTTTAAGTTACTGTCTATATGAGAGTTTGTCCCCTCATTTATACAGTACATTGCGTTATGTAGAAACATTTGCCATAACTTGAGGGTTAAAGTTACTGTCTATATGAGAGTTTGTCCCCTCATTTATACAATACATTGCGTTATGTACAAACATTAGCCATAACTTGAGGGTTTAAGTTACTGTCTATATGAGTGTTTGTCCCCTCATTTATACAGTACATTGCGTTATGTACAAACATTTGCCATAACTTGAAGGTTAAAGTTACTGTCTATATGAGAGTTTGTCCCCTCATTTATACGGTACATTGCGTTATGTACAAACTTTTGCCATAACTTGAGGAGTAAAGTTACTGTCTATATGAGAGTTTGTCCCCTCATTTATACGGTACATTGCGTTATGTACAAACATTTGCCATAACTTGAGGAGTTAAGTTACTGTCTATATGAGAGTTTGTCCCCTCATTTATACAGTACATTGCGTTATGTACAAACATTTGCCATAACTTGAGGGTTTAAGTTACTGTCTATATGAGAGTTTGTCCCCTCATTTATACAGTACATTGCGTTATGTAGAAACATTTGCCATAACTTGAGGGTTAAAGTTACTGTCTATATGAGAGTTTGTCCCCTCATTTATACAGTACATTGCGTTATGTACAAACTTTTGCCATAACTTGAGGAGTAAAGTTACTGTCTATATGAGTGTTTGTCCCCTCATTTATACGGTACATTGCGTTATGTACAAACATTTGCCATAACTTGAGGGTTAAAGTTACTGTCTATATGAGTGTTTGTCCCCTCATTTATACAGTACATTGCGTTATGTACAAACATTTGCCATAACTTGAGGGTTTAAGTTACTGTCTATATGAGAGTTTGTCCCCTCATTTATACAATACATTGCGTTATGTAGAAACATTTGCCATAACTTGAGGGTTAAAGTTACTGTCTATATGAGAGTTTGTCCCCTCATTTATACAATACATTGCGTTATGTAGAAACATTTGCCATAACTTGAGGGTTTAAGTTACTGTCTATATGAGAGTTTGTCCCCTCATTTATACAATACATTGCGTTATGTAGAAACATTTGCCATAACTTGAGGGTTTAAGTTACTGTCTATATGAGAGTTTGTCCCCTCATTTATACAATACATTGCGTTATGTAGAAACATTTGCCATAACTTGAGGGTTTAAGTTACTGTCTATATGAGAGTTTGTCCCCTCATTTATACAGTACATTGCGTTATGTAGAAACATTTGCCATAACTTGAGGGTTAAAGTTACTGTCTATATGAGAGTTTGTCCCCTCATTTATACAATACATTGCGTTATGTAGAAACATTTGCCATAACTTGAGGGTTTAAGTTACTGTCTATATGAGTGTTTGTCCCCTCATTTATACAGTACATTGCGTTATGTACAAACATTTGCCATAACTTGAGGGTTAAAGTTACTGTCTATATGAGAGTTTGTCCCCTCATTTATACAATACATTGCGTTATGTACAAACATTTGCCATAACTTGAGGGGTTAAGTTACTGTCTATATGAGTGTTTGTCCCCTCATTTATACAGTACATTGCGTTATGTAGAAACATTTGCCATAACTTGAGGGTTAAAGTTACTGTCTATATGAGAGTTTGTCCCCTCATTTATACAGTACATTGCGTTATGTACAAACATTTGCCATAACTTGAGGGTTAAAGTTACTGTCTATATGAGAGTTTGTCCCCTCATTTATACAGTACATTGCGTTATGTACAAACATTTGCCATAACTTGAGGGTTAAAGTTACTGTCTATATGAGTGTTTGTCCCCTCATTTATACAGTACATTGCGTTATGTACAAACATTTGCCATAACTTGAGGGTTAAAGTTACTGTCTATATGAGAGTTTGTCCCCTCATTTATACAGTACATTGCGTTATGTAGAAACATTTGCCATAACTTGAGGGTTAAAGTTACTGTCTATATGAGAGTTTGTCCCCTCATTTATACAATACATTGCGTTATGTACAAACATTTGCCATAACTTGAGGGTTAAAGTTACTGTCTATATGAGAGTTTGTCCCCTCATTTATACAATACATTGCGTTATGTACAAACATTAGCCATAACTTGAGGGTTTAAGTTACTGTCTATATGAGAGTTTGTCCCCTCATTTATACAATACATTGCGTTATGTACAAACATTTGCCATAACTTGAGGGTTTAAGTTACTGTCTATATGAGAGTTTGTCCCCTCATTTATACAGTACATTGCGTTATGTACAAACATTAGCCATAACTTGAGGGTTTAAGTTACTGTCTATATGAGAGTTTGTCCCCTCATTTATACAATACATTGCGTTATGTACAAACATTTGCCATAACTTGAGGGTTTAAGTTACTGTCTATATGAGAGTTTGTCCCCTCATTTATACAATACATTGCGTTATGTAGAAACATTTGCCATAACTTGAGGGTTTAATTTACTGTCTATATGAGAGTTTGTCCCCTCATTTATACAATACATTGCGTTATGTACAAACATTTGCCATAACTTGAGGGTTTAAGTTACTGTCTATATGAGAGTTTGTCCCCTCATTTATACAATACATTGCGTTATGTACAAACATTAGCCATAACTTGAGGGTTTAAGTTACTGTCTATATGAGAGTTTGTCCCCTCATTTATACAATACATTGCGTTATGTACAAACATTTGCCATAACTTGAGGGTTTAAGTTACTGTCTATATGAGAGTTTGTCCCCTCATTTATACAATACATTGCGTTATGTAGAAACATTTGCCATAACTTGAGGGTTTAAGTTACTGTCTATATGAGAGTTTGTCCCCTCATTTATACAATACATTGCGTTATGTACAAACATTTGCCATAACTTGAGGGTTTAAGTTACTGTCTATATGAGAGTTTGTCCCCTCATTTATACAATACATTGCGTTATGTACAAACATTAGCCATAACTTGAGGGTTTAAGTTACTGTCTATATGAGAGTTTGTCCCCTCATTTATACAGTACATTGCGTTATGTAGAAACATTTGCCATAACTTGAGGGTTAAAGTTACTGTCTATATGAGAGTTTGTCCCCTCATTTATACAGTACATTGCGTTATGTAGAAACATTTGCCATAACTTGAGGGTTTAAGTTACTGTCTATATGAGTGTTTGTCCCCTCATTTATACAGTACATTGCGTTATGTACAAACATTTGCCATAACTTGAGGGTTTAAGTTACTGTCTATATGAGTGTTTGTCCCCTCATTTATACAGTACATTGCGTTATGTAGAAACATTTGCCATAACTTGAGGGTTAAAGTTACTGTCTATATGAGAGTTTGTCCCCTCATTTATACAATACATTGCGTTATGTAGAAACATTTGCCATAACTTGAGGGTTAAAGTTACTGTCTATATGAGAGTTTGTCCCCTCATTTATACAATACATTGCGTTATGTAGAAACATTTGCCATAACTTGAGGGTTTAAGTTACTGTCTATATGAGAGTTTGTCCCCTCATTTATACAATACATTGCGTTATGTAGAAACATTTGCCATAACTTGAGGGTTTAAGTTACTGTCTATATGAGAGTTTGTCCCCTCATTTATACAATACATTGCGTTATGTACAAACATTAGCCATAACTTGAGGGTTTAAGTTACTGTCTATATGAGTGTTTGTCCCCTCATTTATACAGTACATTGCGTTATGTACAAACATTTGCCATAACTTGAGGGTTTAAGTTACTGTCTATATGAGAGTTTGTCCGCTCATTTATACAGTACATTGCGTTATGTAGAAACATTTGCCATAACTTGAGGGTTAAAGTTACTGTCTATATGAGTGTTTGTCCACTCATTTATACAATACATTGCGTTATGTACAAACATTTGCCATAACTTGAGGGTTAAAGTTACTGTCTATATGAGAGTTTGTCCCCTCATTTATACAATACATTGCGTTATGTACAAACATTTGCCATAACTTGAGGGTTAAAGTTACTGTCTATATGAGAGTTTGTCCCCTCATTTATACAATACATTGCGTTATGTACAAACATTTGCCATAACTTGAGGGTTAAAGTTACTGTCTATATGAGTGTTTGTCCCCTCATTTATACAGTACATTGCGTTATGTACAAACATTGGCCATAACTTGAGGTTTAAAGTTCCTGTCTATGTGAGTGTTTGTCCCCTCATTTATACAGTACATTGCGTTATGTACAAACATTTGCCATAACTTGAGGGTTAAAGTTCCTGTCTATATGAGAGTTTGTCCCCTCATTTATACAGTACATTGCGCTATGCACAAACATTTGCC
>JBAIZL010000005.1:73223482-73233482 GCA_036971475.1 Prosapia bicincta | reverse complement strand
TTTTTGTTTAAACACATTTTTTTTTAACCTATAGTGGACGATAATTGAGGTTAATAAGTTTTTTCTAATATTTATTCGTTAAATAAATTATAAAATTGGTTGAATCCACCCGGATTTGAACTGAGAATCTTTATGTTCGGAGTCTAGCGCCTTGGCACTGAGCCAACTTTCCCACAGCTAGAAATTTTTCTGAAAGATGTATATGAATTTTTCCACCCATCTGGTTATCTGGTCGAAACCTCAATTGTACAACATTAAACTGTTGTCATGGTTACCACACAATATCATAAATAGAGTTCTAGGGTAACTAAAATAAAATATTTCTTTCTTAACCTCAGTAGGAATTGACTAAAAACATTTTTTATATTACTTGTTTATAAGCCTAACTCACAAGCTAGCTCAAATATTAATTATAAAAACTAGTTTGTTTCCAAAAATTAAAGTTTGTTTTTACGCAACAATATTAATAAAAGGTTTTTTTACACAACTCCGTCACTAAGAATTTTTTTTAAATGTTTCTAATAAAAGCAAGTCTTTTTCATAACGACAGAATTTATCATGGCTATCGTGTTTACAACTATCAAAGTCCAACATTACTGAAATTAATAGAAACTGTTAATATATACATAAAGGCAGTAGTTTACTCTAATCCTTCTAATAAACTATGCCTACTACACATTGGGCATCATTAGTAAGTGGGCCATTTAAGGTTTAATTATAAAAGCATCCATAGTCAACTATATAAGGTTCGAGACCCGATGTTTTTTTAAAATTTTCTTTACATTAATAAACAACACCAAAAACACTTTTGTAGTCGAGCCAAACCAAAGCAATAACTTGAAATTAGATTAAGTATTAGACCTTTATGGAATCTTAGTAGAAGTAAAATATACTAGCATTGAACAAATTGCTTAAGCTTTATACATGCATTACTAATGAGTTACATATGTTATGTTACTTTATTTATATTAATTGTAACTATTTATCAAAGGTATTTAAAAAAACATTTTTTGTTGGCCTAAGTAAGGAATTGCGTTCAAAATTTTTTGTGTGTTTATATTACTCGTACTTACCATAAGAAATCGGTAAATATAGTCTCAATGCCGTTGGTTTTTAAAAAAAAATTCGTATTACTTGTATTCATATGTGAATCACGAATATCAACTTTTTTCTGTGGAAAATAAGGAAAGTTAATTATTTTCACTTTTTAAATGCTTGTCATATTTTTATATAGGTAGATATAATTAAATAGATAATATTGAATAAATATATAACCAAATTCTTATTCTGACTGAATACTTCGTAGCCATATCTTAAAATAGGTATATAGTAATGTTGTATACAATTATAACCAAATCTATCCTGACTGAATACTTCATAGCCGTATCTTAAAATAGGTATATAGTAATGTTGTATACAATTATAACCAAATCTATCCTGACTGAATACTTCATAGCCGTATCTTAAAATAGGCATATAGTAATGTTGTATACAATTATAACCAAATCTATCCTCACTGAATACTTCATAGCCATATCTTAAAATAGGTATATAGTAATGTTGTATACAATTATAACCAAATCTATCCTGACTGAATACTTCGTAGGTCCATTTTAATACAGGTATATAGTAATGTTGTATACAATTATAACCAAATTCTTATTCTGACTGAATACTTCATAGCCATATCTTAAAATAGGTATATAGTAATGTTGTATACAATTATAACCAAATTCTTATTCTGACTGAATACTTCATAGCCATATCTTAAAATAGGTATATAGTAATGTTGTATACAATTATAACCAAATTCTTATTCTGACTGAATACTTCATAGCCATATCTTAAAATAGGTATATAGTAATGTTGTATACAATTATAACCAAATTCTTATTCTGACTGAATACTTCATAGCCATATCTTAAAATAGGTATATAGTAATGTTGTATACAATTATAACCAAATTCTTATTCTGACTGAATACTTCATAGCCATATCTTAAAATAGGTATATAGTAATGTTGTATACAATTATAACCAAATTTATCCTGACTGAATACTTCATAGCCATATCTTAAAATAGGTATATAGTAATGTTGTATACAATTATAACCAAATTCTTATTCTGACTGAATACTTCATAGCCATATCTTAAAATAGGTATATAGTAATGTTGTATACAATTATAACCAAATTTATCCTGACTGAATACTTCATAGCCATATCTTAAAATAGGTATATAGTAATGTTGTATACAATTACAACCAAATTCTTATTCTGACTGAATACTTCGTAGGTCCATTTTAATACAGGTATGTAGTAATGTTGTATACAATTATAACCAAATCTATCATGACTGAATACTTCGTAGCCGTATCTTAAAATAGGTATATTGTAATGTTGTATACAATTACAACCAAATTCTTATACTGACTTAATACTTCATAGCCATATCTTAAAATAGGTATATAGTAATGTTGTATACAATTATAACCAAATTCTTATTCTGACTGAATACTTCATAGCCGTATCTTAAAATAGGCATATAGTAATGTTGTATACAATTATAACCAAATCTATCCTCACTGAATACTTCATAGCCATATCTTAAAATAGGTATATAGTAATGTTGTATACAATTATAACCAAATCTATCCTGACTGAATACTTCATAGCCGTATCTTAAAATAGGCATATAGTAATGTTGTATACAATTATAACCAAATTTATCCTGACTGAATACTTCATAGCCATATCTTAAAATAGGTATATAGTAATGTTGTATACAATTACAACCAAATTCTTATTCTGACTGAATACTTCGTAGGTCCATTTTAATACAGGTATGTAGTAATGTTGTATACAATTATAACCAAATCTATCCTGACTGAATACTTCGTAGCCGTATCTTAAAATAGGTATATTGTAATGTTGTATACAATTACAACCAAATTCTTATACTGACTTAATACTTCATAGCCATATCTTAAAATAGGTATATAGTAATGTTGTATACAATTATAACCAAATTCTTATTCTGACTGAATACTTCATAGCCGTATCTTAAAATAGGTATATAGTAATGTTGTATACAATTACAACCAAATTCTTATTCTGACTGAATACTTCGTAGGTCCATTTTAATACAGGTATGTAGTAATGTTGTATACAATTATAACCAAATCTATCCTGACTGAATACTTCGTAGCCGTATCTTAAAATAGGTATATTGTAATGTTGTATACAATTACAACCAAATTCTTATACTGACTTAATACTTCATAGCCATATCTTAAAATAGGTATATAGTAATGTTGTATACAATTATAACCAAATTTATCCTGACTGAATACTTCATAGCCATATCTTAAAATAGGTATATAGTAATGTTGTATACAATTACAACCAAATTCTTATTCTGACTGAATACTTCGTAGGTCCATTTTAATACAGGTATGTAGTAATGTTGTATACAATTATAACCAAATCTATCCTGACTGAATACTTCGTAGCCGTATCTTAAAATAGGTATATTGTAATGTTGTATACAATTACAACCAAATTCTTATACTGACTTAATACTTCATAGCCATATCTTAAAATAGGTATATAGTAATGTTGTATACAATTATAACCAAATTTATCCTGACTGAATACTTCATAGCCATATCTTAAAATAGGTATATAGTAATGTTGTATACAATTACAACCAAATTCTTATTCTGACTGAATACTTCGTAGGTCCATTTTAATACAGGTATGTAGTAATGTTGTATACAATTATAACCAAATCTATCCTGACTGAATACTTCGTAGCCGTATCTTAAAATAGGTATATTGTAATGTTGTATACAATTACAACCAAATTCTTATACTGACTTAATACTTCATAGCCATATCTTAAAATAGGTATATAGTAATGTTGTATACAATTATAACCAAATTCTTATTCTGACTGAATACTTCATAGCCGTATCTTAAAATAGGCATATAGTAATGTTGTATACAATTATAACCAAATCTATCCTCACTTAATACTTCATAGCCATATCTTAAAATAGGTATATAGTAATGTTGTATACAATTATAACCAAATCTATCCTGACTGAATACTTCATAGCCGTATCTTAAAATAGGCATATAGTAATGTTGTATACAATTATAACCAAATCTATCCTCACTGAATACTTCATAGCCATATCTTAAAATAGGTATATAGTAATGTTGTATACAATTATAACCAAATCTATCCTGACTGAATACTTCGTAGGTCCATTTTAATACAGGTATATAGTAATGTTGTATACAATTATAACCAAATTCTTATTCTGACTGAATACTTCATAGCCATATCTTAAAATAGTTATATAGTAATGTTGTATACAATTATAACCAAATTCTTATTCTGACTGAATACTTCATAGCCATATCTTAAAATAGGTATATAGTAATGTTGTATACAATTATAACCAAATTCTTATTCTGACTGAATACTTCATAGCCATATCTTAAAATAGGTATATAGTAATGTTGTATACAATTATAACCAAATTCTTATTCTGACTGAATACTTCATAGCCATATCTTAAAATAGGTATATAGTAATGTTGTATACAATTATAACCAAATTCTTATTCTGACTGAATACTTCATAGCCATATCTTAAAATAGGTATATAGTAATGTTGTATACAATTATAACCAAATTTATCCTGACTGAATACTTCATAGCCATATCTTAAAATAGGTATATAGTAATGTTGTATACAATTACAACCAAATTCTTATTCTGACTGAATACTTCGTAGGTCCATTTTAATACAGGTATGTAGTAATGTTGTATACAATTATAACCAAATCTATCATGACTGAATACTTCGTAGCCGTATCTTAAAATAGGTATATTGTAATGTTGTATACAATTACAACCAAATTCTTATACTGACTTAATACTTCATAGCCATATCTTAAAATAGGTATATAGTAATGTTGTATACAATTATAACCAAATTCTTATTCTGACTGAATACTTCATAGCCATATCTTAAAATAGGTATATAGTAATGTTGTATACAATTATAACCAAATTTATCCTGACTGAATACTTCATAGCCATATCTTAAAATAGGTATATAGTAATGTTGTATACAATTACAACCAAATTCTTATTCTGACTGAATACTTCGTAGGTCCATTTTAATACAGGTATGTAGTAATGTTGTATACAATTATAACCAAATCTATCATGACTGAATACTTCGTAGCCGTATCTTAAAATAGGTATATTGTAATGTTGTATACAATTATAAATAAATTCTTATTCTGACTGAATACTTCGTAGCCATATCTTAAAATAGGTATATAGTAATGTTGTATACAATTATAACCAATTTCTTATTCTGACTGAATACTTCATAGCCATATCTTAAAATAGGTATATTGTAATGTTGTATACAATTATAACCAAATCTATCCTGACTGAATACTTCATAGCCATATCTTAAAATAGGTATATAGTAATGTTGTATACAATTATAACCAAATCTATCCTGACTGAATACTTCATAGCCATATCTTAAAATAGGTATATTGTAATGTTGTATACAATTACAACCAAATTCTTATACTGACTTAATACTTCATAGCCATATCTTAAAATAGGTATATAGTAATGTTGTATACAATTATAACCAAATCTATCCTGACTGAATACTTCGTAGCCATATCTTAAAATAGGTATATAGTAATGTTGTATACAATTACAACCAAATTCTAATTCTGACTGAATACTTCCTAGCCATATCTTAAAATAGGTATATAGTAATGTTGTATACAATTATACCCAAATCTATCCTGACTGAATACTTCGTAGCCATATCTTAAAATAGGCATATAGTAATGTTGTATACAATTACAACCAAATTCTAATTCTGACTGAATACTTCATAGCCATATCTTAAAATAGGTATATAGTAATGTTGTATACAATTATAACCAATTTCTTATTCTGACTGAATACTTCATAGCCATATCTTAAAATAGGTATATAGTAATGTTGTATACAATTATAACCAAATTCTTATTCTGACTGAATACTTCATAGCCATATCTTAAAATAGGTATATAGTAATGTTGTATACAATTATAACCAAATTCTTATTCTGACTGAATACTTCATAGCCATATCTTAAAATAGGTATATAGTAATGTTGTATACAATTATAACCAAATCTATCCTGACTGAATACTTCATAGCCATATCTTAAAATAGGTATATTGTAATGTTGTATACAATTACAACCAAATTCTTATACTGACTTAATACTTCATAGCCATATCTTAAAATAGGTATATAGTAATGTTGTATACAATTATAACCAAATCTATCCTGACTGAATACTTCGTAGCCATATCTTAAAATAGGTATATAGTAATGTTGTATACAATTACAACCAAATTCTAATTCTGACTGAATACTTCATAGCCATATCTTAAAATAGGTATATAGTAATGTTGTATACAATTATACCCAAATCTATCCTGACTGAATACTTCGTAGCCATATCTTAAAATAGGCATATAGTAATGTTGTATACAATTACAACCAAATTCTAATTCTGACTGAATACTTCATAGCCATATCTTAAAATAGGTATATAGTAATGTTGTATACAATTATAACCAATTTCTTATTCTGACTGAATACTTCATAGCCATATCTTAAAATAGGTATATAGTAATGTTGTATACAATTATAACCAAATTCTTATTCTGACTGAATACTTCATAGCCATATCTTAAAATAGGTATATAGTAATGTTGTATACAATTATAACCAAATTCTTATTCTGACTGAATACTTCATAGCCATATCTTAAAATAGGTATATAGTAATGTTGTATACAATTATAACCAAATCTATCCTGACTGAATACTTCATAGCCATATCTTAAAATAGGTATATAGTAATGTTGTATACAATTATAACCAAATTCTTATTCTGACTGAATACTTCATAGCCATATCTTAAAATAGGTATATAGTAATGTTGTATACAATTATAACCAAATCTATCCTGACTGAATACTTCATAGCCATATCTTAAAATAGGTATGTAGTAATGTTGTATACAATTATAACCAAATCTATCCTGACTGAATACTTCGTAGGTCCATTTTAATACAGGTATATAGTAATGTTGTATACAATTATAACCAAATCTATCCTGACAGAATACTTCGTAGGTCCATTTTAATATAGGTATATAGTAATGTTGTATACAATTATAACCAAATCTATCCTGACTGAATACTTCATAGCCATATCTTAAAATAGGTATGTAGTAATGTTGTATACAATTATAACCAAATCTATCCTGACTGAATACTTCATAGCCATATCTTAAAATAGGTATGTAGTAATGTTGTATACAATTATAACCAAATCTATCCTGACTGAATACTTCGTAGGTCCATTTTAATACAGGTATATAGTAATGTTGTATACAATTATAACCAAATCTATCCTGACTGAATACTTCGTAGGTCAATTTTAATACAGGTATATAGTAATGTTGTATACAATTATAACCAAATCTATCCTGACTGAATACTTCGTAGGTCCATTTTAATATAGGTATATAGTAATGTTGTATACAATTATAACCAAATCTATCCTGACTGAATACTTCGTAGGTCCATTTTAATATAGGTATATAGTAATGTTGTATAAAATTATAACCAAATCTATCCTGACTGAATACTTCGTAGGTCCATTTTAATATAGGTATATAGTAATGTTGTATACAATTATAACCAAATCTATCCTGACTGAATACTTCGTAGGTCCATTTTAATATAGGTATATAGTAATGTTGTATAAAATTATAACCAAATCTATCCTGACTGAATACTTCGTAGGTCCATTTTAATATAGGTATATAGTAATGTTGTATACAATTATAACCAAATCTATCCTGACTCAATACTTCGTAGGTATATTTTAATATAGGTATATAGTAATGCTGTATAACATTACAAGCAAATCTAGACGTAGATACAGTGCGCTGTAGCTACTGCGCGCCCTGTTCACACTATACACGGCATTATTACAGACTAACATTTAAAATGTTAAAAAAGTAACTTTTTACATTTTTCGCGGAAAAAGTTGATGTGTTTTCTACACAATAAAACAATAAATAAAAAAATAAGTTTAATAAAGCCAACGTCCTTAAGACTCTATATTTACCAAGAAAACTGTTAGCTAACTTTATTTTTAACACTTTTTCCATGTCTTTTGAAAGTTTCTGCTTGAGGCTTTCCCATGTGATGCTATAATTTTCCATTGTTCTCAGGAGATCATTAGACTTTGTAATTTTCTTAGCATAAACCAATTACACCACACTGACCTTTTCTAGTTCTTACAATGGGGTGTAACACAGTTTGTTGGTTTCTTGTAAGACCATGGGCCCCCATTTTTTGATATATATATATATATATATATATATATATATATATATATATATATATGAAGTTAATATATTACTATTGTTAGTAATTTTATGCACCATTAAGTGCAATGATTTTACCTTGTGTGATAAGGCTTGACGAATGTGGAATCACTGATTCTTTCCGTCCTTATTATGGGATCCTTATTATAGGAATAATGTCCTTATTTAGCGCAGTAAATGCAAAACAAATATATTAATAGAGAGGAAAGCAGCCAAACGTAACGACAGTGTCGCCAACAATAACATTTCCTGCAGTTTAATTAGGAGGAAAGCAGCCAAACGTAACGACAGTGTCGCCAACAATAACATTTCCTGCAGTTTAATTAGGAGGAAAGCAGCCAAACGTAACGACAGTGTCGCCAACAATAACATTTCCTGCAGTTTAATTAGGAGGAAAGCAGCCAAACGTAACGACAGTGTCGCCAACAATAACATTTCCTGCAGTTTAATTAGGAGGAAAGCAGCCAAACGTAACGACAGTGTCGCCAACAATAACATTTCCTGCAGTTTAATTAGGAGGAAAGCAGCCAAACGTAACGACAGTGTCGCCAACAATAACATTTCCTGCAGGTTAATTAGGAGGAAAGCAGCCAAACGTAACGACAGTGTCGCCAACAATAACATTTCCTGCAGTTTAATTAGGAGGAAAGCAGCCAAACGTAACGACAGTGTCGCCAACAATAACATTTCCTGCAGTTTAATTAGGAGGAAAGCAGCCAAACGTAACGACAGTGTCGCCAACAATAACATTTCCTGCAGTTTAATTAGGAGGAAAGCAGCCAAACGTAACGACAGTGTCGCCAACAATAACATTTCCTGCAGTTTAATTAGGAGGAAAGCAGCCAAACGTAACGACAGTGTCGCCAACAATAACATTTCCTGCAGTTTAATTAGGAGGAAAGCAGCCAAACGTAACGACAGTGTCGCCAACAATAACATTTCCTGCAGTTTAATTAGGAGGAAAGCAGCCAAACGTAACGACAGTGTCGCCAACAATAACATTTCCTGCAGGTTAATTAGGAGGAAAGCAGCCAAACGTAACGACAGTGTCGCCAACAATAACATTTCCTGCAGTTTAATTAGGAGGAAAGCAGCCAAACGTAACGACAGTGTCGCCAACAATAACATTTCCTGCAGTTTAATTAGGAGGAAAGCAGCCAAACGTAACGACAGTGTCGCCAACAATAACATTTCCTGCAGTTTAATTAGGAGGAAAGCAGCCAAACGTAACGACAGTGTCGCCAACAATAACATTTCCTGCAGTTTAATTAGGAGGAAAGCAGCCAAACGTAACGACAGTGTCGCCAACAATAACATTTCCTGCAGTTTAATTAGGAGGAAAGCAGCCAAACGTAACGACAGTGTCGCCAACAATAACATTTCCTGCAGTTTAATTAGGAGGAAAGCAGCCAAACGTAACGACAGTGTCGCCAACAATAACATTTCCTGCAGTTTAATTAGGAGGAAAGCAGCCAAACGTAACGACAGTGTCG
>JBAIZL010000005.1:73195982-73218482 GCA_036971475.1 Prosapia bicincta | reverse complement strand
AAGTAGGCAGGCAATAAGGATCCGTCTTCATTGTACATTCCTTAAGTTGGCAGGCCATAAAGACCCGTCTGCATTGATGCATTCCTTAATCCTTAAGTAGGCAAGCGATAAGGATCCGTCTGCATTGTTACATTCCTGAAGTAGGGAGGCGATAAAGATCCGTTTGTATTGTTACATTCCTTAAGTAGGCAGGCGATAAGGAACCGTCTGAATTGTTACATTCCTTAAGCACGCAGGCCATAAAGACCTGTTTGCATTGTTACATTCTTAAGTAGGCACACGGTAAGTACCCGTCTGCATTGTTACATTCCTTAAGTTGGCTGGTCATAAAGACCCGTCTGCATTGTTGCACTCCTTAATCCTTAAGTAGGCAGGCGATAAGGATCCGTCTGCATTGTCGCATTCCTTAAGTAGGTAGGCGATATGGATCCATCTGCATTGTTACATTCGTTAGGTTGGCAGGCGATAAAGACCCGTCTGCATTGTTACATTCCCTAAGTAGGCAGGCGATAAGGACCCGTCTGAATTGTTACATACTTTAAGTTGGCAGGCCATAAAAACCCGTCTGCATTGTTGCATTCCTTAAGTAGGCAGGCCATAAAGACCCGTTTGCATTGTGACATTCCTTAAGTAGGCAGGCGGTAAGTACCCGTCTGCATTGTTACATTCCTTAAGTTGGCAGGCCATAAAGACCCGTCTGCATTGTTGCATTCCTTATTCCTTAAGTAGGCAAGCGATAAGGATCCTTCTGCATTGTCGCATTCCTTACGTAGGTAGGCGATATGGATCCATCTGCATTGTTACATTCGTTAAGTTGGCAGGCCATAAAGACCCGTTTGCATTATTGCATTCCTTAAGTAGGCAGGCGATAAAGACCTGTTTGCATTGTTGCATTCCTTAAGTAGGCAGGCGATAAGGATCCATCTGCATTGTTACATTCCTTAAGTAGGCAGGCGATAAGGATCCGTCTCCATTGTACATTCCTTAAGTAGGCAGGCGATAAGGATCCGTCTGCATTGTTACATTCCTTAAGTAGGCAGGCGGTAAGCACCCGTCTGCATTGTTCCATTCCTTAAGTTGGCAGGCCATAA
Source organism: Prosapia bicincta (assembly GCA_036971475.1). Lineage (NCBI taxonomy): Eukaryota > Metazoa > Arthropoda > Insecta > Hemiptera > Cercopidae > Prosapia > Prosapia bicincta. The sequence goes on along the minus strand of JBAIZL010000005.1, from coordinate 73,217,391 downwards.
ACACCCGTTCTCATTGTTGCATTCCTTAATCCTTAAGTAGGCAAGCGATAAGGATCCGTCTGCATTGTTACAGTCCTGAAGCAGACAGGCGATAAAGATCCGTTTGCATTGTTACATTCCTTAAGTAGGCAGGCGATAAGGACCTGTCTGAATTGTTACATTCCTTAAGTTGGCAGGCCATAAAAACCCGCCTGCATTGTTGCATTCCTTAAGTAGATAGGCGATAAGGATCCATTTGCATTGTAGCATTCCCTAAGTAGGCAGGCCATAAAGACCCGTTTGCATTGTTACATTCCTTAAGTTGGCAGGCGGTAAGTACCCGACGGCATTGTTACATTCCTTAAGTTGGCAGGCCATAAAGACCCGTCTGCATTGTTGCACTCCTTAATCCTTAAGTAGGCAAACGATAAGGGTCCGTCTGTATGGTCGCATTCCGTAAGTAGGTAGGCGATATGGATCCATCTGCATTGTTACATTCGTTAAGTTGGCAGGCCATAAAGACCCGTTTGCATTATTGCATTCCTTAAGTAGGCAGGCGATAAAGACACGTTTGCATTGTTGCATTCCTTAAGTAGGCAGGCGATAAGGATCCATCTGCATTGTTACAATCCTTAAGTAGGCAGGCGATAAGGATCCGTCTCCATTGTACATTCCTTAAGTAGGCAGGCGATAAGGATCCGTCTGCATTGTTACATTCCTTATGTAGGCAGGCCATAAAAACCCGCCTGCATTGTTGCATTCCTTAAGTAGATAGGCGATAAGGATCCATCTGCATTGTTGCATTCCCTAAGTAGGCAGGCCATAAAGACCCGTTTGCATTGTTACATTCCTTAAGTAGGCAGGCGGTAAGTACCCGTCTGCATTGTTACATTCCTTAAGTTGGCAGGCCATAAAGACCCGTCTGCATTGTTGCATCCCTGATCCTTAAGTAGGCAAGCGATAAGGATCCGTCTGCATTATTACATTCCTGAAGTAGGCAGGCGATAAGGATCCATCTGCATTGTTGCATTCCTTAAGTAGGCAGGCGATAAGGATCCGTGTGCAATGTTGCATTCCTTAAGTAGGCAGCCATAAAGACCCTTTTGCATTGTTACATTCCTTAAATAGGCAGGCGGTAAGTACCCGTCTGCATTGTTACGATCCTTAAGTTGGCAGGAAATAAAGACCCGTCTGCATTGTTGCATTCCTTATTCCTTAAGTAGGCAAGCGATAAGGATCCGTCTGCATTGTCGCATTCCTTAAGTAGGTAGGCGATATGAATCCATCTGCATTGTTACATTCCTTAAGTTGGTAGGCCATAAAAACCCGCCTGCATTGTTGCATTCCTTAAGTAGATAGGCGATAAGGATCCATTTGCATTGTTGCATTCCCTAAGTAGGCAGACGATAAGGATCCGTCTGCATTGTTGCATTTCTTAAGTAGGCAGGCCATAAAGACCCGTTTGCATTGTTACATTCCTTAAGTTGACAGGCGGTAAGTACCCGACGGCATTGTTACATTCCTTAAGTTGGCAGGCCATAAAGACCCGTCTGCATTGTTGCACTCCTTAATCCTTAAGTAGGCAAACGATAAGGGTCCGTCTGTATTGTCGCATTCCGTAAGTAGGTAGGCGATATGGATCCATCTGCATTGTTACATTCGTTAAGTTGGCAGGCCATAAAGACCCGTTTGCATTATTGCATTCCTTAAGTAGGCAGGCGATAAAGACACGTTTGCATTGTTGCATTCCTTAAGTAGGCAGGCGATAAGGATCCATCTGCATTGTTACAATCCTTAAGTAGGCAGGCGATAAGGATCCGTCTCCATTGTACATTCCTTAAGTAGGCAGGCGATAAGGATCCGTCTGCATTGTTACATTCCTTATGTAGGCAGGCCATAAAAACCCGCCTGCATTGTTGCATTCCTTAAGTAGATAGGCGATAAGGATCCATCTGCATTGTTGCATTCCCTAAGTAGGCAGGCCATAAAGACCCGTTTGCATTGTTACATTCCTTAAGTAGGCAGGCGGTAAGTACCCGTCTGCATTGTTACATTCCTTAAGTTGGCAGGCCATAAAGACCCGTCTGCATTGTTGCATCCCTAATCCTGAAGTAGGCAAGCGATAAGGATCCGTCTGCATTATTACATTCCTGAAGTAGGCAGGCGATAAGGATCCATCTGCATTGTTACATTCCTTAAGTAGGCAGGCGATAAGGATCCGTGTGCATTGTTGCATTCCTTAAGTAGGCAGGCCATAAAGACCCTTTTGCATTGTTACATTCCTTAAATAGGCAGGCGGTAAGTACCCGTCTGCATTGTTACATTCCTTAAGTTGGCAGGCCATAAAGACCCGTCTGCATTGTTGCATTCCTTATTCCTTAAGTAGGCAAGCGATAAGGATCCGTCTGCATTGTCGCATTCCTTAAGTAGGTAGGCGATATGGATCCATCTGCATTGTTACATTCGTTAAGTTGGCAGGCCATAAAGACCCGTTTGCATTATTGCATTCCTTAAGTAGGCAGGCGATAAAGATCCGTCTTCATTGTACATTCCTCAAGTTGGCAGGCCATAAAAACCCGTCTGCATTGATACATTCCTTAATCCTTAAGTAGGCAAGCGATAAGGATCCGTCTGCATTGTTACATTCCTTAAGTAGGCAGGCGATAAAGATCCGTTTGTATTGTTACATTCCTTAAGAAGGTAGGCGATAAGGAACCGTCTGAATTGTTACATTCCTTAAGTTGGCTGGTCATAAAGACCCGTCTGCATTGTTGCACTCCTTAATCCTTAAGTAGGCAGGCGATAAGGATCCGTCTGCATTGTTGCATTCATTAAGTAGGCAGGCCATAAAAACCCGCCTGCATTGTTGCATTCCTTAAGTAGATAGGCGATAAGGATCCATCTGCATTGTTGCATTCCCTAAGTAGGCAGGCCATAAAGACCCGTTTGCATTGTTACATTCCTTAAGTAGGCAGGCGGTAAGTACCCGTCTGCATTGTTACATTCCTTAAGTTGGCAGGCCATAAAGACCCGTCTGCATTGTTGCATCCCTAATCCTTAAGTAGGCAAGCGATAAGGATCCGTCTGCATTATTACATTCCTGAAGTAGGCAGGCGATAAAGATCCGTTTGTATTGTTACATTCTTAAGTAGGCAGGCGATAAGGACCCGTCTGAATTGTTACATTCCTTAAGTTGGCAGGCCATAAAAACCCTTCTGCATTGTTGCATTCCTTAAGAAGATAGGCGATAAGGATCCATCTGCATTGTTGCATTCCTTAAGTAGGCAGGCGTTAAGGATCCGTGTGCATTGTTGCATTCCTTAAGTAGGCAGGCCATAAAGACCCTTTTGCATTGTTACATTCCTTAAATAGGCAGGCGGTAAGTACCCGTCTGCATTGTTACATTCCTTAAGTTGGCAGGCCATAAAGACCCGTCTGCATTGTTGCATTCCTTATTCCTTAAGTAGGCAAGCGATAAGGATCCGTCTGCATTGTCGCATTCCTTAAGTAGGTAGGCGATATGGATCCATCTGCATTGTTACATTCGTTAAGTTGGCAGGCCATAAAGACCCGTTTGCATTATTGCATTCCTTAAGTAGGCAGGCGATAAGGATCCGTCTTCATTGTACATTCCTTAAGTTATCAGGCCATAGAGACCCGTCTGCATTGATACATTCCTTAATCCTTAAGTAGGCAAGCGATAAGGATCCGTCTGCATTGTTACATTCCTGAAGTAGGCAGGCGATAAAGATCCGTTTGTATTGTTACATTCCTTAAGTAGGCAGGCGATAAGGAACCGTCTGAATTTTTACATTCCTGAAGTTGGCTGGTCATAAAGACCCGTCTGCATTGTTGCACTCCTTAATCCTTAAGTAGGCAGGCGATAAGGATCCGTCTGCATTGTTGCATTCATTAAGTAGGCAGGCCATAAGGATCCATCTGCATTGTTACATTCCTTAAGTAGGCTGGCGATAAGGTTCCGTCTCCATTGTACATTCCTTAAGTAGACAGGCGATAAGGATCCGTCTGCATTGTTACATTCCTTAAGTAGGCAGGCGGTAAGTACCCGTCTGCATTGTTACATTCCTTAAGTTGGCAGGCCATAAAGACCCGTCTGCATTGTTGCATTCCTTAATCCTTAAGTAGGCAAGCGATAAGGATCCGTCTGCATTGTTACAGTCCTGAAGTAGACAGGCGATAAAGATCCGTTTGCATTGTTACATTCCTTAAGTAGGCAGGCGATAAGGACCTGTCTGAATTGTTACATTCCTTAGGTTGGCAGGCCATAAAAAAACGCCTGCATTGTTGCATTCATAAAGTAGATAGGCGATAAGGATCCATCTGCATTGTTGCATTCCCTAAGTAGGCAGGCGATAAGGATCCGTCTGCATTGTTGCATTCATTAAGTAGGCAGGCCATAAGGATCCATCTGCATTGTTACATTCCTTAAGTAGGCTGGCGATAAGGTTCCGTCTCCATTGTACATTCCTTAAGTAGGCAGGCGATAAGGATCCGTCTGCATTGTTACATTCCTTAAGTAGGCAGGCGGTAAGTACCCGTCTGCATTGTTACATTCCTTAAGTTGGCAGGCCATAAAGACCCGTCTGCATTGTTGCATTCCTTAATCCTTAAGTAGGCAAGCGATAAGGATCCGTCTGCATTGTTACATTCCTGAAGTAGGCAGGCGATAAAGATCCGTTTGTATTGTTACATTCCTTAAGTAGGCAGGCGATAATGACCCGTCTGAATTGTTACATTCCTTAAGTTGGCAGGCCATAAAAACCCTTCTGCATTGTCGCATTCCTTAAGTAGGTAGGCGATATGGATCCATCTGCATTGTTACATTCGTTAAGTTGGCAGGCCATAAAGACCCGTTTGCATTATTGCATTCCTTAAGTAGGCAGGCGATAAGGATCCGTCTTCATTGTACATTCCTTAAGCTGGCAGGCCATTAAGACCCGTCTGCATTGATGCATTCCTTAATCCTTAAGTAGGCAAGCGATAAGGATCCGTCTGCATTGTTACATTCCTGAAGTAGGCAGGCGATAAAGATCCGTTAGTATTGTTACATTCCTTAAGTAGGCAGGCGATAAGGAACCGTCTGAATTGTTACATTCCTTAAGTACGCAGGCCATAAAGACCTGTTTGCATTGTTACATTCCTTAAGTAGGCACACGGTAAGTACCCGTCTGCATTGTTACATTCCTTAAGTTGGCTGGTCATAAAGACCCGTCTGCATTGTTGCACTCCTTAATCCTTAAGTAGGCAGACGATAAGGATCCGTCAGCATTGTCGCATTCCTTAAGTAGGTAGGCGATATGGATCCATCTGCATTGTTACATTCGTTAGGTTGGCAGGCGTTAAAGACCCGTCTGCATTGTCACATTCCTTAATCCTTAAGTAGGCAAGCGATAAGGATCCGTCTGCATTGTTACATTCCTGAAGCAGGCGGGCGATAAAGATCCGTTTGCATTGTTACATTCCCTAAGTAGGCAGGCGATAAGGACCCGTCTGAATTGTTACATACTTAAAGTTGGCAGGCCATAAAAACCCGTCTGCATTGTTGCATTCCTTAAGTAGGCAGGCCATAAAGACCCGTTTGCATTGTTACATTTATTAAGTAGGCAGGCGGTAAGAACCCGTCTGCATTGTTACATTCCTTAAGTTGGCAGGCCATAAAGACCCGTCTGCATTGTTACATTCCTTAAGTAGGCTGGCGATAAGGTTCCGTCTCCATTGTACATTCCTTTAGTAGGCAGGCGATAAGGATCCGTCTGCATTGTTACATTCCTTAAGTAGGCAGGCGGTAAGTACCCGTCTGCATTGTTACATTCCTTAAGTTGGCAGGCCATAAAGACCCGTCTGCATTGTTGCATTCCTTAATCCTTAAGTAGGCAAGCGATAAGGATCCGTCTGCATTGTTACAGTCCTGAAGTAGACAGGCGATAAAGATCCGTTTGCATTGTTACATTCCTTAAGTAGGCAGGCGATAAGGACCTGTCTGAATTGTTACATTCCTTAGGTTGGCAGGCCATAAAAAAACGCCTGCATTGTTGCATTCATAAAGTAGATAGGCGATAAGGATCCATCTGCATTGTTGCATTCCCTAAGTAGGCAGGCTATAAGGATCCGTCTGCATTATTGCATTCCTTAAGTAGGCAGGCCATAAAGACCCGTTTGCATTGTTACATTCCTTAAGTAGGCAGGCGGTAAGTACCCGTCTGCATTGTTACATTCCTTAAGTTGGCAGGCCATAAAGACCCGTCTGCATTGTTGCATTCCTTAATCCTTAAGTAGGCAAGCGATAAGGATCCGTCTGCATTGTTACATTCCTGAAGTAGGCAGGCGATAAAGATCCGTTTGTATTGTTACATTCCTTAAGTAGGCAGGCGATAATGACCCGTCTGAATTGTTACATTCCTTAAGTTGGCAGGCCATAAAAACCCTTCTGCATTGTTGCATTCCTTAAGTAGGTAGGCGATATGGATCCATCTGCATTGTTACATTCGTTAAGTTGGCAGGCCATAAAGACCCGTTTGCATTATTGCATTCCTTAAGTAAGCAGGCGATAAGGATCCGTCTTCATTGTACATTCCTTAAGCTGGCAGGCCATTAAGACCCGTCTGCATTGATGCATTCCTTAATCCTTAAGTAGGCAAGCGATAAGGATCCGTCTGCATTGTTACATTCCTGAAGTAGGCAGGCGATAAAGATCCGTTTGTATTGTTACATTCCTTAAGTAGGCAGGCGATAAGGAACCGTCTGAATTGTTACATTCCTTAAGTACGCAGGCCATAAAGACCTGTTTGCATTGTTACATTCCTTAAGTAGGCACACGGTAAGTACCCGTCTGCATTGTTACATTCCTTAAGTTGGCTGGTCATAAAGACCCGTCTGCATTGTTGCACTCCTTAATCCTTAAGTAGGCAGACGATAAGGATCCGTCAGCATTGTCGCATTCCTTAAGTAGGTAGGCGATATGGATCCATCTGCATTGTTACATTCGTTTGGTTGGCAGGCGTTAAAGACCCGTCTGCATTGTCACATTCCTTAATCCTTAAGTAGGCAAGCGATAAGGATCCGTCTGCATTGTTACATTCCTGAAGCAGGCGGGCGATAAAGATCCGTTTGCATTGTTACATTCCCTAAGTAGGCAGGCGATAAGGACCCGTCTGAATTGTTACATACTTTAAGTTGGCAGGCCATAAAAACCCGTCTGCATTGTTGCATTCCTTAAGTAGGCAGGCCATAAAGACCCGTTTGCATTGTTACATTTATTAAGTAGGCAGGCGGTAAGAACCCGTCTGCATTGTTACATTCCTTAAGTTGGCAGGCCATAAAGACCCGTCTGCATTGTTGCATTCCGTATTCCTTAAGTAGGCAAGCGATAAGGATCCTTCTGCATTGTCGCATTCCTTAAGTAGGTAGGCGATATGGATCCATCTGCATTGTTACATTCGTTAAGTTTTCAGGCCATAAAGACCCGTTTGCATTATTGCATTCCTTAAGTAGGCAGGCGATAATGACCCGTTTGCATTGTTGCATTCCTTAAGTAGGCAGGCGATAAGGATCCATCTGCATTGTTACATTCCTTAATTAGGCAGGCGATAAGGATCCGTCTCCATTGTACATTACTTAAGTAGGCAGGCGATAAGGATCCGTCTGCATTGTTACATTCCTTAAGTAGGCAGGCGGTAATTACCCATCTGCACTGTTACATTCCTTAAGTTGGCAGGCCATAAAGACCCGTCTGCATTGTTGCATTCCTTAATCCTTAAGTAGGCAAGCGATAAGGATCCGTCTGCATTGTTACAGTCCTAAAGTAGACAGGCGATAAGGACCTGTCTGAATTGTTACATTCCTTAAGTTGGCAGGCCATAAAAACCCGCCTGCATTGTTTCATTCCTTAAGTAGATAGGCATTAAGGATCCATCTGCATTGTTGCATTCCCTAAGTAGGCAGGCTGTAAGGATCCGTCTGCATTGTTGCATTCCTTTAGTAGGCAGGCCATAAAGACCCGTTTGCATTGTTACATTCCTTAAGTAGGCAGGCGGTAAGTACCCGTCTGCATTGTTACATTCCTTAAGTTGGCAGGAGATAAAGACCCGTCTGCATTGTTGCTTCCCTAATCCTTAAGTAGGCAAGCGATAAGGATCCGTCTGCATTATTACATTCCTGAAGTAGGCAGGCGATAAAGATCCGTTTGTATTGTTACATTCCTTAAGTAGGCAGGCGATAAGGACCCGTCTGAATTGTTACATTCCTTAAGTTGGCAGGCCATAAAAACCCTTCTGCATTGTTGCATTCCTTATGAAGATAGGCGATAAGGATCCATCTGCATTGTTGCATTCCTTAAGTAGGCAGGCGATTAGGATCCGTGTGCATTGTTGCATTCCTTAAGTAGGCAGGCCATAAAGACCCTTTTGCATTGTTGCATTCCTTAAATAAGCAGGCGGTAAGTACCCGTGTGCATTGTTACATTCCTTAAGTTGGCAGGCCATAAAGACCCGTCTGCATTGTTGCATTCCTTATTCCTTAAGTAGGCAAGCGATAAGGATCCGTCTGCATTGTCGCATTCCTTAAGTAGGTAGGCGATATGGATCCATCTGCATTGTTACATTCGTTAAGTTGGCAGGCCATAAAGACCCGTTTGCATTATTGCATTCCTTAAGTAGGCAGGCGATAAGGATCCGTCTTCATTGTACATTCCTTAAGTTGGCAGGCCATAAAGACCCGTCTGCATTGATGCATTCCTTAATCCTTAAGTAGGCAAGCGATAAGGATCCGTCTGCATTGTTACATTCCTGAAGTAGGCGGCGATAAAGATCCGTTTGTATTGTTACATTCCTTAAGTAGGCAGGCGATAAGGACCCGTCTTAATTGTTACATTCCTTAAGTTGGCTGGTCATAAAGACCCGTCTGCATTGTTGCACTCCTTAATCCTTAAGTAGGCAGGCGATAAGGATCCGTCTGCATTGTTGCATTCATTAAGTAGGCAGGCCATAAGGATCCATCTGCATTGTTACATTCCTTAAGTAGGCTGGCGATAAGGTTCCGTCTCCATTGTACATTCCTTAAGTAGGCAGTCGATAAGTATCCGTCTGCATTGTTACATTCCTTAAGTAGGCAGACGGTAAGTACCCGTCTGCATTGTTACATTCCTTAAGTTGGCAGGCCATAAAGACCCGTCTGCATTGTTGCATTCCTTAATCCTTAAGTAGGCAAGCGATAACGAACCGTCTGCATTGTTACAGTCCTGAAGTAGACAGGCGATAAAGATCCGTTTGCATTGTTACATTCCTTAAGTAGGCAGGCGATAAGGACCCGTCTTAATTGTTACATTCCTTAAGTTGGCAGGCCATAAAAAAACGCCTGCATTGTTGCATTCATTAAGTAGATAGGCGATAAGGATCCATCTGCATTGGTGCATTCCCTAAGTAGGCAGGCTATAAGGATCCGTCTGCATTATTGCATTCCTTAAGTAGGCAGGCCATAAAGACCCGTTTGCATTGTTACATTCCTTAAGTAGGCAGGCGGTAAGTACCCGTCTGCATTGTTACATTCCTTAAGTTGGCAGGCCATAAAGACCCGTCTGCATTGTTGCATTCCTTAATCCTTAAGTAGGCAAGCGATAAGGATCCGTCTGCATTGTTACATTCCTGAAGTAGGCAGGCGATAAAGATCCGTTTGTATTGTTACATTCCTTAAGTAGGCAGGCGATAAGGACCCGTCTGAATTGTTACATTCCTTAAGTTGGCAGGCCATAAAAACCCTTCTGCATTGTTGCATTCCTTAAGTAGATAGTCGATAAGGATCCATCTGCATTGTTGCATTCCTTAAGTAGGCAGGCGATAAGGATCCATCTGCATTGTTGCATTCCTTAAGTAGGCAGGCCATAAAGACCCGTTTGCATTGTTACATTCCTTAAGTAGGCAGGCGGTAAGTACCCGTCTGCATTGTTACATTCCTTAAGTTGGCAGGCCATAAAGACCCGTCTGCATTGTTGCATTCCTTATTCCTTAAGTAGGCAAGCGATAAGGATCCGTCTGCATTGTCGCATTCCTTAAGTAGGTAGGCGATATGGATCCATCTGCATTGTTACATTCGTTAAGTTGGCAGGCCATAAAGACCCGTTTGCATTATTGCATTCCTTAAGTAGGCAGGCGATAAGGATCCGTCTTCATTGTACATTCCTTAAGTTGGCAGGCCATAAAGACCCGTCTGCATTGATGCATTCCTTAATCCTTAAGTAGGCAAGCGATAAGGATCCGTCTGCATTGTTACATTCCTGAAGTAGGCAGGCGATAAAGATCCGTTTGTATTGTTACATTCCTTAAGTAGGCAGGCGATAAGGAACCGTCTGAATTGTTACATTCCTTAAGTACGCAGGCCATAAAGACCTGTTTGCATTGTTACATTCCTTAAGTAGGCACACGGTAAGTACCCGTCTGCATTGTTACATTCCTTAAGTTGGCTGGTCATAAAGACCCGTCTGCATTGTTGCACTCCTTAATCCTTAAGTAGGCAGACGATAAGGATCCGTCTGCATTGTCGCATTCCTTAAGTAGGTAGGCGATATGGATCCATCTGCATTGTTACATTCGTTAGGTTGGCAGGCGATAAAGACCCGTCTGCATTGTCACATTCCTTAATCCTTAAGTAGGCAAGCGATAAGGATCCGTCTGCATTGTTACATTCCTGAAGCAGGCGGGCGATAAAGATCCGTTTGCATTGTTACATTCCCTAAGTAGGCAGGCGATAAGGACCCGTCTGAATTGTTACATACTTTAAGTTGGCAGGCCATAAAAACCCGTCTGCATTGTTGCATTCCTTAAGTAGGCAGGCCATAAAGACCCGTTTGCATTGTTACATTCCCTAAGTAGGCAGGCGATAAGGACCCGTCTGAATTGTTACATACTTTAAGTTGGCAGGCCATAAAAACCCGTCTGCATTGTTGCATTCCTTAAGCAGGCAGGCCATATAGACCCGTTTGCATTGTTACATTCCTTAAGTAGGCAGGCGGTAAGTACCCGTCTGCATTGTTACATTCCTTAAGTTGGCAGGCCATAAAGACCCGTCTGCATTGTTGCATTCCTTATTCCTTAAGTAGGCAAGCGATAAGGATCCTTCTGCATTGTCGCATTCCTTAAGTAGGTAGGCGATATGGATCCATCTGCATTGTTACATTCGTTAAGTTGGCAGGCCATAAAGACCCGTTTGCATTATTGCATTCCTTAAGTAGGCAGGCGATAAGGACCCGTTTGCATTGTTGCATTCCTTAAGTAGGCAGGCGATAAGGATCCATCTGCATTGTTACATTCCTTAAGTAGGCAGGCGATAAGGATCCGTCTCCATTGTACATTACTTAAGTAGGCAGGCGATAAGGATCCGTCTGCATTGTTACATTCCTTAAGTAGGCAGGCGGTAAGTACCCGTTTGCATTGTTACATTCCTTAAGTTGGCAGGCCATAAAGACCCGTCTGCATTGTTGCATTCCTTAATCCTTAAATAGGCAAGCGATAAGGATCCGTCTGCATTGTTACAGTCCTGAAGTAGACAGGCGATAAAGATCCGTTTGCATTGTTACATTCCTTAAGTAGGCAGGCGATAAGGACCTGTCTGAATTGTTACATTCCTTAAGTTGGCAGGCCATAAAAACCCGCCTGCATTGTTGCATTCCTTAAGTAGATAGGCGATAAGGATCCATTTGCATTGTTGCATTCCCTAAGTAGGCAGGCGATAAGGATCCGTCTGCATTGTTGCATTCCTTAAGTAGGCAGGCCATAAAGACCCGTCTGCATTGTTACATTCCTTAAGTTGGCAGGCCATAAAGACCCGTCTGCATAGTTGCACTCCTTAATCCTTAAGTAGGCAAACGATAAGGATCCGTCTGTATTGTCGCATTCCTTAAGTAGGTAGGCGATATGGATCCATCTGCATTGGTACGTTCGTTAAGTTGGCAGGCGATAAAGACCCGTTTGCATTGTTGCATTTCTTAAGTAGGCAGGCGATAAGGATCCGTCTGCATTGTTGCATTCCTTAAGTTGGCAGGCCATAAAGACCCGTCTGCATTGTTGCATTCCTTAATCCTTAAGTAGACAAGTGATAAGGATCCGTCTGCATTGTCGCATTCCTTAAGTAGGTAGGCGATATGGATCCATCTGCATTGTTACATTCGTTAAGTTGGCAGGCCATAAAGACCCGTTTGCATTATTGCATTCCTTAAGTAGGCAGGCGATAAAGACCCGTTTGCATTGTTGCATTCCTTAAGTAGGCAGGCGATAAGGATCCATCTGCATTGTTACATTCCTGAAGTAGGCAGGCGATAAGGATCCGTCTCCATTGTACACTCCTTAAGTAGGCAGGCGATAAGGATCCATCTGCATTGTTACATTCTTTAAGTAGGCAGGTCATAGGGAACCATTCGCGTTAGGCCGGGAAATTACGAGCTACTTTACTCCTACGCAGATGATTGAAGGGCCCCAGTGTTTATGAATTTATAAGAACAATTATGTCGGAGCTATTAAGAGATGCCTTTGTATTTATAGAATACAGTCGTTGCTGGTAAGTGTAGCTTTTAAAAATGTTTTGTAAACATTTCTTAGAGAAATGTTTACAGTTAAATTGGAATAACCAGTATACTTTAATAACCAGTATACTGTTTAGGAATAATAATGTGGAGTATAGGGAGGGTAATAATATTAGGGGTATAAAATACGTTTCTTACATTCTCAGAGTATCTTTTGGTTGGCTTTGTCAGATCTTTTTTTCTATATTTGAAATACTGTCTTGAAATGTCATGGGGACGATTTTACAGGTAAACCTATATTATAGAAGAGGATGTGGAATACTCATGTATGATAAGGCTGTAAATATATCCCCTACTCTATGTTGGAGTATCTTTATGGTTAGTATTTATTGTTTTAGTAGAAAATGTGAAGTCAAACAAAACAATCTTTTACTTTCATCAAACATGTTTCAGTGACCATGTCGCCATCATTTGCGACTATTAAAATCTAACTGATGAATATGTTAGAGAAACCTAACTTATAAGTAATTCACTTAAATTGTTGATGACGTTATAGTTTCTGAAATATATTTGACGAAATTAAAATATATTGTTGTGTGAACATTAATGGTTATATCTACATGCATGTAAATCTCACAAGTTATATTAGAAACTAAATAATAGTTAGGTAGACAGTTAATTAATTTTCTAATTAATTAAATAACTCTAGACTAATACTTTGAAAAAACAAAGATTTTTTAAGTTTATATAAGCCATGTATTTACCTTCTTCATTCATCACTATATCCATACAAATCCCACGTCGTAGTTTCTGGCTCTAAAAAAAAAACAAAAACAAAATTGTAGTTCTTTTTAATTTATTAGTGAAAATACCCTATTTTTAATACACCAAGGGAATTCATCAAGTTAAAATTATATCTTTTTTTGTGTAACGCCCGTTTAGTTTGGAGGAACTCACGGGTTGGAGAATAATGTTACAAAAATCTAATTTGGGAATGAGGAACATATTTCATAAAAGGGAAAGTAAATCGTGATGACCATGATAAATTCCAGGAAAAATGGGAATTCTCGATAGCAGATGGGATTTTGCCAATATAAAGTTTTCACAGCAAATGGAAACATGTTAAGGATACTACATTTAACACCAGGCAATAAGTTATGGAATCTCTTCCCTGGTGAAGACTTAGTTGGGCTTTAAGGAATGCTATATCTGCTTTGCATACTTACATGATTTTAAACTTGACGTTATGGATTGCGTTTGGTTCCACTGGACCTAGTAATTTTTCTCGTGCTTGGCTCCTCTCGCGTATGGGCAGTCTCTCGCGAGCCGACTCCGTCTGAGTCATGGAATGGAGTGATTTGGGAATTTTTGCCCGTATCCCAGGCTGTGGGGCTTTTCCATTGGTAATCGGAAAGTAGTGGAATAAAACAATATTTCAACGCACTTTGTTCTACCATGCATATTCAAAACTGAAAGAGAGAATGGAATTGTTTGTTTTGGTTTGGATTGTGTTGCTCATCGATTGTTGTTTACTCCTCATGAAGATTTACAGTATAAACAGTTGTATTGTCTTGAGCCGCTAATAGCGAGGATATTACGAAGTGTTTGAAGCTTTCTGATCGAGTGGTTTAATCCTCCAGTCCGTGGGAAATAATGTTTATTCGCTTCTAATTCCTTGGCACGATGCGTCAAGACTATCGCAGAAACAGACACTGAATGACGCTTCGACCATCCGAGCAGCTCATTCACGTGGTAGACTCTAAGTTTTTATTTCTTGTGTATAAACAATAGAGATAGGAATGACTTTTTAATGACACATTTGCATTAACTCGGTGAAAAAATTCTTTAAAAAAACAAAATTATGAATATACTTACTGACGGTATACTCGATAATTTCAGACTCTTTGGCGACCCAAAATATCCCTTTGCTTTTGGCAACAGTGACGCTGAAAAAAAATGAAAAAATACTTTGAAACAATGCTTCTTTAAAACTTATCTTGTGTACAAACGCGTCTTAGTCAAATGAGTTTTACTATTTGAATATTTTGTATGATATAAAATGTTAACTTAATGTGTAATATAAAACCTTGATTTCAATGTTTCTTTAATATTTTGGAGTGATTGAACAATATATTTTAATTCGGTATCTGGAATCAATGGCAAAAATATCACGAGAGAGCATTTTATGCAAATTTTAATTCAGCATTTTTTATGCAAATGTTTTTTGCTTCTACATCAACATTTAGGGGAATCTACGTCAGTTGTCTCAAAAATAGGTTACAGTACCTTTTAAATTCTTTCTATTAGTTTACACTCTCCTGATATATATCTTGCACAAATTTTAAATAGTTAATAAAATACGTTTTTATTCATCCAATCAAGGTCAAATACTTGTAGGTCAAGCTTTTTTTTAACCTACAGTGGATAACAATTGATATTAATAGAATTTTTTCAAATATTTATTCAATAATTAAATTATATAAATTTGAGGGTCTATCCGGATTCGAACTGTGAATCTTCATGTTCAAAGTCTAGCGCGCTTTGGCACTGCACCAACATTCCAATACCAAGAAATGAATTTCTCAAAGACGTATCCCCCTCCCCCATCTCGTTGTCGAAACCTCCATTGTACAACCTTAAACTGTTGTCATGGTTACCACAAAATATCATAAATAGTGCTGTAGGGTTAAAAATGAATGAAACGAATAAAAAACAAACAAACTGGAAATAAGCAAATAATGATAAAATTTGTCTTTCTTGTTCTCAGTAGGAATTTAACTTTCTAAACAAATTTTATATTTCTTGTTTTAATTAATTTTAAAAAATAATTCGATTTAAACATATACTCGAAAAGTACATGAAAACCCTATTTTTCTACATAATCACTTTTTTGGAATTATTCTTGCTACCATGGTACCAAAATTTTTTTCAATCCTGAGTCATGCCAATCTGCTACCATACCGTTTACCCATCTTTCAACACCTTGCTTCAAATCACCATCGTTTGCGAAGCGTCTCCCTCCAAGTTGTTGCTTCAAGTCACTTAGTGAAGGGGAGTAAGACGGATGTCCGAAAACATCCCATCGAAACTCCTCAAGCACATCTTGAGTCTGGCGAGTCAGCGTGTGAGCGAGCGTTGTCGTCGAACAACAAAATGTTTTTTTGTCAGTTTTGATGGACGCAGATCGTCAGTAAGGCTAGTACGGCTCATGTTCACATTCGCAGATAGTTGGGAAAGGATTTCATCGTTAGTGCCAATGGCCGATCGGACACCCTCGACAACAGTCGGAGTGCGGGACGTGGAGCGGACGCCAGTTCGTTGTTCGTCGTTTAATGTTGTTCTCCTTTCAATAAATGAATAGGACAAACGAAAATCCATTAGCATTGAAGAAATGAATTCACCATAAACAATACGCAATTCGGTGAATTTCAGTGGCATATTTTGATTTTTTGTCGTTAAAAAAAAAGAATAACACCACAAACTTCGCAACCGGCGTGCGGGAAGAACGATAGAGGCTGGAGCCTTACTGCCGGCTCGATCGACACATGCGCATAGGAATTTTACAGTGCTGCCACTACATCCATACGCAAATAGACGTTTCCTGCCTACCACACGGGTTTAAAAGAATATTGTAATTTACTTATGAGACCAAATATGGTGTCATTAATAGTAAAGGTAGCGTGACGACAACTTACTAGAATCTAAAGGGTTCGTCGAAACCAAACGGAGAATACCAGACCATGCTGACTGATTCCTTCAGCGACTTATCCGTGTGGGTCGCCGTGTTCTAAAACAAACACATTATTTACTTGAAACGGGTTTAAAACATATTACTAATTAAAAAGGAAGTGTGCACTGTCCTACTCTGTGCGTGTATTACAAGTGAAATCTACCCTGTGAGTTTCTCTCGCTTCTAAGGTAATGCTAAATCTAAGTTGCTAAAGTCTAGGTAGCTGCACCATATCAATGTATTACATATAACTGTTAGAGTTGATCTAGGTTAGGACAGTAATAAAATAAAATTGTTTAAACATTACAAAATTTATATCTTAAAATGTAAAGTATTAAATAAACAGAGATAAAGTATGTTATAGGATAAGGTTTATGACTCAGCGTGTAAAACTGTATATTTATCTTTGTAAATCATTCGATTAGAGAAACACTGATCGCTCAGAGTTTAAGCCCCGCTGTAGGATACAGCAGGATTCCTCAAGCCAACAAGAGGATACGTACATAGTTCCTTAATACCACTAGAAGGTACTCAAATAAATGCTAAATACCACAGGGGTTCACACATATTTCCCAAATCTCTCTAGAAGATACCCCCATAGTTTTAATTCCCACTGGAAGGTACGCAAATATATGCTAAATCCCACAGGGGATACGCACATCTTTTCTAAATCTCTCTAGAAGATATCCCCATAGTTTCCTAAATATGATTCCTAAATCCCACAGGGGATACGCACATATTTCCTAAATCTCTCTAGAAGATACACCCATTGTTTCAATTCCCACTGTAAGGTACGCACATAATTCCTAATTCCCACAGGGGATACGCACATATTTCCTAAATCTCTCTAGAAGATACCCCATATAGTTACAATTCCCACTAGAAGGTACGCACATAATTCCTAATTCCCACAGGGGATACGCACATATTTCCTAAATCTCTCTAGAAGATACCCCATATAGTTACAATTCCCACTAGAAGGTACGCACATAATTCCTAATTCCCACAGGGGATACGCACATATTTCCTAAATCTCTCTAGAAGATACCCCATATAGTTACAATTCCCACTAGAAGGTACGCACATAATTCCTAATTCCCACAGGGGATACGCACATATTTCCTAAATCTCTCTAGAAGATACCCCATATAGTTACAATTCCCACTAGAAGGTACGCACATAATTCCTAATTCCCACAGGGGATACGCACATATTTCCTAAATCTCTCTAGAAGATACCCCATATAGTTTCAATTCCCACTAGAAGGTACGCACATAATTCCTAATTCCCACAGGGGATACGCACATATTTCCTAAATCTCTCTAGAAGATACCCCATATAGTTACAATTCCCACTAGAAGGTACGCACATAATTCCTAATTCCCACAGGGGATACGCACATATTTCCTAAATCTCTCTAGAAGATACCCCATATAGTTACAATTACCACTAGAAGGTACGCACATAATTCCTAATTCCCACAGGGGATACGCACATATTTCCTAAATCTCTCTAGAAGATACCCCATATAGTTACAATTCCCACTAGAAGGTACGCACATAATTCCTAATTCCCACAGGGGATACGCACATATTTCCTAAATCTCTCTAGAAGATACCCCATATAGTTACAATTCCCACTAGAAGGTACGCACATAATTCCTAATTCCCACAGGGGATACGCACATATTTCCTAAATCTCTCTAGAAGATACCCCATATAGTTACAATTACCACTAGAAGGTACGCACATAATTCCTAATTCCCACAGGGGATACGCACATATTTCCTAAATCTCTCTAGAAGATACCCCATATAGTTACAATTCCCACTAGAAGGTACGCACATAATTCCTAATTCCCACAGGGGATACGCACATATTTCCTAAATCTCTCTAGAAGATACCCCATATAGTTACAATTCCCACTAGAAGGTACGCACATAATTCCTAATTCCCACAGGGGATACGCACATATTTCCTAAATCTCTCTAGAAGATACCCCATATAGTTACAATTCCCACTAGAAGGTACGCACATAATTCCTAATTCCCACAGGGGATACGCACATATTTCCTAAATCTCTCTAGAAGATACACCCATTGTTTCAATTCCCACTGTAAGGTACGCACATATTTCCTAAATCTCTCTAGAAGATACCCCATATAGTTACAATTCCCACTAGAAGGTACGCACATAATTCCTAATTCCCACAGGGGATACGCACATATTTCCTAAATCTCTCTAGAAGATACCCCATATAGTTACAATTCCCACTAGAAGGTACGCACATAATTCCTAAAACCCAATGAAGGATACCCACATAGATCACTAAGCCCACTAGAAGATACAAATATAAGTCCTAAATCTCACTTGAGGATAAGAAAGTCTGAAACTGTAGCCAGTTCCAAGGAAACATTTTGGGTCGGGGGAATGTCTAGTG
This sequence comes from Prosapia bicincta, assembly GCA_036971475.1. Taxonomy (NCBI): domain Eukaryota; kingdom Metazoa; phylum Arthropoda; class Insecta; order Hemiptera; family Cercopidae; genus Prosapia; species Prosapia bicincta. Next base: position 73,198,714 of record JBAIZL010000005.1, on the reverse strand, counting down.
TTATCACGTATAACAAACCTAAGTACATTTACAGATTTTGTTTTTTTTTTCAAAACTTAACTACTCTATCCATTGAGTTATATAGATTTGCAAATTTCTCTATAATGTTTCGTAAAGCAGTTCCACAAAATTACCTACCTAAACAAGTATCTTTCTATCTTCATCAATGTCTTCTGCTTGGAGATGTTGGGTCAAGCGGTGGCGGTTTTAAGGGCAGGTTTTCGATAGTTTCAAAGAGTATGTGTAATTTGTATTGGGTTTGTTCGCTTAATATGTTTGTACTTTGTGTTTTTGTGTGTCAGTAAATTTCATACTGTTCTAGTGTGTTGAGTTGTGGTACTTTTTTGTTGATGTGTAGGATTTCTAGGTTATGGTAAATGTCTGTGTATTTGTGTCCTGTTTCTTTTATGTGATTGTTTCTCGACTCTTTGTTTAAAGCTGCGAACTGTTTGCCCAATGTAGAATTTGTTGCACTTGTCGCAGTTTAGTTTGTACACGTCTGGTGCTTGTAGTTTATCTTTTTTGTTGTTGGGGTTGTATTGTATGTATTGTAAATTGTTATTTGTTTCGTATGCTATTTTGTATCCTGTTTTTTTTAATTTGTGGGCTATTTTGTTTGATGTTTTGTTTATGTACGGTATTGTGATGTGTTTCTTTTCCCTGTATGTAGTGTTAATTTTAGTGGTTTTTTATACACAGTATTGTGCCAAAGCTTGTCTATAATTGTGGTGGTATATCTATTTCTGTATGCTAAATATTTAATGGTGTCTAGATCTTTGTTTATGTTTTCTGTGGACTTTGGGACTTCTTTAAGTCTATGAAGCTGGATCTGAAGGCAGCTTGTTTGTGTTGGATAGGGTGGTTTGAGATGTTGTGGATAAGTGTGTATCATTGTGGATTTCCTGTAAATGTTGAAGCTGTGTTTTTGTGTTTGGCTTTTTGTTATGGTTAGGTCTAGGAAGTTCAGGGATAGGTTGGTCTCAATCTCTGAGGTGAATTGGTGTTTTGGGTGTATTTTATTAGTGTAAGTATGGAGTTTTTCACATTGTCGGGTGTTGCGATATTAATTTTATATTAGTTTCTATTTATTTTTGTACATTGGTATTAATAATGTTATTTTGAAAAAAAATGAATATTTTTAACAATAATTAACCGACACATTATTAAGTGAGGTTTTAAATCCTCAGCAAATTCCTTGGAGTTTTGTACTTAATAAATTCTTTGGAGAGGTTTTTATGAAACCAAACGTTAACTTGTTTATTATTCTTTAAAATGCCGTTCTTTCCAGGGAGACATTACTGAATAAAATGAAATTTACTTTATAATTTTAAAAGGCAGTTAAATTAATAATTGGGATATTTTAAACTGGTTAAAAATTTGAAAGTTTTTTAAAAAATTGAATATACTAGTCTTTAGCGTTACCATAACATGCCTTATCTATATACTGGGTGCAGATTTATATTATACTCACGTTGCGACCTCCCAAACAATCCATAACCTTTACAGAAGGTTGAGGTAAAAAGATTCCAAAAGGGTTACTGAAAAAATCCATTTCCCTCGCTTGGACAAGAAACTCCGATATCAATGAGTCGTTAGTCTTACTCCGTATCGTGAGGGTCAGTCTCTGTACGAGAGAAGAAGGGCTTATGTCGTCCACCAGCAACTCGTAAGGGAACTCCGTCTCCTGCGCCTTGCCCTTAAAGTCTTGCCATGGTATCAAGTAGACACATAAATCACGGGTGCTTACCTCCGGCCGGCCTCTAAATAGAGGCTTTGAAGCCGAAGCCACATATAAAGCCGCCAAGCAACAAACTAAAACCAGCATTTTCTGTTAACATTGTTAACACTTATATTAGAACCTTCAACTTGTAGATCATTTACATCAAACCATACTTATCCTAACCTAACCTAACCTGACCTGTCCTAGCTAACCTGACCTAACCTAGCCTAAACCAGCCTGAACTGACCTAACCTGACCTGACCCAAACTAAACTAACCTAACCTATAACCTAAACTAACCTAACCTAATCTAACCTAACCTGACCTGACCTAGCTAACCTGACCTGACCTAGCCTAAACCAGCCTGACCTGACCTAACCTAATCTAGCCTAACCTCACCTGACCCCACCTAAACTAACCTAACCTAATCTAGCATGACCTTAACTAACCTAACTTAACCTAACCTAACCTAATCTAACTTAACCTAACCTAACCTAACCTAACCTAGCATAACCTAAACTAACCTAACCTGATCTAACCTAACCTCACCTGACCCAACCTAAACTAACCTAACCTAACCTAGCATAACCTAAACTAACCCAATCTTATTTGACCTGGCCTGAACTAACCTAACCTAACCTAGCATAACCTAAACTAACCTAACCTTATTTGACCTGGCCTAAACTGACCTAACCTAACCTGTCATAACCTGACTTTACCTGTTGTTGGGTATTTTAGCTTTAAATTTGCTAAACGGAATCAAGGATTAAATTTTCATACTCATTAACATCTGTTTCACGTTTTTATTTAGTTCTTTATCTCATGGTCTATCTTAAAAAATATCAAAAAAAAAACGGGTAACAGTGTTTCAAACACATTTGGACTCTACTGGACTTTGAACTTTTCAACCTTACTTCACAATTGATGCTGAGGGGTTAAGTTCCTGTTACATTATTCATTGCTCAGTTTCGACGACTGAAAAAGGAACATCCTATTGTTCATATCGTTTCCGT
>JBAIZL010000005.1:73138482-73180982 GCA_036971475.1 Prosapia bicincta | reverse complement strand
CAGTAAAACCCATAGTGGTTTTTTGCCAAGTAGATCTATATACTGTAGAATTATTTTTTTAAAACCTTCAAGATGTACAACACAAAAACTACAACTTTTTTATTTGTTTTACACCATTCAAAATAAGTTTCAAATCAAATATTGAGTCCTTAAAATTTATCACATTCTGTTTCAAATTTGTTTGGAAACATGAGAGTTTTCATATCTTTTAACCGATTCTTGAATACAGTAGCTTTATCATGTAGGTACCTGACTGCACAATAGCTTTATCATGTAGGTACCTGACTGCACAATAGCTTTATCAAATAGGTACCTGAGTACACAGTAGCTTTATCAAGTAGGTACCTGAGTACACAGTAGCTTTATCATGTAGGTACCTGAGTACACAGTAGCTTTATCAAGTAGGTACCTGAGTACACAGTAGCTTTATCGAGTAGGTACCTGAGTACACAGTAGCTTTATCATGTAGGTACCTGAGTACACAGTAGCTTTATCGAGTAGGTACCTGAGTACACAGTAGCTTTATCAAGTAGGTACCTGAGTACACAGTAGCTTTATCAAGTAGGTACCTGAGTACACAGTAGCTTTATCGAGTAGGTACCTGAGTACACAGTAGCTTTATCATGTAGGTACCTGAGTACACAGTAGTTTTATCAAGTAGGTACCTGAGTACACAGTAGCTTTATCGAGTAGGTACCTGTTTACACAGTAGCTTTATCAAGTAGGTACCTGAGTACACTGTAGCTTTATCAAGTAGGTACCTGAGTACACTGTAGCTTTATCAAGTAGGTACCTGAGTACACAGTAGCTTTATCAAGTAGGTACCTGAGTACACTGTAGCTTTATCAAATAGGTACCTGAGTACTCAGATTTTTGTAGCAATTACTGTATCTATGTATTAACACATGGTTTCTTTGTGTGGAGCTGACTAGTGATGGAATATTACAGCCGAAAACAGTCGATCTTGTACTAGTTTACTAAGAAGGCTAAAACTATTTAATACTTTTGTGAAACATTACCAACTTTGCGAGACGCCTCTAGAGGGGTTGACGCGTGAGCCGAGCTGCTCTACTTAATGTAAGCGACCCTTAGCACATGAATCATGATTCTCCCTTCTTCCAAGAAGAGGTTCAAGATTTTACCCGATGCTAGCCCAAATCTTAAAGTATGATTTATCTTAAAGTAAAGAAAACATTAAAATAATTCAAAGCCAATTTACGATACAATAACATACATTACTTAGTGTATGTGCCAAAATAAACAGTACTGAAACTGAATCAGCTGTAGCAGAACGACTGTTACAGGGACATTCATGGTCGTTTTATACGGGACTTCAGGAGATTTTGTTATGCCAAAAAATCTTCCTTTTCGTTCACAATGTTTCAGCAAGATGGCGCAACCAGCCACACTGCCTTAGACAACATTGCTTTCCTTCAGGAAACTTTTGCTAACCCCCTCATATCACTTAGAACAAACTTTACTTATCAAGCCCACTGACGTAGCCTATACGTCTGGGAAATGGTGAAGGAGAAGATCTTCCGTGATGACCCACTAATCATCATCGTCTAATTACTAGAAAAAATAAACTTGTGTATAACGAGCATGAAACAACCTCTCTTCACCAAATGATGCAAAACCTTCCAGAATGGTACGAGTGTTGCTTCAAATTGAACGGACGTCATATGGAAGATGTTTATACCCGAGTCTAACCGATTTAGCTTCTTTTTACTTGTATGTGCTTGTAAAACTATGTAAATATAATAAAATACAATCTTACAACTGTTTCAGTGCTGTTTATTTTGGCGTCTACGGTATTTACTTGAAATAGTTTTGTTTAATTTCTTACATTGACTCCATCAAGACAGTTCATCAGCTTAACGCCTTCACTTATAGGTTCGAAGTAGCCTATGGGCTTACTATTGTTGAAGTCCATTGCCCTCAGCTGGATCATGTAGCCACACACCATCGCGTCTCTCGACCTGGACATTATCCTGACGGTATTCTGCTGACCTTCATTAAGCCTGGTGTTTTCCGGGAGCACGTCGTAAGGGAATGGCGTACTTTGCGGCTCGACAGAGTGATTTGGGACCATGTAGAGGCACGCGTCACTGTGGGCACCATCCGGTCGACCTCTAGCCGAAGTCGCGAGTAAAATGGTGAAGCAAAATAAAGTCAGCATTTTCTGTTAACAATGTTCACATTAAAACATACATTTATATAACACATCGGTGGCGCACTCAGAATTTCGTAAAAGGGGGAGGGACATCAACAACAGATGGAGACATCAACTCGGTTGTAATATTCCCCCAAATCAGTCAAGTTATTTCAATGCCTCCTAGTTTGTTTTACTTTAGGGCGCAAACTCAACAACTGTGTATTATTAAGGGATATTCCTTAAGCTTTTTATCATTGATGCATTTAATTTGAACATTTTAATTTGCTAATTAACTAATGCACAAGTTAATCTAAAAAATGTATTAATAACACTTATTTAATGGTAAATCTTGGCAGTTAAATTTATATACGGCACATGCGCACTATAAGTTTTCCAATAAAGGACGACGCGTCTAATTTCTTTTTCTTTATATTGATGGAAAATGGGTACAAGCCCCCTTCCTTCGCTGCGCCACTGTCTCACCTTACACTTGGTTATACACCCGAGCAGATGTAGTATGAATAGTTAATTCGTTGCTCTAATGGAAAGACTAAAGCAACAAATGGGGAGAAGAGGAAACTTTTTTTTGCTTGAATACAACAAATTTCTACTATTTATTACTCTCCAAATGATACGAGTGGATCACTGTGTGTCAGGGCTCAGGTTACATCTGCTCTCTCTTCTCGATGCTAGTTTCGGGGACCTGACGATATAACCATATAAAGCTTGGTATACCAGAAGCGTTCAATTACCGCCACTGTCATAAATGATCCCTTATAATTAGTGCACTTACAGTTTATTGTTACTTTCGATATATAATTATAAATCAATTGAAAATAGCCACCTTTAAAATAGCTTGGAAATCCGGTTTAAGTAACGAGTTAATAATGGACAAATATTGATTATTTCGACCACAAACTGTACTGCTTTGTACTTAATTGGATACAACTTTTAATAATTACCGATATTTCCAGACAATATGTTTCCGCACTTGAATAGTGGATAGTTGCACTTGGTTTTGAATGTGATTTGTCGCACTGACCAAGTGCACACAGTAAATGCTGAAATATCAGTAAGTGCAAGTTTTGTTTCGTTTCTTTTTTTTATTAAATATACAATAACATAAAAATCTCAAAGACTAACATCACAATAACAAGTTTAAATACGATTGGTTTTGATTTGTGTTGCAGCTTGAATTTACGAGATAGGTACCAAGTGTAGGAATACAGAGACGTGACGCCGTCAGAGATTCGCGACTGGTGAAAGCACACGAAAGCGGTGAGATTATATTTTTTAAATTAATTCTTGCAGTAATATTAACCCTTAAAAGTTTTTATTACCATATTAGAAACTAGTGCTACTGATACAATAATAGATAATAACCAAAGCGGGATTTTTACCATGTTGTATATTTTGTTAACAAAGTGTTTATATATGCTGAGTGTGTTGGTGTAAGGATTTAAGCCAACTCAAGATGTTAACACCCTTAAAGAATATATCACGCTACCCTTAGTAGTCGCGTGTTGCTGCGGTACCTGAAGAAACGAATGTATATATGTTCTCGCTAAAGGTTGAACGTTTAGTAATGCATACATATTTCTCTATCTAATGCTACTATCTTACTGCGTTTCATTGTTTAAACTTAATCAGCACTATCTTGAAACTTCTATTTAAAATATAATTTCTAAACCTAAAATTCGATAAAAGCTTTGCTTGGAAAAAAGGTTTTGTATTTTACTATATATTGCAGTTTATAATTATAATTATTAAATTACACACGCACGTACACGCACCGTTTTTGATATCACAATTTTTTAAAATTAAGGTTTTTTACATTAATAGGTTAAACACTAGCAATTTAAGTGTACTTACTTATTTCTTTACGCGTAACACAAGACAGAAGACTTTGAATTTCAGCGTTTCCTGCAAAAAGCCAGTAACATCACTGTGACATCCCAAATCTAAATTAATGAGCAGACGTGCCGTTTGGTACGGAGTATGATTAAAGAGTTTACAAAATCTGTCATCTGTCTTATTACATAAGCCTACTGACTCACTGCGACATATCAAGTTGGAATGTAAAGCAGATAGATGTCCCCTGTATTGCCGAAATGTAGTGCACTTACTTCGGCGAAGGTAAAAATCTGACGTCATCTCGCTTAACCTTCCAAAAGCATTTATGTCTGGGAAGGGAAAAGCCACCTAGAGGGAATTGGGTATGGGTCAGAAGTGCAATTCGTTTGGAGCAAAAGGTTTCCAGGATCTTCTATCAGTTCACCACAATTCAAGAAAAATCGATATCGTTGACCGTGTGAGTAAGGGTCTTACTGACCTGAGTTTCTTACTGAAGGGTGGATTTTTTTCAAAAGAAGGGAATTTTTACGCTTTGTGTCTCCCTAAGTAGAGTTATTAGAAATAAATATGTCTCAGCGAGTAAGCTGACTCCCTTCCCATCAAAAAACATTTATACACACACACATACATACATATTTACATATAATATATATATATATATATATATATATATATATATATATATGTATGTATGTGTGTGTGTGTGTGTGTGTGTGTGTGTGTATGTGTGTGTGTATGTGTGTGTGTGTGTGTGTGTGTGTGTGTGTGTGTGTGTGTGTGTGTGTGTGTGTGTGTGTGTGTGTGTGTGTGTGTGTGTGTGTGTGTGTGGGTGTGTGTGTGTGTGTGTGTGTGTGTATGTGTGTGTGTGTGTGTGTGTGTGTGTGTGTGTGTGTGTGTGTGTGTGTGTGAGTGTGAGTGTGTGTTTGTATGCGCGTGTGTATGAGTGTGTATGTGTGTGTGTGTGTGTGTGTGTGTGTGTGTATGTGTGTGTGTGTGTGTGTGTGTGTGTGTGTGTGTGTGTGTGTGTGTGTGTGTGTGTGTGTGTGTGTGTGTGTGTGTGTGTGTGTGTGTGTGTGAGAGTGTGTGTGTTTGTATGTGTGTTTGTATGCGTGTGTGTGTGTGTGTGTGTGTGTGTGTGTGTGTGAGTGAGTGTGAGTGTGTGTTTGTATGCGCGTGTGTGTGTGTGTGTGTGTACATGTATATATATATAATTTGTCTTTGTATAAGATCATATTCGTTTTAACAATATTCAGCTAGCATTTTCAAAGTAAGGCATCAAGTAGTTCATGGGTAAATTCCATCTCCATAAGGGAATATTTTTCTCAGATCCTGGAGTAATTATCTGAAACGTAACTATTGATTAGATTTTTAATCTAATCTCTGTTCACATCGATATAATAACTCAAATAAAAGTGTATCCGTGAGCTACTTGTTCTTACTGTGCTTATCTTTAAATTGTAAACTTATTTTCAAGCACATTCATTACGAATTGTTTGTCTTCTTTCAAGATTTGTTATTCGTTTTTTTTTCTAAATAAAACTACTTTGTTTCTTCGTTTGTTAATATATATACAGGGTTATAATTTATATTCCAAACCATAACACCACAAATATTTATATTTCATCAGTAAACATCCTAAAGTTCATCCTAATGCAATTTTCGATTACGAAGTAAATATCTTCAAAGCGATAACAAGCCAGACTCGTTACGCCTCTGAGGATGGTTACTTAATAACTGAAATGTGCATCAGGTTGAAATAAACATTTTTTTAAAGAGTTTTGAAGATTATTTGTTAATATTTAATTACAATTTACTCCAAATAAATAAGGATATATAAGCTGCTTTATAAGAACTCTTATTCAATATGAAAGGTCCGACGATGGGGGGGATGTCGTACAAAAATTGTTTCCTTTAAAACAGACTATCTTCGTTTTATTACAATTACAATACGTCACTCAATATTTACAATTAGATTGAGCGAAAAAATGAAGTTTTTTACAATGAAAAGTTTAAAGAAATTAGTAAGTCCTGAGGATTGTGTTTTAAAGAATTTCTAGAAATCCGTTTGTCTTGGTAACATGAGGTTTTGCTAAAAGCGTAGTGTTGATTACGTCTGAAACAAACAGAAGAAAATAAGGTTTAAAATTATCAAAGACAAAAAACCATCATTTAAAACAAATTATTCTAACACTGTATAAAACGTATGGCTATGACGCATAACATCCAAACCTTAAATAAAAATTAAAAATAATAAAAATAAGTTACGACAATAGAAAAACACAATTAATATTGATAAACGTTGGTAAATTTGATTTAAAATTTTGGAATATTTTTGTAGCTTTGATAAATTAGCCATTTATTGTGACTAGTATCGTCTGCAAAGAATATCAATGGACTGCGACATAAGTAACACAAACTCCCCTGGTAGATGGTATGTGGGGTGTATTATAACCTCGCGTGTGCTGGATTGCGTGCCTACTCACTATCGAGGTCATAGAGAAGATGGATAAGAAAGGGTAGATAGATCTACATGACAAAGTGAAGATCTTAATTTAAATAAGACATAAATAACATAAATATGATATAATTAACATAAATAAGATATAAATAACATAAATAAGACATAAATAACATAAATATGATATAATTAACATAAATATGATATAATTAACATACATAAGACATAAATAACATATAATATGATATAATTAACATAAATATGATATAATTAACATGAATATGATATAATTAACATAAATAACATAAATATGATATAATTAACATAAATATGATATAATTAACATAAATATGATATAATTAACATAAATATGATATAATTAACATAAATAAGACATAAATAACATAAATATGATATAATTAACATAAATATGACATAATTGACATGAATAAGATATAATCAACATAAATAAGACATAGTTAAATAAATAAGATATAATTACCTTAATTAGTTCATAGTTAATTTAAATAAGACACAAATAACATAAATATGATATAATTAACATAAATAAGACATAAATAACATAAATATAATATAATTAACATAAATAGGACATAATTGACATGAATAAGATATAATCAACATTAATAAGACATAGTTAAATAAATAAGATATAATTACCTTAAATAGTTCATAGTTAATTTAAATAAGACACAAATAACATAAATATGATATAATTAACATAAATAACATAAATATGATATAATTAACATAAATATGATATAATTAACATAAATATGATATAATTAACATAAATAAGACATAAATAACATAAATATGATATAATTAACATAAATATGATATAATTAACATAAATATGATATAATTAACATAAATATGATATAATTAACATAAATATGATATAATTAACATAAATATGATATAATTAACATAAATATGATATAATTAACATAAATATGATATAATTAACATAAATATGATATAATTAACATAAATATGACATAAATATGATATAATTAACATAAATATGATATAATTAACATAAATATGATATAATTAACATAAATAAGACATAAATAACATAAATATGATATAATTAACATAAATATGATATAATTAACATAAATATGATATAATTAACATAAATATGATATAATTAACATAAATATGATATAAGTAACATAAATATGATATAATTAACATAAATATGATATAATTAACATAAATAGGACATAATTGACATGAATAAGATATAATCAACATTAATAAGACATAGTTAAATAAATAAGATATAATTACCTTAAATAGTTCATAGTTAATTTAAATAAGACACAAATAACATAAATAGGATATAATTAACATAAATAACATAAATATGATATAATTAACATAAATATGATATAATTAACATAAATATGATATAATTAACATAAATAAGACATAAATAACATAAATATGATATAATTAACATAAATATGATATAATTAACATAAATATGATATAATTAACATAAATATGATATAATTAACATAAATATGATATAATTAACATAAATATGATATAATTAACATAAATATGATATACTTAACATAAATATGATATAATTAACATAAATATGATATAATTAACATAAATAAGACATAAATAACATAAATATGATATAATTAACACAAATATGATATAATTAACATAAATATGATATAATTAACATAAATAAGACATAAATAACATAAATATGATATAATTAACATAAATATGATATAATTAACATAAATATGATATAATTAACATAAATATGATATAATTAACATAAATATGTTATAATTAACATAAATATGATATAATTAACATAAATATGATATAATTAACATAAATATGATATAATTAACATAAATATGATACAATTAACATAAATATGATATAATTAACATAAATATGATATAATTAACATAAATATGATATAATTAACATAAATATGATATAATTAACATAAATATGACATACATATGATATAATTAACATAAATATGATATAATTAACATAAATATGATATAATTAACATAAATAAGACATAAATAACATAAATATGATATAATTAACATAAATATGATATAATTAACATAAATATGATATAATTAACATACATATGATATAAGTAACATAAATATGATATAATTAACATAAATATGATATAATTAACATAAATATGATATAATTAACATAAATATGATATAATTAACATAAATATGACATAAATATGATATAATTAACATAAATATGATATAATTAACATAAATATGATATAATTAACATAAATAAGACATAAATAACATAAATATGATATAATTAACATAAATATGATATAATTAACATAAATATGATATAATTAACATAAATATGATATAATTAACATAAATATGATATAAGTAACATAAATATGATATAATTAACATAAATATGATATAATTAACATAAATAGGACATAATTGACATGAATAAGATATAATCAACATTAATAAGACATAGTTAAATAAATAAGATATAATTACCTTAAATAGTTCATAGTTAATTTAAATAAGACACAAATAACATAAATAGGATATAATTAACATAAATAACATAAATATGATATAATTAACATAAATATGATATAATTAACATAAATATGATATAATTAACATAAATAAGACATAAATAACATAAATATGATATAATTAACATAAATATGATATAATTAACATAAATATGATATAATTAACATAAATATGATATAATTAACATAAATATGTTATAATTAACATAAATATGATATAATTAACATAAATATGATATAATTAACATAAATATGATATAATTAACATAAATATGATATAATTAACATAAATAAGACATAAATAACATAAATATGATATAATTAACACAAATATGATATAATTAACATAAATATGATATAATTAACATAAATAAGACATAAATAACATAAATATGATATAATTAACATAAATATGATATAATTAACATAAATATGATATAATTAACATAAATATGATATAATTAACATAAATATGTTATAATTAACATAAATATGATATAATTAACATAAATATGATATAATTAACATAAATATGATATAATTAACATAAATATGATACAATTAACATAAATATGATAGAATTAACATAAATATGATATAATTAACATAAATATGATATAATTAACATAAATATGATATAATTAACATAAATATGACATACATATGATATAATTAACATAAATATGATATAATTAACATAAATATGATATAATTAACATAAATAAGACATAAATAACATAAATATGATATAATTAACATAAATATGATATAATTAACATAAATATGATATAATTAACATAAATATGATATAATTAACATACATATGATATAAGTAACATAAATATGATATAATTAACATAAATATGATATAATTAACATAAATAGGACATAATTGACATGAATAAGATATAATCAACATTAATAAGACATAGTTAAATAAATAAGATATAATTACCTTAAATAGTTCATAGTTAATTTAAATAAGACACAAATAACATAAATAGGATATAATTAACATAAATAGTACATATTTAACATAAACATGACATAATTAACATAAATAAATATAACTAACATAAATAAGGTACGAATAACATAAATATGATATAATTAACATTAATATGATATAATTAACATAAATATGATATAATTAACATAAATATGATATAATTAACATAAATATGATATAAATAACATAAATATGATATAATTAACATAAATAGGACATAATTGACATGAATAAGATATAATCAACATTAATAAGACATAGTTAAATAAATAAGATATAATTACCTTAAATAGTTCATAGTTAATTTAAATAAGACACAAATAACATAAATAGGATATAATTAACATAAATAGTACATATTTAACATAAACATGACATAATTAACATAAATAAATATAACTAACATAAATAAGGTACGACTAAAATAAATATGATATAAATTACCTAAATAAGACGTAATTAACATAAATAAGATATAATTATCATAAGTAAGACATAATTCATATAAATTAAAACTAATTCATATAAATATGATATATTTAAAATAAATAAGATATAAATAACATAAACATGACACAATTAACATAAATAAGATATAAATAACATAAACATGACACAATTAACATAAATAAGATATAATTAACATAAATATGACATAACTAACATAAATAAGACATAATTAATATAAATAAGATAGGCTATAATTGACATAAATATGACATAACTAACATAAATAAGACATAATTAATATAAATAAGATAGGCTATAATTGACATAAATATGACATAACTAACATAAATAAGACATAATTAATATAAATAAGATAGGCTAGATTGACATAAATATGACATAATTAACATAAATAAGATATAATTAACATATATATAAGACATAATTAACATAAATAAACCACATTCAGGCGTAGAGTTTCCTTATTTCGCAAAGAAGACATTTTAATAGCAATCTTAGGTTTAAAGGCTTATCACAACTAGTGTGTGTGCGTGTATGCTCCCGCTCGCTCTTTTGTAACTAAGTGAGTCAATACTGCAATAAGTAGTTTACATGAGATATATTATCTTGAAAGAAAAAAATCTATCACTAAAAACTAGAATCGAACAGAAGTTAAATATTATGCTTTTATTTGTAATAATTAGCTCTGACTTATACAGGTAAGTATGTATAAATATTTATATTTAAAGACTTTTCCTTTTTTTCAATTCCGCGAAGAAACAGAAGCTCTTTATTGCTTTTATTTACGTTTTTCTCGTTCAAGGAAAACTAGAGCATTGCGTTCCCAGATGGCGTTGTTAGTAGAGAATATAAGGAAAATCGCTTCTAGATACGCACGGCTATATTCGCAAGCCCTGCGTTATAATGTGAACTAAACTCATTCAGAATAACTCTATTTACCCGAGTCTGGCTGGACGTGATGAATGGGCTATCCTGTCCTATCTCCTTTAACATGGGCATGCGCAGGGAAGGTTTAGGATCCAGGCTAAGACGCCTTCTATGAAACTGAAAGGCAATTGTCGTCTGAAGACCGAAATGGTGTTGAATTTATTTATCCTTCTATCATTTGCTTTTTCTTGAAACTAATTTTTGTCGAACTTTTATCTAACATTGTTCCGAATCTTCCATTAACACACACACACACACACACACACACACACACACACACACACACACACACACACACACACACACACACACACACACACACACACACTCACACACACACACACACACACACTCACACACACACACACACACACACACACACACACACACACACACACACTCACACACACACACACACACACACACACACACACACACACACACACACACACACACACACACACACACTCACACACACACACACACACACACACACACACACACACACTCACACACACACACACACACACACACACACACACACACACACACACACACACACACACACACACACACTCACACACACACACACACACACACACACACACACACACTCACACACACACACACACACACACACACTCACACACACACACACACACACACACACACACACACACACACACACACACACACACACACACACACACACACACACACACACACACACACACACACACACACACACACACACACACACACACACACACACACACACACACACACACACACACACACACATACACACACTCACACACACACACACACACACACACACTCACACACACACACACACACACACACACTCACATACACACACACACACACACACACACACATACACACACACACACACACTCACTCACACACTCACACACACACACACACACACACACACACACACACACACCACTCGCAAATGACTTAATATCAAACTGATAACCGTAGAGCGAATCTACTTTAAGCGATTTACACAATTAATTAACTTAATGAAAACATTCTCTGAGTATGTTTAACCTGATACTAGACCAAGCACCAAACATTTGGAGAAAAGAAGGTGTAGCACTTCAAGTTTTTAAAATGTTTGATTCAAATTTTCGACCGCACTAGGCAATCGTCACCAGTGTTTAAGTTCATGAAAGTCGTATGGTTACGAAGTCTCAACTTAGAGGTTTTACCGAACCTCATGGACAACAACATCTTAGAGATAACTACCACATGATATGTCCATCAAAACGTAATTATTGATAACAGTAGTATTTTTTTAATAATTCTATGGAAAATCGTTTGACTTGTTCTAGTTTTTTAACTCCAATTACCTGTAATTACTCACGTCAATTTGCGCTAAATAACCTGAAGGGCTGTGATTGTTGGTCCACCCAAAACGTGTCGAAGTCTTTCACAACGGTATAGCTGTAACACGAGCGACTTATGTAAACATTTTACTTTACAAATTGTGATTTGTAAATGGCTAAAATATTAAAATGGCAAATATTTATTTGGGGGGATGCCAAATGGGGTTATCATGAAATAGGTTGAGAATCATTACTGTTCAGAAAAGTGAAGGTGAAGCAAAGTATATAATTTGAAATGTAAGAGGGTTCAAAATGGATGAAATACAGTTTATAATAAAAATAATTAAAATAGTAGGTTAAAATACAGACTCTGATAAAGATGAGGAAAAGGAGAAAGAAACTGTTTCGTGGAAAATGCTCTGAAGGAAACATTTAAAACAGAAGATGATATGGAGATAAAAAGCAGTATTTTCTAAAAAATACCTTTAATAAATTTAGAGTAAATTATTTTTAAAAAATCGTATAGAGCTACATATAAGAGACGATATGAATAGAAAGAATAAGTGATTAAGCCAAAAAAGTTTTGTCAATGAACATTGTATGAACATTCTATTGGAAAATAGAAGAGTGAACTAGTGATTCATGAACAAAATAGAATAATTAATATGAGAGAATCAAATGACTGACTATAACATTAAAAGAATGGATAAAATAAATTAGAGAGAAAGAAATGAGAAAATAAATTTATTAGAGAATTAAATGAATGATATAGTATAAAATTAAAAGAATTAAAGTAATGAATAAGACAGAAAGAAATGAGAAACCAATTTATGAGAGAATTAAATGAATGATATAGTATAAAATTAAGAGAATTAAAGTAATAAATAAGACAGAAAGAAATGAGAAAGCCAAATACGAAAAATAATGAAATGTATATGTGTAATATAAAATATTATTGCATAAGAAAATAACATTATAATAGAAAATTATTTTATATAAAAGAGAATAAAATATTAGTTTAAAATTGATGACAGAATAAAATAGGAAAAAATAAGAGTAAATTATAAATACAATATTTATAATATTCTGCTGACATGATAAGTTAGTAAACTCATACTAGATTTTTTTATAATCACGTCACGTACGAGTTGCATGTCTAATTGAATTCGTTGCGAAAAAATAGTCATTACGGGGCATCTGTGAGTCAGAGATTACAAATTGTAGTCAGCGGTTCACCTTCAAGACAATATGGCCTCATTATTGAGCACAAACATTTTTACTTCGTTTCAGGTTGGACTTTTGGACTTATAAATTGGGAGAAAATAATAAAGCTTTTTGGGTCTGAAAATATAGGACTTGAAGCAAATGGTCTCATAGATTACTAGAATGTAAGGGTAACAGATTTGAATCTTCCAAAGTAAGGTATTTTAGCGTTTGGTTAAATATAAAAAAAGGGAAACGAAAAGCTACCTTAGGACTGTAAATTTCAGTAATCTTCGCTAGGATTAGTGAAAAAACTAAAACTTTCATCTGAGACTGAAAGTTTAAATCCTTTTAGTATACTTTTTCCTGCTAGTGCATAGACACTAAATAGAAAAGAGTCTTTTTAGTGTATCTTTTAGTGTCAGTTTTGTCTATAAAAACAAAATTGACAAAACCTGTTCTGGGTTCTATAACTTTTAGCGTAAATAGTTGTGACAATATGAATCAACATTTAAGGTTGAAGGAAGATAAGTTTCTTCTTCCCCATCTTAGCTACAAACACCAGACAAGAACCCAGTCATAATGTTTCCAATTCAGTAAAAATCATATTCCAAGTCCATTCACCAGGCTACACACTGGCCTTAAGGTGTAACTATATAAGGAGATGAAATCTAAGTGCACACCTTAGGCTACACACTGGCCTTAAGGTGTAACTTTATAGGGAGATGAAATCTAAGTGCACACCTTAGGTTACACACTGGCCTTAAGATGTAACTATATAAGGAGATGAAATCTAAGTGCACACCTTAGGATACACACTGGCCTTAGGGCGCAACTATATAAGGAGGTGAAATCTAAGTGCACACCTTAGGCTACACACTGGCCTTAAGGTGTAACTTTATAGGGAGATGAACTCTAAGTGCACACCTTAGGCTACACACTGGCCTTAAGGTGTAACTTTATAGGGAGATGAACTCTAAGTGCACACCTTAGGCTACACACTGGCCTTAAGGTGTAACTTTATAGGGAGATGAACTCTAAGTGCACACCTTAGGCTACACACTGGCCTTAAGGTGTAACTATATAAGGAGATGAAATCTAAGTGCACGCCTTAGGCTACACACTGGCCTTAAGGTGTAACTATATAAGGAGATGAAATCTAAGTGCACACCTTAGGCTACACACTGGTCTTAAGGTGTAACTATATAAGGAGATGAAATCTAAGTGCACACCTTAGGCTACACACTGGTCTTAAGGTGTAACTATATAAGGAGATGAAATCTAAGTGCACACCTTAGGCTACACACTGGTCTTAAGGTGTAACTATATAAGGAGATGAAATCTAAGTGCACACCTTAGGCTACACACTGGCCTTAAGGTGTAACTATATAAGGAGATGAAATCTAAGTGCACACCTTAGGCTACGCACAGACTTTAAGGTGTAACTTTATAAGGAGATGAAATCTAAGTGCACACCTTAGGCTACACACTGGCCTTAAGGTGTAACTATATAAGGAGATGAAATCTAAGTGCACACCTTAGGCTACACACTGGCCTTAAGGTGTAACTTTATAGGGAGATGAAATCTAAGTGCACACCTTAGGTTACACACTGGCCTTAAGATGTAACTATATAAGGAGATGAAATCTAAGTGCACACCTTAGGATACACACTGGCCTTAGGGCGCAACTATATAAGGAGGTGAAATCTAAGTGCACACCTTAGGCTACACACTGGCCTTAAGGTGTAACTTTATAGGGAGATGAACTCTAAGTGCACACCTTAGGCTACACACTGGCCTTAAGGTGTAACTTTATAGGGAGATGAACTCTAAGTGCACACCTTAGGCTACACACTGGCCTTAAGGTGTAACTTTATAGGGAGATGAACTCTAAGTGCACACCTTAGGCTACACACTGGCCTTAAGGTGTAACTATATAAGGAGATGAAATCTAAGTGCACGCCTTAGGCTACACACTGGCCTTAAGGTGTAACTATATAAGGAGATGAAATCTAAGTGCACACCTTAGGCTACACACTGGTCTTAAGGTGTAACTATATAAGGAGATGAAATCTAAGTGCACACCTTAGGCTACACACTGGTCTTAAGGTGTAACTATATAAGGAGATGAAATCTAAGTGCACACCTTAGGCTACACACTGGTCTTAAGGTGTAACTATATAAGGAGATGAAATCTAAGTGCACACCTTAGGCTACACACTGGCCTTAAGGTGTAACTATATAAGGAGATGAAATCTAAGTGCACACCTTAGGCTACGCACAGACTTTAAGGTGTAACTTTATAAGGAGATGAAATCTAAGTGCACACCTTAGGCTACACACTGGCCTTAAGGTGTAACTATATAAGGAGATGAAATCTAAGTGCACACCTTAGGCTACACACTGGTCTTAAGGTGTAACTATATAAGGAGATGAAATCTAAGTGCACACCTTAGGCTACACACTGGTCTTAAGGTGTAACTATGTAAGGAGATGAAATCTAAGTGCACACCTTAGGCTACACACTGGCCTTAAGGTGTAACTATATAAGGAGATGAAATCTAAGTGCACACCTTAGGCTACACACTGGCCTTAAGGTGTAACTATATAAGGAGATGAAATCTAAGTGCACACCTTAGGCTACACACTGGTCTTAAGGTGTAACTATATAAGGAGATGAAATCTAAGTGCACACCTTAGGCTACACACTGGTCTTAAGGTGTAACTATATAAGGAGATGAAATCTAAGTGCACACCTTAGGCTACACACTGGCCTTAAGGTGTAACTATATAAGGAGATGAAATCTAAGTGCACACCTTAGGCTACACACTGGACTTAAGGTGTAACTATATAAGGAGATGAAATCTAAGTGCACACCTTAGGCTACACACTGGTCTTAAGGTGTAACTATATAAGGAGATGAAATCTAAGTGCACACCTTAGGCTACACACTGGCCTTAAGGTGTAACTATATAAGGAGATGAAATCTAAGTGCACACCTTAGGCTACACACTGGCCTTAAGGTGTAACTATATAAGGAGATGAAATCTAAGTGCACACCTTAGGCTACACACTGGTCTTAAGGTGTAACTATATAAGGAGATGAAATCTAAGTGCACACCTTAGGCTACACACTGGTCTTAAGGTGTAACTATATAAGGAGATGAAATCTAAGTGCACACCTTAGGCTACACACTGGCCTTAAGGTGTAACTATATAAGGAGATGAAATCTAAGTGCACACCTTAGGCTACACACTGGTCTTAAGGTGTAACTATATAAGGAGATGAAATCTAAGTGCACACCTTAGGCTACACACTGGTCTTAAGGTGTAACTATATAAGGAGATGAAATCTAAGTGCACACCTTAGGCTACACACTGGTCTTAAGGTGTAACTATATAAGGAGATGAAATCTAAGTGCACACCTTAGGCTACACACTGGCCTTAAGTTGTAACTATATAAGGAGATGAAATCTAAGTGCACACCTTAGGCTACACACTGGTCTTAAGGTGTAACTATATAAGGAGATGAAATCTAAGTGCACACCTTAGGCTACACACTGGCCTTAAGGTGTAACTATATAAGGAGATGAAATCTAAGTGCACACCTTAGGCTACACACTGGTCTTAAGATGTAACTTTATAAGCAGATGAAATCTAAGTGCACACCTTAGGCTACACACTAGCCTTAAGGTGTAACTTTATAAGGAGATGAAATCTAAGTGCACACCTTAGGCTACACACTGGCCTTAGGGCGCAACTATATAAGGAAATGAAATCTAAGTGCACACCTTAGGCTACGCACTAGCCTTAAGGTGTAACTATATAAGGAGATGAAATCTAAGTGCACACCTTAGGCTACACACTGGCCTTAAGGTGTAACTATATAAGGAGATGAAATCTAAGTGCACACCTTAGGCTACACACTGGTCTTAAGATGTAACTTTATAAGGAGATGAAATCTAAGTGCACACCTTAGGCTACACACTAGCCTTAAGGTGTAACTTTATAAGGAGATGAAATCTAAGTGCACACCTTAGGCTACACACTGGCCTTAGGGCGCAACTATATAAGGAGATGAAATCTAAGTGCACACCTTAGGCTACACACTGGCCTTAGGGCGCAACTATATAAGGAGATGAAATCTAAGTGCACACCTTAGGCTACACACTGGCCTTAGGGCGCAACTATATAAGGAGATGAAATCTAAGTGCACACCTTAGGCTACGCTCTAGCCTTAGAGCGCAACTATATAAGGAGATGAAATCTAAGTGCACACCTTAGGCTACGCTCTAGCCTTAGAGCGCAACTATATAAGGAGATGAAATCTAAGTGCACACCTTAGGCTACGCACAGACTTTAAGGTGTAACTTTATAAGCAGATGAAATCTAAGTGCACACCTTAGGCTACGCACTAGCCTTAAGATGTAACTTTATAAGGAGATGAAATCTAAGTGCACACCTTAGGCTACGCTCTAGCCTTAGAGCGCAACTATATAAGGAGATGAAATCTAAGTGCACACCTTAGGCTACGCACAGACTTTAAGGTGTAACTTTATAAGGAGATGAAATCTAAGTGCACACCTTAGGCTACACACTGGCCTTAAGGTGTAACTTTATAAGGAGATGAAATCTAAGTGCACACCATAGGCTACGCACTAGCCTTAAGATGTAACTTTATAAGGAGATGAAATCTAAGTGCACACCTTAGGCTACGCACAGACTTTAAGGTGTAACTTTATAAGAAGATGAAATCTAAGTGCACACCTTAGGCTACGCACTAGCCTTAAGATGTAACTTTATAAGGAGATGAAATCTAAGTGCAAACCTTAGGCTACGCACAGACTTTAAGGTGTAATTTTATAAGGAGATGAAATCTAAGTGCACACCTTAGGCTACGCACAGACTTTAAGGTGTAACTTTATAAGGAGATGAAATCTAAGTGCACACCTTAGGCTACGCACTAGCCTTAGAGCGCAACTATATAAGGAGATGAAATCTAAGTGCACACCTTAGGCTACGCACAGACTTTAAGGTGTAACTTTATAAGGAGATGAACTCTAAGTGCACACCTTAGGCTACGCACAGACTTTAAGGTGTAACTTTATAAGGAGATGAACTCTAAGTGCACACCTTAGGCTACGCACAGACTTTAAGGTGTATCTTTATAAGGAGATGAACTCTAAGTGCACACCTTAGGCTACACACTGGCCTTAGGGCGCGACTATATAAGGAGATGAAATCTAAGTGCACACCTTAGGCTACGCACTAGCCTTAGAGCGCAACTATATAAGGAGATGAAATCTAAGTGCACACCTTAGGCTACACACTGGCCTTAAGGTGTAACTTTATGAGCAGATGAAATCTAAGTGCACACCTTAGGCTACGCACAGACCTTAAGGTGTAACTTTATAAGGAGATGAAATCTAAGTGCACACCTTAGGCTACGCACAGACTTTAAGGTGTAACTTTATAAGGAGATGAAATCTAAGTGCACACCTTAGACTACGCACAGACTTTAAGGTGTAACTTTATAAGGAGATGAACTCTAAGTGCACACCTTAGGCTACGCACAGACCTTAAGGTGTAACTTTATAAGGAGATGAAATCTAAGTGCACACCTTAGGCTACGCACAGACTTTAAGGTGTAACTTTATAAGGAGATGAAATCTAAGTGCACACCTTAGGCTACACACTGGCCTTAGAACGCAACTATATAAGGAGATGAAATCTAAGTGCACACCTTAGGCTACACACTGGCCTTAGAACGCAACTATATAAGGAGATGAAATCTAAGTGCACACCTTAGGCTACGCTCTAGCTTTAAAAAGTAGATGTATAAGGAGATGAAATTTTATAGTATACCTCAGGTTATACACATTGGCCTTAAGGAGTAATTGTAAAAAGAGATTAATTCTAGATGTACACGTCATTCTACACTAGTGTGCATATATGGGACCACACTACAGCTTTAAGCAGTATAATGAGGAAAATTCTAGCTGCAAACATAAAATGACACTACAGCTTTAAGCAGTATAATGAGGAAAATTCTAGCTGCAAACATAAAATGACACTACAGCCTTAAGTAGTATAAGGAGGGAAATTCTAGCTGCAAACATAAAATGACACTACAGCCTTAAGGATTTTAAGGAGGGAAATTCTAGCTGCAAACATAAAATGACACTACCGCCTTAAGGATTTAAAGGAGGGGAATTCTAGCTGCAAACATAAAATGACACTACAGCCTTAAGGAGTATAAGGAGGGGAATTCTAGCTGCAAATATAAAATGACACTACAGCTTTAAGCAGTATAAGGAGGGAAGTTCTAGCTGCAAACATAAAATGACACTACCGCCTTAAGGATTTTAAGGAGGGAAATTCTAGCTGCAAACATAAAATGACACTACCGCCTTAAGGATTTTAAGGAGGGGAATTCTAGCTGCAAACATAAAATGACACTACAGCCTTAAGGATTTTAAGGAGGGAAATTCTAGCTGCAAACATAAAATGACACTACCGCCTTAAGGATTTTAAGGAGGGGAATTCTAGCTGCAAACACAAAACGACACTACAGCCTTTAGGAATATAAGGAGGGAAATCCTAGCTGCCTTTATGAAATGACACTACAGCCTTAAGTAGTATAAGGAGGGGAATTGTAGATTCAAACATAAAACGACACTACAGCCTTAAGGAATATAAGGAGGAAAATCCTGGCTGCCTTTATGAAATGACACTACAGTGTTTAGGAGTATAAGGTGTGGAATTCTAGATGCAAACATAAAACGACACTACAGCCTTAAGGAATATAAGGAGAGAAATCCTAGCTGCCTTTATGAAATGACACTACAGCCTTAAGTAGTATAAGGAGGGGAATTGTAGATTCAAACATAAAACGACACTACAGCCTTAAGGAATATAAGGAGGGAAATCCTAGCTGCCTTTATGAAATGACACTACAGCCTTAAGTAGTATAAGGAGGGGAATTGTAGATTCAAACATAAAACGACACTACAGCCTTAAGGAATATAAGGAGAGAAATCCTAGCTGCCTTTATGAAATGACACTACAGCCTTAAGTAGTATAAGGAGGGGAATTGTAGATTCAAACATAAAACGACACTACAGCCTTAAGGAATATAAGGAGGGAAATCCTAGCTGCCTTTATGAAATGACACTACAGTGTTTAGGAGTATAAGGAGGGAAATTGTAGATTCAAACATAAAACGACACTACAGCCTTTAGGAATATAAGGAGGGAAATGCTAGCTGCCTTTATGAAATGACACTACAGTGTTTAGGAGTATAAGGAGGGAAATTGTAGATTCAAACATAAAACGACACTACAGCCTTAAGGAATATAAGGAGGGAAATCCTAGCTGCCTTTATGAAATGACACTACAGTGTTTAGGAGTATAAGGTGGGGAATTGTAGATTCAAACATAAAACGACACTACAGCCTTAAGGAATATAAGGAGGAAAATCCTAGCTGTCTTTATGAAATGACACTACAGTGTTTAGGAGTATAAGGTGGGGAATTGTAGATTCAAACATAAAACGACACTACAGCCTTAAGGAATATAAGGAGGAAAATCCTAGCTGCCTTTATGAAATGACACTACAGTGTTTAGGAGTATAAGGTGGGGAATTGTAGATTCAAACATAAAACGACACTACAGCCTTAAGGAATATAAGGAGGAAAATCCTAGCTGCCTTTATGAAATGACACTACAGTGTTTAGGAGTATAAGGAGGGGAATTGTAGATTCAAACATAAAACGACACTACAGCCTTAAGGAATATAAGGAGGAAAATCCTAGCTGCCTTTATGAAATGACACTACAGTGTTTAGGAGTATAAGGAGGGGAATTCTAGATGCAAACATAAAACGACACTACAGCCTTAAGGAATATAAGGAGGAAAATACTAGCTGCCTTTATGAAATGACACTACAGTGTTTAGGAGTATAAGGAGGGGAATTGTAGATTCAAACATAAAACGACACTACAGCCTTAAGGAATATAAGGAGGAAAATCCTAGCTGCCTTTATGAAATGACACTACAGTGTTTAGGAGTATAAGGAGGGGAATTCTAGATGCAAACATAAAACGACACTACAGCCTTAAGGAATATAAGGAGGAAAATACTAGCTGCCTTTATGAAATGACACTACAGTGTTTAGGAGTATAAGGAGGGGAATTGTAGATTCAAACATAAAACGACACTACAGCCTTAAGGAATATAAGGAGGAAAATCCTAGCTGCCTTTATGAAATGACACTACAGTGTTTAGGAGTATAAGGAGGGGAATTCTAGATGCAAACATAAAACGACACTACAGCCTTAAGGAATATAAGGAGGAAAATACTAGCTGCCTTTATGAAATTACACTACAGTGTTTAGGAGTATAAGGAGGGGAATTCTAGGCGTATAAGGAACAGCTGTAAGAAGATGAATTCCAGTTCATTCGACGAACATATATGAATGAACACAAGCTCCATACTGAATAAGCTTAATTAAAGTAACGACCACAACGTCACTAGGATATTCTGTTTCTGTAGTTTTTGCATTAGTCTAATTATCCACTGCACAGATTACGCGGTCACCATCGGCCTTCGGCATGAAAGGCTAGTTTACGTGAATACGTTCAAGGCACCGATAGACATTCACTCCATTGGCAGCGTTTCCAGTGAAACGAAACTGGGACTTTTGAAAACTATCATTGGCACGGATATGAGCATTTCTTACACACCAAAAACTAACAATAATTTTATATTTTATAACGAAAAGTATGATTACAACTTGTGGAGTTTTTAAACAATATTGGTAAATGAAGGCGCCATTGCTTATGTAGTAGGATTGGCTTCCTAAAATAGACTTCTGGAATAGCTATTTCTTCGACATCTCTTATTCCAAGTATTCAAGTACTTAAAAACATATTCGAGTCTGTCAATTTATGCTACCTAAAAGTATGTGCGTAATTAATTTAGGGATTTTCTTCTTCATGGTCTTAGATTTTGTTCGACTTATACTAGGTGCTCATTCTCTTTTGTAATATCACCCACTGCTTTTGCCTATTTCATATTTCTTTGTGTTTTCCTTAATTTAGTCCACTTACACAATGCAATGTTTTCCTACTTAACAATCAGCTAGATGTAATTAATGAACGCAGACTATACTTACTGGAAATAGATGTCTCCCGTCGTGTTGGCCGGAGGTTTCCAATAGAACAACATGCTCTCCCTCGGCTCTGCCTTGTAGTGGGTCGCAGTATTCTAAGTACAGGAACAGAAAAAGAGTTTATTGGAAAACTAAAGCTCGTAAGCATAAGCCGTGGGTATTTCTTGAGGGCTATTTTTGTGACCTTTAGAGTTTATTTATATTCTAAAAAAGGCTAAAATTAATAATATGATGACTATAAAATTTTTTAAAACAAAATTTATTTGAAAAGAAATTTCTTACAACTGAGAAATCTTTTAACTGTATAAAACAACTGTGGCGTAATGTTTGACATAAATAAATAAACCTCTATACCACAAATAACTTTTTATTATTTAAAACCTTATGTACATTTCGATTGCATAGCAATCATCCTCAGAGGTAATTTACAATTAAAATATTTATTTGTATTGTAAATTACCTCTGAGAATAATTGCTAAGCAATCGAAATGTACATAAGGTTTTAAAAAAGAAAAAAGTTATTTGTGCTATAGAGGTTTTATTTATTTATGAGAAATCTTTTATTCAAATGTCTTGTTGAGCTTACTGCTCTAAAACAAGTAATATAAACAAAAAAATATTACAGTAAATACTACTTAGGTCAACAAAGGCAAATGTTATTTTAGTTACGTTTTATTAAATAATTACAATAAATGTAAATACAGTAAATTAACCTATGCGTTATAACAGCTGTTCTACCACATAACCTATAACATAAAATCAGCTGTTTTTTGAAATCATATGTTATCCCTTATATCCCAAATTGGACGAAATAACTATATTGCATACCTTGCCCCTTTTGTGAAAGTTTTCCTCCCGTATAAATCTAAATTTAATACATTAATATTTGAACAACTAGGCTATAATAAACATCAGGTGTTACAAACGACAAATTTTTAAAGATGCATTTGAACTTGAGTGGAATAAGAAGTATTTTATTCACGACTGGAAATTTGAACAATATACGTATATAATTACATACAGGGAGATTGTGAACTAATAGAAGGAATTGAAAAAGAGTTTGTTATTTTCGATAAACTTCGCCTTAAGGAAAACTACATTCCTTGCAAAAATAGTGATTTAATCGAGATACAGGTCACTGGGAACATTTATATTCGGAAAGTCACCTGTGGGTGTTATTAAAAAAAAATTAACTTATTATCGGTGACTACAGTTGGATATTAGGTCCTTGGGATCTTTAAAACCTCATTTAACCCAAGATTGACTTTAGTCCTATTATTTAAATACGATGCTACCCACAAAATATATTTAAATTGTCTGTCTACTACGTACATGTGCATAGATAGAAAAGTTTCAACGTTAATTTTGCAACGAAAGACAGAAGCTCAAAGATTTTCGTCAAGTTAATAATGCATATTTTTATAGATAAGGTTATATAAATTTATCTGATTTAAAATAAACACAATTATATTTATAAATAAAAAGACAAAACTACCAGAGTTTAGGTAATGATAGTTATTTCTGTTTTTACAAGAAAACGAAGCAAACAAAATTATATCAATTATACAGAGTTTTCACAAACATGGAAAAAATCAAATTCAGTTTTATTATTAATTGATTCTATCTTAAATTTTTTTTTCAGATAAAACAATTATTCTAGAGGTATCCTAAAGGCTTTGTGTGTAATACTTGAGGTATATATCGTAAGATAACTTACAGATTTTAAAGTTAACTAATTCTATGAAGATCGGAATCATTACGAGAGATCCTTTAAGAGCGTTACCGATTATACGAAGGATTTATGGCACTGAAGCTGCAATTATAATTATTGTACCTTGATATGTTTGCAAGTTTATAAAGACAGCATTTATCAGTGGCACTACTTAGAAAAAAAAATACCATGGTTATATGTTTATCCTTTTTTAAACATTTTTTAATTTTGGACTGATAAATGTCCCAAATGTTGTCAATTTTAGCCTTTTTAATACAGTGTTTTTCATTACCTTATCAAAATAAAAATTGTAGTTTATTGATTCAGAAAAAATATATACTGCCTTCAAAATTAAGAAAGAACATTTGCACACAACTGTTGACCGTTTGGCATTTTGTGATTCCAACATTTTTCTCAATACGAAAGTAACTTATTTGACTCGATTTTATTACATTCCTTACAATATAGAATTTATGTTTTCCTTAACCCAAAACCAAAACACAATTGGGGCAATTTTGCAGTACTTTATCACTAATTCAATCAAGAGCTGAAGGTATAAAATTGACATAATTATGATATTTTAATTTTTAAAACCCAAAAAAGAAAAGAAAAATATATGAGAAATATAATTTTACTGTGTATTGTTACGTAAATTTAATCAGGAATTGTATATTATCACTGTTTTCTTCAGAAAAACAGACTAAAATTTCAATTTTGTCAATTTCAGTTTACAATTCGGATGAAAGTCTTAAACAAAAAGGTAATTAATTGACCGAACAGAGACTGTCAAATGGTTTTGATAATGATATAAACCTTTCAGCATAAAGATACAGGATTAAAGATAAAGATACTTAGTGAATTCGTAAATTCGTAGGGCGTTACGACTTACTTGCTGACGCGTTTCGAAACAAAATACATCTATATATATATATATATATATATATATATATATATATATATATATATATATATATATATATTTATATGTAAATATATATATTTATATGTATGTGTATATATATTTATATATATATATAAACATATATATATATATATATATATATATATATATTTAAAACAACACAGGTTATTCAAATACAAGAATATTTATTATTTTATATCCATTTAGAATAGGCTGTATTATATTGTAAAATTTGCTTCTAGTTGTATATTATAAAATATTTGTTTGATCCAGTATCAACTTGTAAAGATGAAAATGTTCAGTATAATTACTTTAGAAATGATAAAAATTATATATTTTGAGTTGTTTATAATATCTTTTTCAAATATATGTAATAATACACACAATTCTAGATATTTGATCAATTCAAGTCTCAAGTCTAACCTACAATTATAACACTTACATTGATTGCACAACACTTTTTATATAACCCTGTAAGGTTAATTTTATATAAATATAAAATACGTTTTCTTGTTTAATAATTTAAAACAACACAGGTTATTCAAATACAAGAATATTTATTATTTTATATCCTGGATATAAAATAATAAATATTCTTGTATTTGAATAACCTGTGTTGTTTTAAATTATTAAACAAGAAAACGTATTTTATATTTATATATATATATATATATATATATATACATATATATATATATATATATATATATATATATATATATATATATATACACTGATAGAGGTTATGCTTCAAAACACGTCAGTAAATAAGGCCTTACGAATTCGCTTAGTAAAGTATTTTTTAATTATCGTTTAATCAGTGAATTCAAAATGATTATATCAAGCAACTTTAAAATCAAGCGACTTTTACAAAGCTTTGAAATAGTTTTTTTTTAAATGAAATAAATTAGAAAACGGTTGATCATCGAGTCAAAGCTATTTATATAATAATACAACGTTTCGGAAACTAGTTTGTTACCCTTAAACAGCCTGTTGTTCTATGAAAAGTCCATATATTTAACATTCAAATTTGTACCGTGAGGAGGCAAATATCAAACCCCTACACTTCACTAAGAGCTTCCCTTAAGCTCAATTAGTTACACATTTGAATGTTAAGAGTAAGGACTTTGTTTTTTGTAGCATAAGAGCAACAAACTAACTGCCCCAACGTTTAATCATTAAAATAAATATCTTTGACTCGATGATCAACCGTTTTCTTATTTATTCAGTACCTAATTCGAGTCTTTAAATAAACATAGATGTTTTAAAACAGTTTTCACCATCTTAAGTAAGCCGGAAACAAAAAAAAAATATTTTTAAATATTAACTTAATTACAGCTTAGCTCATGAGAAATATTCACAACGGAAAAATTAAAACAGTTAACTTTAAATCCGACTACGGATTAGTTTATTAAAACAAACTAGTTCATAAAACAATTAGAGTAGTTTCTTTGCTGAGGAAGGCGACATCACCGCCGAAACTAGTCTGATTGTTTTATGAACTAGTTAGTTTTAATAAACTAATCTATAGTGTAAATTAGAGTTAACTGTTTTAATTTTTACCGTTGTAAATTTATTTCTGTTTTAAAAAATTATTACGTCCACTTCTAGACGGTTTCTCACACATTGCCTTAAAATTAATTAATTTAATATCTATCACTTTCATTGTGAATAAAACATTTCGCACGTGTGCTATAAAAAGGAAAATTCAAATCTTTGTAATATAATAAAACACTCATATTTTAGATAAATATACGGTATCATGTGAAGCGAGTTAACTTAACTGGCGATGGTTTTTTTGCCAAGTCCAGGTTCCGTTGTACTGAAAAAAGCTATAAATACCTTTCCTGGTTCAGTGTGGACGATCTTATCGACCCAGACAGGCAGCTCCTCCTCCCCTATCAACTGAAAATATTGGTTTACTCTCAAAACATTATACTAACAACTGGATATTTACAGTTCTACCATCGCAGCCTGAGTTGTTACCTGCTTAACCCATCCAGTGCGGGTGACTGCATTGTTGGTTGTCACTGTGGCGGAGGCGGTGCTCCGTGGTGTGGCCACGACGAGTGCAGCACCTAGGCGCGCAATGATGACAACTCAAGTTACCCGCACTGAAAGTATTAAGGGGTGAGCAGTATGTTTGGCATCGACACTGAATCTCATTTACTCCAGTACTGTTTGTTTCACAGTAACATAATGTGAAAAAAACGTGAGCAAGGGTTTTATAGCCACGTCTACAGAAATTTTTATCGAGAAAAACATTTAAATTTGCGTATTGAGATATTACCTAAACATTTGTTGTAATATAAGAAAAAATAATACAGAATTTTTACATCTAGCAACAATATTTGAACTACAAATAACAAATTAAAAGCTAATAGCTTTGCAAAATTTAAATGAAAATTGTCAAAAATATTAATTTATAGATTTTTTATTACATTTCCTGCATCTGTATTTGAGATATGTATTTAATAAAGACTAATATTTGTCGTAAATAATAAAATAATGAGGTAACAAAAAACATTTATTAGATTATACTCTTTTGTATTAACTTGGCCAAAAACCACTACTTTCTGATTTATTCAGCAGACTCATTTCGCACCAGTGCATTATTCAATCCTGTGAATCACTGACAAGACAATATTAGATATATTTTATAAGAATAAATCAGTGTGTAGCGGTTTTTTTGCTAAGTTAATACAAAAAAATAAAATTTATACAAAAACCTCAAGATGTACAACACAAAAACGGCAAGATTTATAAGGTGTTTTAATGAATACAATTTTTTACACTAATTCATTTGAAATCATTGAATAAAGATTGAATATCGACCGTTCATTTATTTAGTGCAACGTTTCGATAACTAATTTGTTGCCCTAATCAAGTCTGAAAACGTTGTCTTACATTACATTATAAATGCGCATAAAAATACAAGCACACTCACAACAAAAATTTAAAACTTTAAAAAATTTCTATTAAATTTTAGTCAAAAACTTAATAAAATTACCCACCTACGTGGTGATCGACCTGTAGTGTTGATCGATTACGTGTGAATAATGTGGTGTATAAAATTATCTGTTTGGAGTGTGATGCCTCTTATGTGGGTGAGACTAAGAGTCAGGTTGGTGTTCCTGTGCATGGACAAGAGAATAATAGTAAGAAGGGTAAACCCTCTTCCTCTCGTGTTCTCTTTGTACCTTGGAGTCTGACGTCACTTATGTGGGTGAGACTAAGAGTCAGGTTGGTGTTCCAGTGCATGGACAAGAGAATAATAGTAAGAAGGGTAAACCCTCTTCCTCTCGTGTTCTCTTTGTACCTTGGAGTCTGACGTCACTTATGTGGGTGAGACTAAGAGTCAGGTTGGTGTTCCTGTGCGTGGACAAGAGAATAATAGTAAGAAGGGTAAACCCTCTTCCTCTCGTGTTCTCTTTGTACCTTGGAGTCTGACGTCACTTATGTGGGTGAGACTAAGAGTCAGGTTGGTGTTCCAGTGCATGGACAAGAGAATAATAGTAAGAAGGGTAAACACTCTTCCTCTCGTATTCTCTTTGTACCTTGGAGTGTGGCGTCACTTATGTGGGTGAGACTAAGAGTCAGGTTGGTGTTCCTGTGCGTGGACAAGAGAATAATAGTAAGAAGGGTAAACCCTCTTCCTCTCGTATTCTCTTTGTACCTTGGAGTGTGACGTCACTTATGTGGGTGAGACTAAGAGTCAGGTTGGTGTTCCTGTGCGTGGACAAGAGATAATAGTAAGAAGGGTAAACCCTCTTCCTCTCGTGTTCTCTTTGTACCTTGGAGTGTGACGTCACTTATGTGGGTGAGACTAAGAGTCAGGTTGGTGTTCCTGTGCGCGGACAAGAGAATAATAGTAAGATGGGTAAACCCTCTTCCTCTCGTGTTCTCTTTGTACCTTGGAGTGTGGCGTCACTTATGTGGGTGAGACTAAGAGTCAGGTTGGTGTTCCTGTGCGTGAACAAGAGAATAATAGTAAGAAGGGTAAACACTCTTCCTCTCGTATTCTCTTTGTACCTTGGAGTGTGACGTCACTTATGTGGGTGAGACTAAGAGTCAGGTTGGTGTTCCTGTGCGCGGACAAGAGAATAATAGTAAGATGGGTAAACCCTCTTCCTCTCGTGTTCTCTTTGTACCTTGGAGTGTGGCGTCACTTATGTGGGTGAGACTAAGAGTCAGGTTGGTGTTCCTGTGCGTGAACAAGAGAATAATAGTAAGAAGGGTAAACACTCTTCCTCTCGTATTCTCTTTGTACCTTGGAGTGTGACGTCACTTATGTGGGTGAGACTAAGAGTCAGGTTGGTGTTCCTGTGCGTGGACAAGAGAATAATAGTAAGAAGGGTAAACACTCCTCCTCTCGTATTCTCTTTGTACCTTGGAGTCTGACGTCACTTATGTGGGTGAGACTAAGAGTCAGGTTGCTGTTCCTGTGCGTGGACATGAGAATAATAGTAAGAAGGGTAAACACTCTTCCTCGCGTGTTTTCTTTGTACCTTGGAGTGTGACGTCACTTATGTGGGTGAGACTAAGAGCCAGGTTGGTGTTCCTGTGCGTGGACAAGAGAATAATAGTAAGAAGGGTAAACCCTCTTCCTCTCGTATTCTCTTTGTACCTTGGAGTGTGACGTCACTTATGTGGTTGAGACTAAGAGTCAGGTTGGTGTTCCTGTGCGTGGACAAGAGAATAATAGTAAGAAGGGTAAACACTCTTCCTCTCGTGTTCTCTTTGTACCTTGGAGTGTGACGTCACTTATGTGGGTGAGACTAAGAGTCAGGTTGGTGTTCCTGTGCGTGAACAAGAGAATAATAGTAAGAAGGGTAAACACTCTTCCTCTCGTGTTCTCGTTGTACCTTGGAGTGTGACGTCACTTATGTGGGTGAGACTAAGAGTCAGGTTGGTGTTCCTGTGCGCGGACAAGAGAATAATAGTAAGAAGGGTAAACACTCTTCCTCTCGTGTTCTCGTTGTACCTTGGAGTGTGACGTCACTTATGTGGGTGAGACTAAGAGTCAGGTTGGTGTTCCTGTGCGTGGACAAGAGAATAATAGTAAGATGGGTAAACACTCTTCCTCACGTGTTTTCTTTGAACATAGTGAAAGGGCTGGGCATAAATTTTATTTTGAAAATTGTATAATTCTGATAATGAGTCCCACTGGAGGACGAGGACTTCTGAAGTAGTACATATTAACATAATGTAGTGTGTACAATGTAAAAGCCATTGTTACATAAATTAAAAGCATCCAAGATTAGTTAATGTGGGTTGTATGTTGAATTATTTAGTTGTTTAATGTATGGTTTATTTTGTTTGGACTTTTTTATGCGTGTATTTTGTTATTCTCTTAGATTTGTTACTGTTTTTATTATATTTAAGATGAATTTATGACTCTCGCCTCTCTAAGAAAGAGGGTTATTTTGAAGGTTAAAATTTAGTTGATTATTTTTTTATTTTTTAAAATTTTTGTTGTGA
Organism: Prosapia bicincta; assembly: GCA_036971475.1. NCBI lineage: Eukaryota > Metazoa > Arthropoda > Insecta > Hemiptera > Cercopidae > Prosapia > Prosapia bicincta. Next base: position 73,149,646 of record JBAIZL010000005.1, on the reverse strand, counting down.
GTATACTTGTATTTTTATCCATATTTATAATGCAATGTAAAGTTATTTTCAGGCTTGATAAGGGTAACAAATGAGCTGCTGAAATGTTCCACTAAATAAATAAACTTTTAACTCGATATTCAACCGCCTTATCATTTATTCAATAGTTATCTCGAGTGCTCGAACATGATTAGTCATGTTTAAATTAATAAAATGAAGATGACGAAAGAAATTATGTGGAAAACGTTAGAGCTGTCAAGGTGAAGTAAGAATTAGGGAGAACTTGTACAAGTGAAGGAATACTGGAAATGTTAAGATCAAAGCTGTGTATCATATTTATTTCTTCGGAGCTGGTCGATTTCATGAGGGAAATATTAAAAGGTTGTCACAAAAGGAATATTATATTCCTACAATACTTGAAGAGCAACCGTATGGAGAACAAAATCATTGTAATACCCCTGCCCTGTCTTGGCATTTGTACGGCAACATTTCCAACTCATAGTAAAACTGATTTCTCTTGTAATTTCCATTTTTATAAGTTACGTTTTTTTTGAAAAGTTATCAAGCTAAATGACCAAACAAATATTTATTGTTAAAGATAAAATGTTACAAAATTTGGACTTGCTACAACTAAAAATACCCTTCTAAAGATAATTTTAAGGGACTGCTTAAGATAATATTTAAGTTGCAGAACCGTGGAAACGATTATTTTTTAAAAATTATCTTTAATCAGAAATTTAGGTATTAATCCTTTATTTTACCTTAATAAAGTTATAAGTTAAAGTTAAAGAGAGAGTGTTGCACAGAAAGTTCTAACACGAGATGGGCGATCTGGACCTGAATGGAATGCAAAATAGCTTGGCCAGTAGAGACAGAAAAAGCAGGGGTACAGGAACGTTAAGGCAGTTATTTCCCTAGTGGTAAACCCCTAGCCTTGAGTGTTGCACACAAAGTTCTAACACGAGATGGGCGATCTGGACCTGAATGGAATGCAAAATAGCTTGGACAGTAGAGACAGACAAAGCAGGGGTACAGGAACGTTAAGGCAGTTATTTCCCCTAGTCTTGGAAGCAGTGGTAAACCCCTAGCTTTGAGTGTTGCACACAAAGTTCTAACACGAGATGTGCGATCTGGACCTGAATGGAATGCAAAATAACTTGGCCAGTAGAGACAGACAAAGCAGGGCTACAGGAATGTTAAGGCAGTTATTTCCCCTAGTCTTGGAAGCAGTGGTAAACCAATACCCTTGAGTGTTGCACACAAAGTTCTAACACGAGATGGGCGATCTGGACCTGAATGGAATGCAAAATAGCTTGGCCAGTAGAGACAGACAAAGCAGGGGTACAGAAACGTTAAGGCAGTTATTTCCCCTAGTCTTGGAAGCAGTGGTAAACCACTACCCTTCAGTGTTGCACACAAAGTTCTAACACGAGATGGGCGATCTGGACCTGAATGGAATGCAAAATAGCTTGGCCAGTAGAGACAGACAAAGCAGGGGCACAGGAACGTTAAGGCAGTTATTTCCCTTAGTCTTGGAAGCAGTGGTAAACCACTACCCTTCAGTGTTGCACACAAAGTTCTAACACGAGATGGGCGATCTGGACCTGAATGGAATGCAAAATAGCTTGGCCAGTAGAGACAGACAAAGCAGGGGCACAGGAACGTTAAGGCAGTTATTTCCCTTAGTCTTGGAAGCAGTGGTAAACCACTACCCTTGAGTGTTGCACCAAAGTTCTAACACGAGATGGGCGATCTGGACCTGAATGGAATGCAAAATAGCTTGGCCAGTAGAGACAGACAAAGCAGGGGCACAGGAACGTTAAGGCAGTTATTTCCCCTAGTCTTGGAAGCAGTGGTAAACCACTACCCTTCAGTGTTGCACACAAAGTTCTAACACGAGATGGGCGATCTGGACCTGAATGGAATGCAAAATAGCTTGGCCAGTAGAGACAGACAAAGCAGGGGCACAGAAACGTTAAGGCAGTTATTTCCCTTAGTCTTGGAAGCAGTGGTAAACCACTACCCTTGAGTGTTGCACCAAAGTTCTAACACGAGATGGGCGATCTGGACCTGAATGGAATGCAAAATAGCTTGGCCAGTAGAGACAGACAAAGCAGGGGCACAGGAACGTTAAGGCAGTTATTTCCCTTAGTCTTGGAAGCAGTGGTAAACCAATACCCTTGAGTGTTGCACCAAAGTTCTAACACGAGATGGGCGATCTGGACCTGAATGGAATGCAAAATAGCTTGGCCAGCAGAGACAGACAAAGCAGGGGTACAGAAACGTTAAGGCAGTTATTTCCCCTAGTCTTGGAAGCAGTGGTAAACCACTACCCTTGAGTGTTGCACCAAAGTTCTAACACGAGATGGGCGATCTGGACCTGAATGGAATGCAAAATAGCTTGGCCAGTAGAGACAGACAAAGCAGGGGCACAGAAACGTTAAGGCAGTTATTTCCCTTAGTCTTGGAAGCAGTGGTAAACCAATACCCTTGAGTGTTGCACCAAAGTTCTAACACGAGATGGGCGATCTGGACCTGAATGGAATGCAAAATAGCTTGGCCAGCAGAGACAGACAAAGCAGGGGTACAGAAACGTTAAGGCAGTTATTTCCCCTAGTCTTGGAAGCAGTGGTAAACCACTACCCTTCAGTGTTGCACACAAAGTTCTAACACGAGATGGGCGATCTGGACCTGAATGGAATGCAAAATAGCTTGGCCAGTAGAGACAGACAAAGCAGGGGCACAGGAACGTTAAGGCAGTTATTTCCCTTAGTCTTGGAAGCAGTGGTAAACCAATACCCTTGAGTGTTGCACCAAAGTTCTAACACGAGATGGGCGATCTGGACCTGAATGGAATGCAAAATAGCTTGGCCAGCAGAGACAGACAAAGCAGGGGTACAGAAACGTTAAGGCAGTTATTTCCCCTAGTCTTGGAAGCAGTGGTAAACCACTACCCTTCAGTGTTGCACACAAAGTTCTAACACGAGATGGGCGATCTGGACCTGAATGGAATGCAAAATAGCTTGGCCAGTAGAGACAGACAAAGCAGGGGCACAGGAACGTTAAGGCAGTTATTTCCCTTAGTCTTGGAAGCAGTGGTAAACCACTACCCTTGAGTGTTGCACCAAAGTTCTAACACGAGATGGGCGATCTGGACCTGAATGGAATGCAAAATAGCTTGGCCAGTAGAGACAGACAAAGCAGGGGCACAGGAACGTTAAGGCAGTTATTTCCCCTAGTCTTGGAAGCAGTGGTAAACCACTACCCTTCAGTGTTGCACACAAAGTTCTAACACGAGATGGGCGATCTGGACCTGAATGGAATGCAAAATAGCTTGGCCAGTAGAGACAGACAAAGCAGGGGCACAGAAACGTTAAGGCAGTTATTTCCCTTAGTCTTGGAAGCAGTGGTAAACCACTACCCTTGAGTGTTGCACCAAAGTTCTAACACGAGATGGGCGATCTGGACCTGAATGGAATGCAAAATAGCTTGGCCAGTAGAGACAGACAAAGCAGGGGCACAGGAACGTTAAGGCAGTTATTTCCCTTAGTCTTGGAAGCAGTGGTAAACCAATACCCTTGAGTGTTGCACCAAAGTTCTAACACGAGATGGGCGATCTGGACCTGAATGGAATGCAAAATAGCTTGGCCAGCAGAGACAGACAAAGCAGGGGTACAGAAACGTTAAGGCAGTTATTTCCCCTAGTCTTGGAAGCAGTGGTAAACCACTACCCTTGAGTGTTGCACCAAAGTTCTAACACGAGATGGGCGATCTGGACCTGAATGGAATGCAAAATAGCTTGGCCAGTAGAGACAGACAAAGCAGGGGCACAGAAACGTTAAGGCAGTTATTTCCCTTAGTCTTGGAAGCAGTGGTAAACCAATACCCTTGAGTGTTGCACCAAAGTTCTAACACGAGATGGGCGATCTGGACCTGAATGGAATGCAAAATAGCTTGGCCAGCAGAGACAGACAAAGCAGGGGTACAGAAACGTTAAGGCAGTTATTTCCCCTAGTCTTGGAAGCAGTGGTAAACCACTACCCTTCAGTGTTGCACACAAAGTTCTAACACGAGATGGGCGATCTGGACCTGAATGGAATGCAAAATAGCTTGGCCAGTAGAGACAGACAAAGCAGGGGCACAGGAACGTTAAGGCAGTTATTTCCCTTAGTCTTGGAAGCAGTGGTAAACCAATACCCTTGAGTGTTGCACCAAAGTTCTAACACGAGATGGGCGATCTGGACCTGAATGGAATGCAAAATAGCTTGGCCAGCAGAGACAGACAAAGCAGGGGTACAGAAACGTTAAGGCAGTTATTTCCCCTAGTCTTGGAAGCAGTGGTAAACCACTACCCTTCAGTGTTGCACACAAAGTTCTAACACGAGATGGGCGATCTGGACCTGAATGGAATGCAAAATAGCTTGGCCAGTAGAGACAGACAAAGCAGGGGCACAGGAACGTTAAGGCAGTTATTTCCCCTAGTCTTGGAAGCAGTGGTAAACCACTACCCTTCAGTGTTGCACCAAAGTTCTAACACGAGATGGGCGATCTGGACCTGAATGGAATGCAAAATAGCTTGGCCAGTAGAGACAGACAAAGCAGGGGCACAGGAACGTTAAGGCAGTTATTTCCCCTAGTCTTGGAAGCAGTGGTAAACCACTACCCTTCAGTGTTGCACACAAAGTTCTAACACGAGATGGGCGATCTGGACCTGAATGGAATGCAAAATAGCTTGGCCAGTAGAGACAGACAAAGCAGGGGCACAGGAACGTTAAGGCAGTTATTTCCCCTAGTCTTGGAAGCAGTGGTAAACCACTACCCTTCAGTGTTGCACACAAAGATCTAACACGAGATGGGCGATCTGGACCTGAATGGAATGCAAAATAGCTTGGCCAGTAGAGACAGACAAAGCAGGGGCACAGGAACGTTAAGGCAGTTATTTCCCTTAGTCTTGGAAGCAGTGGTAAACCACTACCCTTGAGTGTTGCACCAAAGTTCTAACACGAGATGGGCGATCTGGACCTGAATGGAATGCAAAATAGCTTGGCCAGTAGAGACAGACAAAGCAGGGGCACAGGAACGTTAAGGCAGTTATTTCCCTTAGTCTTGGAAGCAGTGGTAAACCAATACCCTTGAGTGTTGCACCAAAGTTCTAACACGAGATGGGCGATCTGGACCTGAATGGAATGAAAATTGCTTGGCCAGTAGAGACAGACAAAGCAGGGGCACAGGAACGTTAAGGCAGTTATTTCCCTTAGTCTTGGAAGCAGTGGTAAACCACTACCCTTGAGTGTTGCACCAAAGTTCTAACACGAGATGGGCGATCTGGACCTGAATGGAATGCAAAATAGCTTGGCCAGTAGAGACAGACAAAGCAGGGGCACAGGAACGTTAAGGCAGTTATTTCCCTTAGTCTTGGAAGCAGTGGTAAACCAATACTCTTGAGTGTTGCACCAAAGTTCTAACACGAGATGGGCGATCTGGACCTGAATGGAATGCAAAATAGCTTGGCCAGTAGAGACAGACAAAGCAGGGGCACAGGAGCGTTAAGGCAGTTATTTCCCTTAGTCTTGGAAGCAGTGGTAAACCACTACCCTTCAGTGTTGCACCAAAGTTCTAACACGAGATGGGCGATCTGGACCTGAATGGAATGCAAAATAGCTTGGCCAGTAGAGACAGACAAAGCAGGGGCACAGGAACGTTAAGGCAGTTATTTCCCTTAGTCTTGGAAGCAGTGGTAAACCACTACCCTTCAGTGTTGCACACAAAGTTCTAACACGAGATGGGCGATCTGGACCTGAATGGAATGCAAAATAGCTTCGCCAGTAGAGACAGACAAAGCAGGGGCACAGGAATGTTAAGGCAGTTATTTCCCCTAGTCTTGGAAGCAGTGGTAAACCACTACCCTTGAGTGTTGCACACAAAGTTCTAACACGAGATGGGCGATCTGGACCTGAATGGAATGCAAAATAGCTTGGCCAGTAGAGACAGACACAGCAGGGGCACAGGAACGTTAAGGCAGTTATTTCCCTTAGTCTTGGAAGCAGTGGTAAACCAATACCCTTGAGTGTTGCACCAAAGTTCTAACACGAGATGGGCGATCTGGACCTGAATGGAATGCAAAATAGCTTGGCCAGCAGAGACAGACAAAGCAGGGGCACAGAAACGTTAAGGCAGTTATTTCCCTTAGTCTTGGAAGCAGTGGTAAACCACTACCCTTGAGTGTTGCACCAAAGTTCTAACACGAGATGGGCGATCTGGACCTGAATGGAATGCAAAATAGCTTGGCCAGTAGAGACAGACAAAGCAGGGGCACAGGAACGTTAAGGCAGTTATTTCCCCTAGTCTTGGAAGCAGTGGTAAACCACTACCCTTGAGTGTTGCACACAAAGTTCTAACACGAGATGGGCGATCTGGACCTGAATGGAATGCAAAATAACTTGGCCAGTAGAGACAGACAAAGCAGGGGCACAGAAACGTTAAGGCAGTTATTTCCCTTAGTCTTGGAAGCAGTGGTAAACCACTACCCTTCAGTGTTGCACACAAAGTTCTAACACGAGATGGGCGATCTGGACCTGAATGGAATGCAAAATAGCTTGGCCAGTAGAGACAGACAAAGCAGGGGCACAGGAATGTTAAGGCAGTTATTTCCCCTAGTCTTGGAAGCAGTGGTAAACCACTACCCTTGAGTGTTGCACACAAAGTTCTAACACGAGATGGGCGATCTGGACCTGAATGGAATGCAAAATAGCTTGGCCAGTAGAGACAGACAAAGCAGGGTCACAGGAACGTTAAGGCAGTTATTTCCCTTAGTCTTGGAAGCAGTGGTAAACCAATACCCTTGAGTGTTGCACCAAAGTTCTAACACGAGATGGGCGATCTGGACCTGAATGGAATGCAAAATAGCTTGGCCAGCAGAGACAGACAAAGCAGGGGCACAGAAACGTTAAGGCAGTTATTTCCCTTAGTCTTGGAAGCAGTGGTAAACCACTACCCTTGAGTGTTGCACCAAAGTTCTAACACGAGATGGGCGATCTGGACCTGAATGGAATGCAAAATAGCTTGGCCAGTAGAGACAGACAAAGCAGGGGCACAGGAACGTTAAGGCAGTTATTTCCCCTAGTCTTGGAAGCAGTGGTAAACCACTACCCTTGAGTGTTGCACACAAAGTTCTAACACGAGATGGGCGATCTGGACCTGAATGGAATGCAAAATAACTTGGCCAGTAGAGACAGACAAAGCAGGGGCACAGAAACGTTAAGGCAGTTATTTCCCTTAGTCTTGGAAGCAGTGGTAAACCCCTACCCTTGAGTGTTGCACCAAAGTTCTAACACGAGATGGGCGATCTGGACCTGAATGGAATGCAAAATAGCTTGGCCAGCAGAGACAGACAAAGCAGGGGCACAGAAACGTTAAGGCAGTTATTTCCCTTAGTCTTGGAAGCAGTGGTAAACCACTACCTTTGAGTGTTGCACCAAAGTTCTAACACGAGATGGGCGATCTGGACCTGAATGGAATACAAAATAGCTTGGCCAGCAGAGACAGACAAAGCAGGGGCACAGAAAGGTTAAGGCAGTTATTTCCCCTAGTCTTGGAAGCAGTGGTAAACCACTACCCTTGAGTGTTGCACCAAAGTTCTAACAGGAGATGGGCGATCTGGACCTGAATGGAATGCAAAATAACTTGGCCAGTAGAGACAGACAAAGCAGGGGCACAGGAACGTTAAGGCAGTTATTTCCCCTAGTCTTGGAAGCAGTGGTAAACCACTACCCTTGAGTGTTGCACACAAAGTTCTAACACGAGATGGGCGATCTGGACCTGAATGGAATGCAAAATAGCTTGGCCAGTAGAGACAGACAAAGCAGGGGCACAGGAATGTTAAGGCAGTTATTTCCCCTAGTCTTGGAAGCAGTGGTAAACCACTACCCTTGAGTGTTGCACACAAAGTTCTAACACGAGATGGGCGATCTGGACCTGAATGGAATGCAAAATAGCTTGGCCAGTAGAGACAGACAAAGCAGGGGCACAGGAACGTTAAGGCAGTTATTTCCCTTAGTCTTGGAAGCAGTGGTAAACCACTACCCTTGAGTGTTGCACACAAAGTTCTAACACGAGATGGGCGATCTGGACCTGAATGGAATGCAAAATAGCTTGGCCAGTAGAGACAGACAAAGCAGGGGCACAGGAACGTTAAGGCAGTTATTTCCCTTAGTCTTGGAAGCAGTGGTAAACCACTACCCTTGAGTGTTGCACACAAAGTTCTAACACGAGATGGGCGATCTGGACCTGAATGGAATGCAAAATAGCTTGGCCAGTAGAGACAGACAAAGCAGGGGCACAGGAACGTTAAGGCAGTTATTTCCCTTAGTCTTGGAAGCAGTGGTAAACCACTACCCTTGAGTGTTGCACACAAAGTTCTAACACGAGATGGGCGATCTGGACCTGAATGGAATGCAAAATAGCTTGGCCAGTAGAGACAGACAAAGCAGGGGTACAGGAACGTTAAGGCAGTTATTTCCCTTAGTCTTGGAAGCAGTGGTAAACCAATACCCTTGAGTGTTGCACACAAAGTTCTAACACGAGATGGGCGATCTGGACCTGAATGGAATGCAAAATAGCTTGGCCAGTAGAGACAGACAAAGCAGGGGCACAGGAACGTTAAGGCAGTTATTTCCCTTAGTCTTGGAAGCAGTGGTAAACCACTACCCTTGAGTGTTGCACACAAAGTTCTAACACGAGATGGGCGATCTGGACCTGAATGGAATGCAAAATAGCTTGGCCAGTAGAGACAGACAAAGCAGGGGTACAGGAACGTTAAGGCAGTTATTTCCCCTAGTCTTGGAAGCAGTGGTATACCACTAGCCTTGAGTGTTCCACACAAAGTTCTAACACGAGATGGGCGATCTGGACCTGAATGGAATGCAAAATAGCTTGGCCAGCAGAGACAGACAAAGCAGGGGCACAGGAACGTTAAGGCAGTTATTTCCCTTAGTCTTGGAAGCAGTGGTAAACCAATACCCTTGAGTGTTGCACACAAAGTTCTAACACGAGATGGGCGATCTGGACCTGAATGGAATGCAAAATAGCTTGGCCAGTAGAGGCAGACAAAGCAGGGGTACAGGAACGTTAAGGCAGTTATTTCCCCTAGTCTTGGAAGCAGTGGTATACCACTAGCCTTGAGTGTTCCACACAAAGTTCTAACACGAGATGGGCGATCTGGACCTGAATGGAATGCAAAATAGCTTGGCCAGTAGAGACAGACAAAGCAGGGGCACAGGAACGTTAAGGCAGTTATTTCCCCTAGTCTTGGAAGAAGTGGTAAACCCCTAGTCTTGAGTGTTGAGTCATCATGGCGAAGTGCCCACTCTGTATCCCTTACAGTGTTATGGAGTCTCTTGATCCCCGTTCCATCATATCCAGTTTAGGAACGCTCAATAATTTGTAATACTTAAAACAGTTGTTTGTTAAAATAAGGATATTTGTTAAAAGTTATTTTGTAACGGTGAGCGATCGGTTTTACGTGTCTCGGACAGAGTCACTGGGTCCTGACCTCCCAGACTATCAGGATGTGGAGACAACTGCAATGTGGTGGCAGATACGGACTTTTGGCTCTAAATAGAAATAGGTTTACGTGAAAATAATGCATGTATAGTCTGTATAAAACAGGTTACGTGGTTAAAAGTACACCTAGTGTCCAGGTCGGAACACGCTGGTGGTAAAACTCTGTTTTCTCCTAAACCAAGCACTAATTTTTAATTCCATCACAGTCCAGAGTCCCTCCTGTCTATAGTTCAGCCCAATAATAGGCGTGTGTAATTACATGAGTAAATCCTTATTCTTATCATTAATAGGCGGTTACTGATAAATGGTATTAGAGGTTCGTTCCTCTTGTCTCTTTCGCAAAAGAGTTACCTGCTAAAGAAACTAGACTGAAACTTTCTATCTACCTCTCTGTCGTAAGGGCAGTCCATCATCCTGTAGTCGATCGGTTCAGGTTCGAAGTTGCCCACGGTTTTCATGCCCATTCGTGCTTGTATCATAAATCCTTTGAACCTCACTCCGTTAAGCCCTCTCAGAGTAAAGTTGATGATGGGAGGTGTGTCGGAACACTCTACTTCCTCGGTGCCGAAGACCAGTTCGAACGGAGAGTCGTCCTTTTGGGCCGGTTTTAGGTGTTCTGGCCGCAGAGAGAGACAAGTGCTCTCAGGAGCTCCTTCTGAATAGCCAAAGACTTGGCGAAGAACGTTGACAGCAACGAGACAAAAAGAGAGCGTTATGAACATACCTGAAACAAAAGGAGAAAAGGGCAAATTATACTATGACGTGGCAAGCGGAACAGCAATATTCATCTTTAACCTCTTTAAATTTAGTTTTTTGCTTCTGTTAATGTACTGTTATATACTCGCAGTTGTTATTTCATTCATTCGTAAGTATCTGTCGTTATGCGATGACAAGGTCTTTTGCAGAACGAGGTAAGTTAACTGTAAATGGTAATATTATAGGATGAGAGGGTTTGACATCAGGCATTCTGTAGTTGATTCTTAGTTACATACAATGCTTCTCAAATTGTTTATACCATTCATCTTGTATCCCCGTGTAGGTGTAAGACATTATACCTTCTCACACGAATGTTTCGCATGAGGTTGTCGTTAGATCGCTTGCGGCAGTTGGTACATTGCTGGTGCACAGCTAACCGTTAAGAAAGAGCTATTTTCTCGCGGTCACAGCTGTGTTACTGACACGAAAAATAAATAGAAACTACCTTGAAGGGGTTGTTTGTAGTGTCCTGACCTCAATCACTGCAGAGCGTTTTGAACTTTTAAACGTACACAAACCAATTTAACATTTTTATATAACTATTAGTATGTGTAAATACTTTATGTGTGTGTGTGTTTGTGTATGTGTGTGTGTGTGTGTGTGTGTATGTGGTGTGTGTGTATGTGTGTGTGTGTGTGTGTGTGTGTGTGTGTGTGTGTGTGTGTGTGTGTGTGTGTGTGTGTGTGTGTGTGTGTGTGTGTGTGTATGTGGTGTGTGTATGTGTGTGTGTGTGTGTGTGTGTGTGTGTGTGTGTGTGTGTGTGTGTGTGTGTGTGTGTGTGTGTATGTGGTGTGTGTATGTGTGTGTATGTGGTGTGTGTATGTGTGTGTGTGTGTGTGTATGTGTGTGTGTGTGTGTGTGTGTGTAT